>QRDG01000156.1:242272-652002 GCA_012064385.1 Puccinellia tenuiflora | reverse complement strand
GGTTCCAAAGCACATATCATGAACTTATTTTTTTAACATTAGCTACTGTCACAAAGAAACTAAGTAAAGCTCTTGACCTCAAAAGAACCTTAGTTTGCCTGTGAAAGGAGCAATGCAAAGTAAGGACATAATCTGTCAAAAAACAGAACAGACTGGAAAGATGAATTTTTTCGGGGCACTTCTGGACCTCAATCAGAAACTTAAAACTAGAGAAAGGTATACAAACCCTGATGCTTTCTGTCAAAAATTATCAGCCACAGATGACGTTCTTTGATTTTTGGATTTTCCAACAGTGAAGAACAGAATCTGTTTCTGGACAGGCAAACTCACAATTAGTCTTCCTATTTTTAGAGGCTATTCTTGGCACCAAAAACCAAAACAGAAAGATACAAGGGAGTTGTTACAGAAGTAACTCACCCAAAATAAGAAAAAACCAAAATAAACAGTAGGTAAATAAATGGGTTGCCTCCCATAAGCGCCTTCTTTAAAGCCTTTTAGCTAGGCATGATAATTTTAATGATGCCCTCATAAGAATAAGAGTTGGAATGCAAAAGAGAGCATCATGAAGCAAATATCAAACACATTTAAGTATAACTCTCTTCCTATGCATAGGCATCTTGTAAGAAAATAAATCATTCGAGCATAAAGCATTAAGCATAGGAAGGCAAAACAAGTACAACATTAAAACCTTCAACACAAAGAGAGGAAACATTATATTCTAGAGATACTTAAAGACTGTTTCCCTCTCTCATAATAACTTTCAGTAGCATCATGAATAAAATCCACAATATAAGCATCACATAAAGCATTCTTATCATGATCCACATGCATAAAGTATTATTACTCTCCACATAAGCAAAATCCTAGTAATAGTGGGAGTAAAACTATCATAGGCATCATTGTAATCATCATAAATAGGAGGCATATCATAATCAAAATAAACTTTATCCCAAAGAGTAGGTGGAACTAAAATATCACAATTATTGTAATCATCATATATTGGAGGCAAAGTATCATCAAAGTAAATTTCCTCCTCAAAGCTTGGGGGACTAAAAAGAACATATTCATCAAAACCGGCATCCCCAAGCTTGCAATTTTCCATAGCATTAGAAACAATGGCATTCAAGAATCATACTAATAGCATTGCTACTAGCATGATTATTATGCAAATAAAGTTCCATATGTTTTTTAATTTTCTCTTCAAAAGCATCATGACCAATTTCAAGATAAATTTTATAAAGCTATCTAATTTTTTTGTTGTTTTCCATTAAACCGAAGTAGTGAAAACAAGAAACAAAAAGATTTAATTGCAAGATCTAAAGAAGATACCTTCAAGCACTCACCTCCCCGGCAAGAAAAGAGCTTCGTTGCCGGAGTGTGAGTGTCGTTTACCTTACCTCCCCGGCAACGGCACCAGAAAAGAGCTTGATGTCTATTACGTGCTTATATTCTTGTAGACAGTGTTGGGCCTCCAAGTGCAGAGGTTGTAGGACAACAAAATTTTTACCTTAAGTGAGTAACCCAAGGTTTATCGAATCCACGGGAGGAAGAGGTTGAACCTATCCTCTCTCAGCAACCCTGCAATTAAGATACAAGAAGTCTGTTGTGTCCCCAACACACTAATACAATTGTTAGTTGTATAGGTGCACTAGTTCGGCGAAGAGACGGTAAAATGCAAGTGATATGGATGGTAACAAGTGGTATTTGTAATCTGTAATAAAAATGGCAGCAAGCAAACATGCAACAAAAGTGACTAGAAACGGTGTTCCGATGATGGAAACAAGGCCTAGGGATCCTACGTTCGCTAGGGATCTCTCTCAACATGTTAGCACAACTGAAAGCATGCAAGTGATACTCGGAATTATCCTTCTCCGTGATATAACAAGGGTACTATGCGTGGGGCTACAAAAGCACACCTCAAGTCTGAGTAAACAAACACAACAATTCCACAATGAATAAACATTGTAAATATCACTCTAGATAATCTGTCAAGAGTCACACGCGCGCCCCGTCTGTCACCAAGGCTTTGTGTTGTCACAACTCTGGAAATTATACTAGACAAACCAATTGAGTAGCATAACATTACATAAGAATTCAGCCATACTAACAATGCTCACGATCAGATAAAGATCACACCATGGGAGAGAGAGATAACCACATAGCTACAGTAGAGCCCTCAGCCTCGATGAAGAACTACTCCCGGCACATCATGGGAGGCAGCAACGACGATGAAGATAGCTCCGAGGGCAATTCCCAATCCCGGTAGGGTGCCAGAACAGGAACTTTTGTCCCCCGAATTAGGGTTTTTGGTGGCGGCGGCACTCAGATGTGTTTCTGGAGAAAAGCTTCGAGGTTCTCGTGTTTTTAGGTCAGGAGAAAATATATAGGCGAAGAGGCAACGCGAGGCGGTGAACGCGGGCTCTAGGTGGAACCCCCGCGTGGCCTAGGGTAGGGGTCCGCGGCCAGGTGCCACCTGGAGGCTATGGGCCCCTCCTGGACTTGTCCTTCTGGCTCCTGAAGTCTTCTGGCGAAAAGAATTTCTGTATTTTTTTTGGAATTTTTTGAGCACTTTGGATTTGGACCTTTTCTGCAATGCACAAACATAATAAACAGAAATTGGCACTAGGCATCTTGTCAATAGGTTAGTTCCATAAATATGCAAAATGATATGAAATCATATTAAACACATGTGGCATTTGATATAAAACAAGCATGGAACATCAAAAATTATAGATACGTCGGAGACGTATCACCCCCATCCCCTCCCGGTCGACCTCGCTGCCCGGAGCCTCCCGCCGTCCACCCCATCCCATGGCCACCCGCCGTCCACCCCAGCCACCCGCATCTCTCTCCATCTTCCTCCCCTCTTCGCCGCCCATATTTCTTCGCGCGCCCCTCTACGGTGGCGGTAGCAGCTGAGACGTGCACCGTCGGTGTCGGCGCGGTACAGCTTCCTTCCTTCTTCGTCGCCCGCCATGTCATCGTGGGTTGACAAGGAGATGGCGGTGAACGTCCAAGTGCTCCTCCGCTGCAGGTACGCCCTCTGGCACCGCGCGACTGGCTGCAGCCTTCCCTGGCTCTCCCCTCCTCAGATCCGTAGTCCTAACCGACTCCTCATGTGCTTTACTCCAGCAGGATCTTCAGCGACGACGAGCTCAGGAGCAACGCGCCGCAGGTGGTGACCTTCAGCTGCAACGACTACCAGCGAGAGGTTGCCGTCACACACGCCATTGTCGAGAAGAAGATCGATAGGGTCCTTCACCTTCGACTAGGTTCGGATGGAGTTATTTTTCATGTGTTTTGGGTGGTCGGTGTTGTGATTAAGTGGTCGTAGCTCGACGGTTTCTGGTGCCTAGGGTTAGTTCCAACTAGTGTTCGTATCTGAACGAGCTGGGGTCGCGTGTTGTGCGAATTGAAAACCTGGAATGCACTTGACAAAATTGGATACCTCATGATGCGCATTTCCTGTCAACTGCATTGCACTATTTCGTGCAATGCACACTAACAATGTTTGTGGCAGGAAGAGGGTTCCTTCTTCCCTGCAACTTGATTCAACTTCACTATCAAAATGATGATCTGCCATCATGCTTCTAGTGTTGAATTTAAAGTTTATGCAATGCTACAAGGTCAACAGTGAATTTCCTGTTTGTGAGTGGGCACTTCTAATATCTTACATGCTAAGTAAATTGGTGATCGATGCATGTTTATTTGTCTTCTGTTTCTTATGTGGTGTTATTTTATACTATATCATTGCACAACATCCACACGTCCATGATTAGTGGTTAAATATGGTTCTATTGCAGCCAATAGCCTAGATATTACAAGCTCGAGCTCAAGTGATCAGTTATCTAGGAGCATGGATGATGTATACTTCGGCAATAACTGTGTAAGTAACCGATGTTATAGGAAGTCTCGAAATAAAAGTGTACAAACTAGTTTCACCCTCACCTCCCATTGCAGGAATGCAATTGCTGGCTAGTTTTTGTTACTGCGGCTTGAAATAAAGCAGGAAGCCAGCTATGCTGAAATATGCTTGACTTGTTTGTACTAGTATAAGCACTTCTATTCACTTGAATATTTCTGATTTATGTTGAACATTTAGTTTAATTAATTAATATTTTTATTACACTCAAATCTAAAGAATACTTCTTAGTTAACAGACTATTAGAGTAATACTGCATATATCATTATTTTCCTACTAGCTTGACCATCTCCAAAATTAGCAGGCATAATATGAACAATTTCTTTGGTCATCATAGAACTGTTTGATTCTCGAATGCCATTATTTGGGTCATGCATGGTTATAAATGTTAATTGTCCTGGATGTATATCTGTTGTGACACTCTTACATGCTATCTGTTGCTTGAGTCATGTATGAAATGTACTGATATTAATCTTTTCCTTGAATTGGTAGGAAAGTGGACACGATTGATAGCATGACCATCCTACCTTATGAGAAGGTCATCGATGAGATAGTCCTTGCTGGCAGCGACATCAAGCTTGTCCCTCGCTCTGCTGCCCTTATCAATCCAGGTTGGATTCCTTGCTTCTCTTTCTAATACTGAAAAACCCGCATCATGAGATCCATTTCTATCTTTATGAGATTGTATATGATTTTCAATGGTAGAATATTTTGTATTAGGGATAATTCTTTATTCATAGTGAGTGTGATTTGATGTTTGACTTTAGATATGATCCATCAATACCATATACTTCTAATGTACTTAAGTTTGTATGAACATAGTAAATAAGTATTATGGACTCTCTTAGTTGAAAATGAGTGTTGCACAGTTTAATGTCTAGAATCAATTTTTACCACAAGTCCTCAAGTAACAGGTTGTGGGTGTAGATTTGGTGTTCTGCATATAAGCTATTTATTTAGGTCTGACACATATTTTGGATCATGGCATGCTTCCATATGAAAGGAACAAATATTTTTTACTTAGGGTATGCATGATTCCTCTGCTCTACACCCACTATCCAGGGTGTAGATTAGTGTGTTGATAGTAGTAGGCATATATCCATGTATGAGCAGTGCATACTGCACTTGGCAGTATTCTACCTCGTATGGAGTTTCCTGTGATATTATTGGTGACATTCATGTTTTGTTTCATCATTTGCTTTTGTTTCGTTCCTAACTATTTTGTTCTATAACATGCAGATGTCGGCCTTCATTCATGTTTCATCGCGAGCTCCAGGACAAAGAAGACAGAAGAAGCTGATGTGAATTTTATTTTATTGTATTGTGCAAAGTCTTGCAGATTCACTCTGTTAGAATTTTTACTCTCTCTTCTGTCTGTTCCGATTTAGTTATTGGTTATTTAGTTGCTAGAAAATTGAAATCTGAAGAATATGATCCTGACAAATGGGACCCACCGGTGAGAACCTGACAATTGGGATTCACTTGCCCAAACATGATAGTTGGGACCCACTTGCCAGAACCTGGCAATTGGGTCCCACTCGCTAAAATCTGACAATTGGGACCCACTCGTCGGTACCTGACAATTGGGAGCCACTGTCCAGAACCTGACAATTGGGACCCACTCGTCAGAACCTGACAAATGGGGCCCATCTTCCGAAAAAAACTGAAATTGTTGGGTAAAAAAGGCCACGGTCCAGAAAATAAAAGGGCCCAATTATTGGGCTCGGCCCATGTAGGTGGCTGAACTGGACCGGGCTGATTCGGATCTACGACCTTTTCATTTGGTCACAAATTTTCCACGTCAGCCTTGCCACGTTGGATTCGACGTGGTTTGGCCAGATTGCCAGTGAAAAAAATTGGCATAAAATCGGTGACCTTTTAATTTGGTCATAAACGTCCATGACGATTCCAAAAAAAGGTCATATTGGATCCTTAGTGACCCTCGTAACCTGACCAAATGGTTTTGGTCATAAAAAGGTCATAAATGAAAATACATGACCACAGTGACCAATATTGAAGGTCACAACATAGCATATTTCTTGTAGTGCTAGTTTAGCGTAGACTAGAAGTTGTGTTTTGTATCAAACTTGTAATGTGTTTTGCACGAATCATACCGTTACCTCTACTTGAGTTCACTCGTTTGATGGACAACTGATTTAGGAGCGAGTCAATCGGTCTAGTTTAGCCAATTGTCGCCACGAGTCCTGACAGGGTCCCTCCCGGGCGAGTAGGGCATATCGCTTGAGAGGAGTTGACCGATTGTCTTGTGTATCGTGCTTTTAAACAGCCTCTCATTGATGCTTATGGTGCATCACCCTGCCTCCGAAGGTACACATGGATGTCGTGTTGTGTGTAGACGTTAACACGCTTTTTTGGCAACTCCGCTAGGGATTTCAATCTTAAATGGGACAACAATGGACAGTTCAATGATTGCCAACACCGGAGAGATCAATTTCAGCAACATCACAAAGGCCGCCTTCGAGGAGTTGACAAACGATCAACGTCAAGCCTATGAGGCTCAAAAGTAGGAACACCGGCCGTCGAGGGAATGCCGAATCCAGAACTATAAACTTGGTTTAGGTGCTTCATGGAAATATTCAAGCTTGCTCCATCTTTGCCTTTTTCGGTATACCTTAAGTCCTACATATCTGAATGCCACCTCAGAAAACAAAATTGCTCTTAGCTAAAGATTGGTCACTCAACTCGTAAAATGTGAAAATCAGTCACTCAACTTGTCCGAGATGAGTGAATCAGTGGCATCCCGAATCAGTGGCATCCGTTGTCCTTGGACCCACTCGGGATGCCACGTGGACAGAAAAACCGAAAAAGGTGGGCCCCATCTCGTACAAGTTGAGTGACTGATTTTCACATTTTACGAGTTGAGTGACCAATTCACTCATCTCGAACAAGTTGAGTGACCACCAGTGTGTTTATCTCTTTGGTTAATGTGTTAGAACTATAAAATACCGTGCATGTGGTAGTGGTATGATGAAAATCTTGCATAGTCTTGTAGATCACTATATTTGAATAACTTGATCGATACTTATCAATTGTTTGAGATATTAAGTAAATTAATGTTTAAACTTGCTGGTTACTTAAGTTAAGGCTCATTAGTGAAGAACTTTTGTTAAAGCTTGAAGTTATATAGCTTTTCGTACTTGGTAGTTCTTAAGGCTAGTATTTTCATCAAAAGATTGTTTGGTTAACAAGTAAGACAGTGTGGAATCTTGTGGTTATGCCTGATATATTGTATAGTTATTCTTCTAATGGTAAACTTTACATGTTTGCTATAAAATTGCTAGCCTAAACTCTGTACTGAGCGGGAATACTGCTCGTGCATCCAAACCCTTCTGCCTTCTTTCCAACAGTGTCCACCATACCTACCCATACATGGTATTTCATATCATTTCAAGTAAATATGTCATGTGCTACCTTTAACCCTTTAAAATACTCCTTTTAATGCCTCTGTTTTTATCTCATGAGGCGTGCATGGTAGAGAAGTTTGTTATACCCCATGTCAAGCAAGGTCATTCTTCCTCTTTCACCTGATGAGTATGGAATATGTGCTCATTTAAATTTGCCGAGTGCTGGCAAGAGACTCCGCATCTCATAAAATATAAATATAACCCACTACATCTCCTCACACATATATCCGAGAAATCGGTAATCTATGGCTAGTGAAAATAAAGTAGACCGGGGAGTGACATCATTCCTCTAATTACATAGCCGCTCTCAAAACTCTAAAAGCTTTGTTTGGCATGGGTGACTGACGAGTTTCTCTACTAACGATTTGTTGACGAAAGCATACACCTCCCAAGAATGTTTTTTACTTATATTTTAAACTTAAAAAGCTCTAGCACATGATTAATCCCTACTTCCCTCTACGAAGGGTCTTTCTTTTACTTTTATGTTGAGTTAGTTTTCCCCTCCTACATTTATCCCCACAAGCAAACATGTAGTGTTGACCCTGGGTACAGTGGATTATATTCTATCTTTATGTCTAATCATAATTCTTTGTGTTGAATTTACCCATGGGATAAATATGTTGAAAGTTGATTATATTATCTTTATGTCTAATCATAGTTCTTGTGTTGACTTTATCCATGGGATAAATATGTTGAAATTTGAAGACATGGCTAGCCTCCTACCACCTAACATGCATTGTCACGCTGTGGTACGACCACTTGGTGGAGAAGATCGTATGACCAACGTGGGGTGAATTTCGGCAAGTCATCTCGAACCACTTTGGTCCGCCGACTCGAGCCAATCCCTTCGGAGAATTGTTCTCACTTCGTCATTCTGGCACAGTCCTTTACTACACCGAGCGCTTCCTGGAGCACTTGACCCACGTTACACCAATTCTTCATTATGAGGAGCGGAACATCTTCACCAACAACTTCGGCCAGCTCATGAAGACACATGTCAAGATGATGAAGTCGGTCATGGACCCGTCCATCTCCTTCGAGCACCTCAACACCGTCTCGACAGTCGTCGGGGGGGGGGGGGGGGCTCAAACCCGCTCCGTCTGCCAACTGTGACCGTAGTTGGTACCGGCTCCAGCATCGTTCGACACTAATGGCTCGACCTCGTCACTAGCCTCCATGAAGATCACAAATTCCTAGATGGATGATCGTCGTGCTATGGGGCTCTGCTTCATCTGCAATTAAAATTTTGTCCATGGGCATCGTTGCAAACAACTGTTCCATATATAGTGCATCAACGATGACGGTGATCCCACGAGGATTCCGAGGAGTTTCAAATCTCTCTCCTTGTTGTTACCGGTGTCCCAACAAGCAACACCATGAAAATCACTATGCGAGTCGGCGACCGCATACTAATTCATGTAAAATGCATACATGAACTTTGCATTATAATACTCATATTTCAATCATATTTGCATCATATAAGGGTTATATCATTGTTTTATAAGGATTTTGGGAAGATTTCACAGTTTTCCTATTTTTCTGGAATTAACCCTGCACTGGCAGAAAACCATATTTTCTATATTTTGATGTTTCAGGAACCCAAACGACGTCCAAACGACCTAATATTTTGTGGGGATCATTTTTTGGAAGGAACGAAGCGTAGGAGCGAAGGAAGCGAACAAACGGAGACCCGAGGGCCAAAAGAGGTGGGCCCATGCGGCCTGATTCCTTGGCCGCGTAGGACCCCCCATCTTGGGCCTCGTGGCTCCGATGCCGTCTGTTTTCGTCTCCGTGGCTTCGTCTTGACCTAAAACCGACTATAAAAATAGTCCCCCGACGGCTTTCGGAAGGAGGCGGCGGAGAAACACAAAACCAAGAAACAGGAGACAGAAGGCTGCCGCCGGAGAAGATCGGAGGGGGGAAACGCCGCCGGAATCACCTCCGGAAGGCTCCTCCATCCCCCTCCGGAGTCTCCATCAACACCACCATCAAGACCAGCACCATCTCCATCACCATCTTCGTGATCCACTTCATCCCCCTCATAGTTTGAGATAGTTCGAACCCTAGCTATTGTCTAAGTACTATTCTACATGTTTGTGAATTGCTACTTGTCATTGTTTTGTGGGAGATTATATTTTCAGATTGTGTTGTATCACTTATACCATTGAATCATATCATGTCTTCGCGTTGTGAGTAGTTCTCTCATGTTCCTGGGAGCATAGGATGGATTGGCAATAATTTTCACTTAACTTGTGTTGAGTATTTGGTCAAGTTTTTATCTTTTATGATTGTCTTGATGTACAATGTATGAAGTGCACCATATATTGAGTAATGCATGAAGGTGCTATCACACTAGTGTGATGGAATGGGTAGGACCTAGGAGGACACGTAAACCTTGGTCTAATACATGAAGTTACATTATGAGGGGATTTATATCGGGGACCTTAGAGTGTAATGCTATGGTGGGACTTTATGTCTTAATAATTCTTATGCAGTCATTTACTTGGCCACATGATCCATCATAAGGGGTTTAGTTTATTTATTTAACTACACCTAATTATGGCTCCGTCCAAAGAAGATTAAAACTTGACAAAATGTTTACCTTGTTGTTCTAGAAATATTTATGCCATGAAATCCATGTAGCCCTTGGGAACGTTTTCCACCTATAAGAAACACACCACTCAAGCTTGTCCTCTTGCTGCATAGAGGATTGGGCTTTCTCTCTTTGAGAGCTTTCACTTGTCATATTTTATTTTCAGCTTTTACTTTATTGCAAACTCTACACCAAAAACCCAAAAACACTTGCATCATTTAATCATTTTAGTTTGTCTAGTGCATAGATAATAAGAGAAGTGACACTCTTATTTGAGAGGATAAATACTTATACCTTCTACTCCTCGTGGGATCGATATTCGATACTAATACTTACACATCGAAGATTTCAACGATCCCCTATACTTGTGGGTATCAAGACATTTTCTGGCGCCATTATCGGGGAGTGTAGCGCTTAAGTTTTTATTCTTGTTTGCACTAGATATTTATTTTCAGTTCTGCATTTCTTTTTGTTTGTTTTACATCTTGCAATCATCTAAGCTTGGGGAGGTTTTCCTCTTTAACTTGTTTGGTTGTGTGTTTTTCTTATATTTAGTTTCAGTTTTGCATTTAGTTTAGTTTTATTTTCAGTTTTATATATCAAAAAAAAAGATGGAGAAACTTTCTGGAATGTCTATGCCTAATGGTTATGTTAAAAATATGGAAGCCTACTTTGAATATGAATCAACCGAAGAGGGAACAAGAATGCGTAAATTGCTTGAAGCTCTTCACAAAATGGCTATTCAGTTTTGTGAATTACATGATATAACTTGTTGCAATAGAAGAGTTGTTAAACATTCCCACTATCAATGCAAGTATAATAGTGATCCTATAATTGCTTGTTATCGTGAAGATAAATTTTCATGCCCTGATATAGAACAAGTTGAGAAATATATTGCTTATGTTGGAGCCCATGAGATAGACTCTCTTATTGATAAATTTCTTACAACTAGTCATGAAGCTCATGTTATGAAAGTAAAATTTCTATTATTTTACAACTTTGCAAAAAAGAATTTAGTGACAATGTTTATGTTAAAAAAAAGAATTCTTGCTTCCATGGAAAGTACTAATATTTTGCAGGAAGAGGATGATGAAAACATAAGCTTGGAAGAGGAAGAATGTGAAGAGGAGATTGAAATGGATATGTTCCAACCTAAGCTTGAGGAAGAGTTGGATCTCCTAACTCCGATCACCATCAACATTTGATAGTAGCACTCAAACTCAAGAATCTTTTGTTTTATATGATAACCCATGCTATTATGATGAAACTAATAATGCTCCTTTACTTTTTAATGATGCTACTAGTGAACTTATTGATGATAATGAGGAGTGTTGTTTAAATATGCTATATGATAATGCTTTAGATGATGGTCCTATTTTGCTTGATAATCCTCCATGTTTAGAACTTGTTACCAAATTATGTGGGGATAAAAATGATATACTTGCTGCTTGTGACAACACTCTCACTTATGAGAGTCCTACTTTATTTTTGAATTCTCCTATTCACACCATGGAGGAGAAGCTTTTATATGTTGAAAAGTACATATGTGGGCAGAAATTACCTTGCACTAATAACCATTACACCCACAACAATAATGTTTATGATGGTTCTTGCAATTATTTTGAGAGAGGAAAACATGCTAATATCTTACATGATAGTTTTAATAATCCTCTATATGTTACTAAGTTTGCAAAGTTGCACCATTCTAATAGTTCTTTTGTCAAATTTGGTTCCACTACTTGTAACTATTATGAGAGGGGAAAACATGGTTCTAAACATTTCAATATTATTACGTTTCCTCTCTTTAAGTTCAAAGTCTTGAAATTGCTTTTGTTTTATCTTCCTATGCTACTTGCTTTGTGTTTCAATGATTTATTTTCTTACAAGATCCCAATGCATAGGAAGTGGGTTAGACTTAAATGAGTTTCATAATTTTCTGTTGATGCTCTCTTTTTCATTTCAATTCTTATTCCTATGTGAGCATCATTAAAACTATCATGCCTAGCTATATGGCTATAAAGAAAGCGCTTTACGGGAGGCAACCCGGTTGTTTTTATTTTTTATTTTCTTTGTGTCCTCTTGCTGTAACAAGAGATTTAGTTTTTAGTTTTTTTTCTGGAATTTTTAATAAAGTACCAAGTTTTACCCATTTTGGTTTGAAAAAAGTTGCTATTTGCATTCGGAGATTCTATTCCAGCACGAATCTGTGCATGGTTTGATTTTTCACTCCTATTATGTAACTCCGACTGAGCTGATATTTTCACTGTAGTTGCAATTTTTCATCCTCTGTAAGCATGAATTGTTTCAGAATTTTTCGACATATTTAATTAGGGTAGAAAAATGCGTTTTGCTGCTGCAATTTTTCTGGACAAATTCTGTCCCATTTTGTTTGATGCATTATTTGAACTTTTAACTTGAATCTTTTTTATCCAATTGAGTTTATAAGTAGGCATACAACATTATACACTTTCTGGACATTCATATGAATTTTTGTTTAATGATTTTATGCAGCAAGCAATTCATTTTTCTATCACTACTAATGTCACCCCACAGAAAAGAAATGGGAGAAACAGTGTTTTGAAGTTTTTTCACAGGGATTAGAGGAGATGCACCAAGAGCTATCCAAGGATGGTGAAGACCATAAGCTTGGGGATGTGAAGACAACCCCACTGGACCAACACACTCTCGGTTTGCACATGTCTAACTTCTGTTTTTCGATCAATGCACTTTATCGCATAAACTTGGAGCATCTTTTATTTGCTTTTTATTTCAGTTTTATTTTTGTTTGTCTTGAGACCACCACTATCATTTTATATGAGATAGCTAATGGAAATTTGGGTTGAATTAAGTTGGATGCTATTAAAAAGATTGGGAAAGGGATGTTTGAGTTGATTCAAAAAGATACATATAGTTGCATGAATCATGTGCTTTTAATGAGTATTAATTTGCAAGTATTTTATCAAGAGCTATCTTTTATTCATGTTTTGATGCTGAATGTTACTTTACTTTGTTTAACATGGATTGGTTAGTTCTATGGACACTTGTGCATGCATTTAGACGGTCAACTTTCTCCCTCTTGCTAGCCCAAAAATTCCAACAAGCAAAAACTTGTTGTCCAACACCTTCAACCAAAGTTTTTCCAGTGAGTCCACCATATCTACCTATTAGCTTTATGCTATTCTGAGTATGTTTATCATGTTACTTTATATTATCTATACCTCTAAATTTAAATACTTATGTTATTGATTGTTATGGGAAAAGTTGGTTAAAAACATGAACCATTGTGATTAAAATTATGAAGCTGTGAGCTCGACAAGAGTCTTGGTTGGGGGTTAGCCCATATGTGCTGTCACATGGCAAGCTTTCAACATGTTCTTAATTATATTTAGTTGATATCATGTAATTTTGTTTATGGATGCCTATCATAGTGCCAAATAAATGTGGAAACTAAGTAAGTTTAAGTAGTTTGTACAAATGGCTAGAGAGACACCTGGGCCACTAATCTAAGCCATGCATCATTCATGGTGGACATTTACTTACATGCTATTATGAACCTTCAGTGATGCACCTCATAATAAAAAGCTATATCAATAGTAAATAAAAAGGGTGTTGATATTGTTCATTATGTTTGTTTGTCTTGTCATTTTGACATGGGCTTGTTCCATGTCCTGGGACAAGAGGTACCCCAGTTGACCCTCTTGATGACGCTATTTTTACAATGAATTTAACTTGAACTTGCTTGGTAGCCCAAATTGAGTAACACCATGGTGTAGGTACTCGTATTCACGGGGCATGAAGCTTTCAACCCATACTTTGTCAAGCACACTACTCATATTTGCTTTCACTTTTAAACTTTAACCATTCAAGATGTTATGATGGGGGTAATGAGAGCTTGACACCAATGAATACCACATTGCAAACATTAACTTAAGTAGAAGCATTTGGAAGTTAGATGAAGCTTATTCATGTTTTACCTCTACTCATTTATATATCTTTCCAAAGTGTTCACCTTTTATATTCAGATTTACAAGAGTACTCTATGACCATCATAGGATGTTTTTTACTTTTAATTATGCATACATTTGGTCCATAGTACTTTCTTCTATGTTGCACTTTGTGAATTATCATTGAACATCCTTACATTGAATATTTAATATCACTTCATAATCTATCTTGCATATTGCTACTCCTTTGAAGAATGAATCATTTGACTTTATGTAGCAATAGTAATCATCTTTGATATCCATTGATAGTATTAAAATGCAAAGTCCATGTTGGTTTTATTACCTTTATACTCGAGGACGAGTATAAGTTAAGCTTGGGGATGCTGATGCATGTAAAATGCATACATGAACTTTGCATTATAATACTCATATTTCAATCATGTTTGCATCATATAAGGGTTATATCATTGTTTTATAAGGATTTTGGGAAGATTTCACAGTTTTCCTATTTTTCTGGAATTAACCGTACACTGGCAGAAAACCCTCTTTTTATATTTTGATGTTTCAGGGACTCAAATGACGTCCAAATGACCTAATATTTTGCGGGGATCATTTTTTGGAAGGAACGAAGCGTAGGAGCGAAGGAAGCGAACAAACGGAGACCTGAGGGCCAAAAGAGGTGGGCCCATGTGGCCAGATTCCTTGGCCGCGTGGGACCCCCCATCTTGGGCCTCGTGGCTCCGATGCCATCCGTTTTCGTCTCCGTGGCTTCGTCTTGACCTAAAACCGACTATAAAAATAGTCCCCCGACGGCTTTCGGAAGGAGGCGGCGGAGAAACACAAAACCAAGAAACAGGAGACAGAAGGCTGCCACCGGAGAAGATCGGAGGGGGGAACGCCGCCGGAATCACCTCCGGAAGGCTCCTCCATCCCCCCTCCGGAGTCTCCATCAACACCACCGTCAAGACCGGCACCATCTCCATCACCATCTTCGTGATCCACTTCATCCCCCTCATAGTTTGAGATAGTTCGAACCCTAGCTATTGTCTAAGTACTATTCTACATATTTGTGAATTGCCACTTGTCATTGTTTTGTGGGGAGATTATATTTTCATATTGTGTTGTATCACTTATACCATTGAATCATATCATGTCTTCGCGTTGTGAGTAGTTCTCTCATGTTCCTGGGGGCATAGGGGATGGATTGGCAATAATTTTCACTTAACTTGTGTTGAGTATTTGGTCAAGTTTTTATCTTTTATGATTGTCTTGATGTACAATGTATGAAGTACACCATATATTGAGTAACGCATGAAGGTGCTATCACACTAGTGTGATGGAATGGGTAGGACCTAGGAGGACACGTAAACCTTGGTCTAATACATGACGTTACATTAGGAGGGGATTTATATCGGGGACCTTAGAGTGTAATGCTATGGTGGGACTTTATGTCTTAATAATTCTTATGCAGTCATTTACTTGGCCACATGATCCATCATAAGGGGTTTAGTTTATTTATTTAACTACACCTAATTATGGCTCCGTCCAAAGAAGATTAAAACTTGACAAAATGTTTACCTTGTTGTTCTAGAAATATTTATGCCATGAAATCAATGTAGCTCTTGGGAACGTTTTCCACCTATAAGAAACACACCACTCAAGCTTGTCCTCTTGCTGCATAGAGGATTGGGCTTTCTCTCTTTGAGAGCTTTCACTTGTCATATTTTATTTTCAGCTTTTTTACTTTATTGCAAACTCTACACCAAAAACCCAAAAACACTTGCATTATTTAATCATTTTAGTTTGTCTAGTGCATAGATAATAAGAGAAGTGACACTCTTATTTGAGAGGATAAATACTTATACGTTCTACTCCTCATGGGATCGATACTAATACTTACACATTGAAGATTTCAACGATTCCCTATACTTGTGGGTATCACATACTACATTGATAGACTTCGGAAGCACCCACAATTTTCTCAATGAGGACCCTTACCACTTCAATCCGCGCACCTCACCAACGCTGACCAGATCACTTGTCGGGGCCTCCAAGCTTACCATTGACAAGGAGAGTTTTTTGTGGACCTTCATGACATACCCTTGGGCGGGTTTGACTTTGTCCTCGGCACACGATCCTCAAAACACTCAGGCTGATTTTGTGGAATTTCTCCGCCCTTTGAATGTCATTCTAGCGGGCCGACCCGTGTCGAGTGGCATGGACTGGCATGCGTAAGTTGGGACCTTATGGATGACCTCTTGGCTTCATTCGCTAACATTTTCACCGAACCAACATGGCTTTCACCATCGCATGCACACAATCACCACATCCGTCTATTGCCGGGATCCCAACCTGTGGCCATTCATCCCTATCGCTATCCGGCCATCTAGAGGGAGTAACTTGAAAATTGTCTACCGAGATGCTAGAACGAGGCCTCATCTGCCATAGTTACTTGGCTTTAACTTCACTGATTCTCTTGGTGAAGAAACACGAGGGCACTTGGAGATTTTGGCTCGATTTTTAGGGGACTCAACAATATCTTCATCAAGAACACGTTCCTAATTCCCGCTATCGATGATTTGCTGGACGAGCTGAAAGGCACCCGTTTCTTTACAAAGTTGGACTTCACTTCGCTACCATCAAATGCGCATGGCTCATGAAGATATTCACAAGAAGATATTTTGCACGCACCAAGGCCTATTCGAGTGTGTGGTGAAGCAAATTCGGTCTAACAAATGCCCTGGAAACATTCCAATCACGCACGATGCCCTGAAAAAATTAATGAGATTTGCGATCGCCGGATACATAAGGTTTGTTCATTCATCTTATACTCCCTCCGATCCGGATTAACTGTCGTAACCTAAGAAGAAATTTGTACTATGGTAGTACACCCTCTCTGACAGTTTATTTAGACTGGAAGTAGTAGAAAATGTTTTCTCATTTTCCAGAGAACTCGACAGACCCATAGATTATAGGATCAACAAGTAGCTTACGGCAATGCATAACCCACGACACAAAAAAATATGAATATACCTTCTTGATACAGTTTTTGTTGAGAATTTGCAAAGAAATTGTTTGACAAACATGTCATAACTAATTTTTTACATAGAATAATATACCAAAATAACAACATAAAATCGGGACCTATTGTGCATTGAAAATCGGTTGCATAAATTTTTAGAGAGAAGACTTTTTTTGAGTATTGAGAAATGGCGAGTAGTATTGTAGTTGGAGGCAAAATTTGAAAACCGAGAAACTAAAAGGAGACCTAGCGTTCGAGATGTTCTAAGGGGGAAAAAATTGGACGGCCTAGGATATGGAGGAGGAAAAATTATACACTTTTCTCTCTTTAACCTACTATAAACGGGTCCCCTATACCTCGCCTCAAGCGACTCGGGGGCATCGATCACCTGCGCTCAGGAGCCCTCCTTGCTCACAATTGATCTACATGAGCCTAGCTTTTTTCTATAGTTCAGGAAATATTTGAACACATGAACTTTTTTATTTCTATATCTAGAAAGAGATATGAATAATTGTTTGAACACATGGATAATTTTTATAAATGTTATATTTTCAAATGATTCAGGTTTTGAAAAAATGTTCATTCTTAAAGTGGTTCAGATTCTTATAAATCAACCAGATTTTGATAACTGTTGATTTTTCATAACAGTTCAGATTTTGGAAATGTACATTTTTAAAATGGTTTAAATTTGAAAACGGCCCAGATTATGAAAATATTCTTATTTGAAAAATTTTCATTTTCTAAGTGGTCCACATTATGAATTTTTTTTATTTTTTAATGGTTCATGATGAGGGCATCGTGCTAGGCATTGTGATGGTCGGTTGATACTCTAGGACAGGCTATTAAAATGCATGTAATTTGTCTAAGGTTGCGTTAATTAGGCCTGCGTGCTGGTTTTCTATGGTTAGAGTCCAACTAGGTTTGGGAGTCATGTTAGGTTCGGTTTGGGCTTGTCCAACCGAGTAGGTGTTGGCCTCCTATATAAAGGAGCCGACGGCTAGGGTTTTAGGAGTTCAGAATTTTTGAGTTAAGTTTGTCGTGAGATTCCTCCCAAGATGGGTAGCCGAACATGTGTATCCGCTGGTTTTGATTGCTGATCAAGTTGATATGTTCTTTTTACATTGTGTGAGATTGATTTTATTAATCTAACGTTGTTGTTCTTCTGGTTTGCCGTGAAAGATTGGGGCAAATCCCTTTGGATCACGTTGATCCTTATCATCTTGGTATCAGATTCATCAGGTTTCTCACGGCGAGTTCGTTCTAAGATTCATCTACTGAGATTTTTGCTGCCGGAGGCATCACGCCAAGACACCGGTTATGTTCTGTTTTTGCTAGAGATATTGCTGCCGGAGGCTACTAAGCCAAGACACCGGTGATTGCTTTGTTGAGTTCGAGTAGAAGAAGGAGTCCTACTTATTTTCCGCACTTGCCACGATCAGCGTAGAGAAAGCAAGGAAGGAAGAAGAGGAGATCGGATCGGACTAGGAGTTCGAGTTCTGCCGTGACACGGTTTCTGTCTGTTTTTCCTGCCGCGACACGGATTCGGACAGTTTTGGTAAAACGGGCATAACTTTTGCATACGAACTCCGTTTTCGACGTTCGACCTATCAAACTGCTCAGGGGAAAAATTTCTATCCAACCAAACTGACTTCATCTGCTTACGCCTTCTCGGCGGGCTAAGACTCCAAATTCGTTCGGGAACATCAAGGTTTTGGCCTTTGAAGTTTCAGATTCGGCACAATGGTGAATTCTGTGGTTGACGACACTTCTACGGCTGCTGCTGCCGCATCTAAGCCAAAGGAGGTTTCTCTTCCGGTTTATGCTGATGATCTTCCTGACAATGTTCGCGATGGATTTGACAAAACCTGTGTTTATATCAAGGATTGTACGGATGCCTTGGAGGAGAGGTCAAACAGCAAATTTGAGGCCATCACTAGTCGACTCGATGCGTTGACAGATAACCTCATCAATCCGCGGATGCAAGAAGAACCTCCTGCTGCTGCCGTGGCACCGTTACATGGACGCGACGAACCTGCTTTTGAGGATGATGCTGGTTATGCACCATGCCAGCCACACTTTGGCGCTCGGCCTGCAGCTGCTGGTCGTGTGATGCCTGTTGATCGAGATCGTGTTGGTCATGCTGCACGTATTCCTTTGGATGATGGTATTGGGCGTGTAAAATTTTCCATACCGCCTTTCTCTGGCTCGGGCAGTCCTGAGAATTTTTTGGAGTGGGAGATGCGCCTGGATCATATTTTTTCCACCCACCATTACACTGAGGAGAGGAAGCTTCAACTCGCGGCTATTGAGTTCTCTGGTTATGTTCTGACTTGGTGGAGCCAAATTTTGTGTATGCATAATCGTCCCACGTCATGGATAGGTATGAAAGAACTCATGCGATGGCGTTTTGTTCCTGAACATTACAGGCGAGAGATGTACAATAAGTTGCAGCAACTCACTCAAGGTACGAAATCTGTGGATGAGTATCATAAAGAGATGGAGATGTTGATGATCCGTACAGGAACAACGGAGGACCCGGAGGCCACGATGTCTCGGTTCTTTAGTGGCCTGAATATTGAGATACAAGATCGCGTGGAGATGATCATATATTATAACCTTCAGGATCTTATGCATCAAGCTGCTCGTGCGGAGCAACAAATCAAACGACGTCAAGCTACAACCCCTGCACTTTCTACACCTCCTGCCCATACATGGCGTCATTCCAATAGTGCAGCTGTTGGTTCTAGTGCTCAGCCAGCACCTTCTACATGCTCAAATAATTTTTCTGAGGCGCCAAAATCTCAAGTGTCCACGGCTCCATCCGTTCAGTCTTCCGCCAAGGTGGACTGTTTTACATGTGGTGGCCGAGGACATATGAGGCGTGAATGCCCTAATAGAAAGAGGGTGTTGCTCACAGAAGATGGTTATGTTTCTGCTAGTGATGACGAGAAAATTGATGAGCCATCTAGTGAGAAATTTAAGGAGGATGATACAGTGTCAGTCAATGGGTATGAAGCTGCTGCTCATTTACAAAATCTGATGGTGCAACGTGTACTAAAAGATCGCATTGAAGGACAAGGGCAGCACTGGAATATTTTTCAGACCCAATGCATCGTCAAAGATACACCTTGCAAGCTGATTATTGATGGTGGTAGCTATACCAATATTGTTAGCAAGGGTTTGGTGGATGCTCTCTCTTTGCCTACATGGAAACACCCGCAGCCACATTGCATTGAGTGGTTGTATAATTCAGGGAAACTAAAGGTAACACATAAAGTGCGCCTGAAAATTTCTGTAGGTAATTATGAGGACACGGTGGTATGTGATGTGCTGCCTATGGATGCATGCCAAATGCTGCTAGGACAACCGTGGCAGTTTGATAAGCATTCCACGCATGAGGGGCACTCCAATGTGTATTCTTTGTGGCATAAGGGGCGTCGTCATGTGCTACATCCTATGTTTGACAAAGATATCAAGGTGCAACTAGCTGCTGTGGAGAAGAAGGTCCAATGCATCAAGGGAAAACCGAGGACGGTTTCCATTCAAGTTGGGGGGATGCTGAGGGGAGGATATTTTCTATTCCTGCCATTCCGCCACCACCTCCATTTACTATAAAGTTTGGACTCTTCTCTGTTGAGGTACCTCCAGAAGATGAGGCGAAGCCCAATTTCAAAACACCGCCAGTTTAATGTTGCAGATTTTGAAGTCACAAGGCCCTGGAGAAGACCTTCCGGCATTGAGGACAACACCTTTCCAAGAAGGGGAGAATGATGAGGGCATCGTGCTGGGCATTGTGATGGTCGGTTGACACTCTAGGACAGGCTATTAAAACGCATGTAATTTGTGTTGGGAATATGCCCTAGATGCAATAATAAAATGGTTTATTAAGCATATTCATGTTTATGATAATAATAGTTTATTATCCATGCTATAATTGTATTAAATGGAAACATAATACATGTGTGGAATATAAACACCAGGAGTCCCTAGTGAGCCTCTACAGGACTAGTTCGTTTATCAAGAGATAGTTAGAGTTTCCTAACTATGGACTTGTTATAGTCACTTGATAACGGAGTCTCGTCATTGGGTGAATGACTTGATGGACATGACCCAAACAATAAAGAGTTGCAATTAATCGTGTCACAAAAGTTTTATTGTCAACACTTTTAATATGCCAAATATAGTTTCCTTAGACCATGAGATTATATCACTACCGTTCGCCGGAGGAATGCTTTGTGGACATCAAACGTCACTTCGTAACTGGGTGATTATAAAGGTGGATTTCAGGTATCTCCGATGGTGGGTTGTTGGGTGATATGAATCGAGAGTGGGATTTGTCCCTCCATGTGACGGAGAAGATATCTCCAGGCCTTCTCGGTAATATAGCATCAAAAGTCTGCAGACATGTGATTAGGTTGTAATCACCGGGATCCTATATTATGGACGAGTAAAGAGAACTTGTCGGTAACGAGATTAAACTAGACATGGGGATGTCAACAATTATATCTCGGGCAAGTAAAATATCGTGAGACAAAGGGAATCGTATATGAGATTAATTGAATCTCCGGCATCGTGGTTCAATCGAGAAAAGAGTTTTCGTTGAGTGTATAGGAATTAATATGGGCATCCCGGTCCCGCTATTAATTATTGATATGATCATGTCTATGCATTCCCGAACCCGTAGGGTCACACACTTAACGCTCTGATGAAATTAGGTTTTGCGATGAATTAAATGATGAAACGAACGAATGGTGATTCGGAGTCTCGGATGGGATCCCGGAGGTCACGAGGAGTTCCGGAGGAGTCCGGAGAATAAGATTCATATATGGAAAGTTGTTTCCGGAGGTTTCGGAAAAGTTCCCGAAATTATTTGCAGGGTACCGAAAGGTTCCGAAATGTTCTAGAGGGGTCTAGAAGTGGGACCACATATTGTATGGGGGCCCACATGGACCATAGGGGTGCAGCCACCACCTTGGTGTGCCACACCACCTAGGCCCACATGGGCCAATGCGGCTAGGAAAGGAGGGGGGAATCCTACTCCTAGTTGGACTAGGAGTTGGGCCTCCACCCCTTTAGGAAAGGGGCCCAAGGAGGAGTCCTAGTTGGACTCCAACTTGGGGGGCAAGCAAGGGGCCGGCCGGCCCCTGCCCAAACCCTAGCCCTGGCCGGGTATAAAAGGAGGGCAAGAGGAGGGGTGCGGCACACCCTTGGGCTGCCGCCCCAAGCTCCCAAGCCGCACCACCTCCTCTACCCTAAACCCTAGCCACACCACCCCTTCCCCGGAGGGCTGCCGCGCACCTCCACCTAGAGCTGCCGCACCACCCTAGCCCTAGAGTGTTGTGCCACCTCATCCTCTCCCTCTCCTCGTGCTTGGCTTGGCGAAGCCCTGCTCGTGGAGATCGTCATCGACACCGGCACTACCGTCGTGCTGCTGAGATCATCAAGGCCTCGTCCCCTCGCTTGCGGAATCAAGGAGTTGACGTCTTCATCGAGCCGTACATGTGGACACCGCGGAGGTGCTGCCCGTTGCTGCACTTCATCGGATTGGATCTCGAGGATAATACATCTCCTCGCGACTAGACGAGTCTAGTTGCGGGGATCGACTAGCCAACCCCTGCACCGACAAAATGCGTTTGTTGATCTTCAAGGGTAAGAGATTGGATCTCACCTTCGCTATCTTCATCTAGTAGATATAGATCCTTGGGGTTTATTCCGCTTGTCGCGTAGGAATTTTTTTTGTTTTCTATGCTGCGACCCCTTCAGTGGTATTAGAGCCTAGATATATTCGTAGATGTTGGTGCGATTAGAACACAAGGAGTTGTGGGCGTTGATATTTTATGTTGCTACCTTCTAGCGTGCACTTTGCATCTTTGCGGTATTGTGAGATTGAAGCGGCCCGGACCAACCTTACTCGTCCACGCACGAGAGACTGGTTCCACGACTGACATGCAACTTGTTTTGCATAAGTGGCTGGCGGGTGTCTGTTTCTCTTGCTTTATTGAGGGTGCAATTTTCAATGGAAGGCCTTTCAAAAGGATGAGTAAATAAGCAACTATTATATCACCGTTGTGGTTTTGCGTAGATTAGAACGGTTCTATCTCGTTGACCCAAGCCACGTAAAAATTGCATAAACAAAGTAGAGGACGTCTAACTTGTTTTTGCAGGGGGTCTTGTGATGTGGTATGGCCAATATGTGATTTGTGATAATGTATGCAATGATCATGTTTGTAATATTTCGCGACTTGCATGTCGACGAGTACGGCAACCGGCAGGAGCCATATGGTTGTCTATTATTTTATGTGACCTGCGAGTCATTGAATCACCATGTAATTGCTTTACTTTATTGCTAAGAGTAGCATTAGTTGTAGTTGCAATAGTTGGTGGACAACCATGGTGCAGGCGCCACGATGATGGAGATCATGCCGGAGATGGAGATCATGTCGGTGCTTTGGAGATGGAGATCAAAAGCACAAGAAGAAAGGCCATATCATATCACAATTTTTGAATTGCATGTGATGTTAATCCTTTTATGCACCTTATTGTTATGCTTAGATATGATCGCGACGGTAGCATGATAAGGTGATCTCTCACGTTAATATCAAGATAATTAAGTGTTCTCCCCTAGTATGCACCGTTGCGAAAGTTCGTCGTTTCGAAGCATCACGTGATGATCGGGTGTGATAGATTCAACGTTCACATACAACGGGTGTAAGCCAGTTTACACATGCATGAAATACTACGGTTGTCTTGAAGAGCCTAGCATGTACAGACATGCCCTCGGGAACACGGAACCGAAAGGTTAAACACGAGTCATATGAATGATATGATCAACACTGAGTTGTTCACCTTTGAAGCTACATCATCTCACGTGATGATCGGTTGTGGTGTAGTGGATTTGGATCATGTGTCACTAAACAACCAGAGAGATGTTGAGTTTAGTGGGAGTTCATATAGTAATTTGATTAAGATGAACTAAAAATTATCATAAACAAGTGTCCTAAAGATGTCTTTGCAAAATCCTTGTAGATCATGGCCGACTACAGTAGTATGTTTCTTGATGAGGAGCTGCGTCTCGATGGGTCAAACTTTGCTGAGTGGTACATGCGTCTAAGAGAAGTCCTACACACCAATAATGAGCTCTACGTGATAGATGAACCTTTAGAAGAATGCCCTGATGTTTCTGCAAACTATGAGGAGTACATGGAGTGGTACGAACAAAAGACCACCTACTTGAAAGTCGAGTGGCTGATGTGCACCTTCATGGATTCTAACCTTGGTAGACAATTTGGAAACTTGAGCGCAATGGAGATTGTCGATGAGCTGAAAAGAAGGTTCATAGCACAAGTTAGAGTTGCAAGGTTTGAATGCTTGGATGAATTTCTTTCAACTAAGATGGAAGAAAACACTTGCTTGGAACAACACCTGAGGAAAATGCATAGACTGTATTTTACTTTGGTGGATGTTTGGAACCATGAGGTGACTGACGAGATGGCAATAGATGGGGTGCTGCGCTCGCTTCCCCCCAGCTATAAGAATTATGTCAGGGACTATGTCATGGTAAGGGATTCGATCACTTTCTGTGAGTTTATTTCCCGGCTATGGGGAGGTCCTATACAGCGTCGTTGCGTCCATTATGGACACAACGCGTCTAGCACGAGATCACGTTGTCCGGCCCAGTATGTTGCTCGCCCGTCGCCCCACTCTCTGGTTATTTTGATTTTTACTCATTTTGTTGTTGTTGTCTATTCAGGAAAACCGTTAGGCTTTTCTGTCTGGTTTTTCTCTATTAGTCTTGAAAATTTTGTTGTACCCAAAAAAATTGAGGCAATTTAAAAAGGTCACGATTTTTATAAATTTTCAAATAAAAAATGTTCAGATTTTGCATTTTTCAAATTTTTAATAATGTCCATATTTTGAATATGTTCAGATTTGAAAGTATTCACAAACCAATTTTAAATTCATGAACCATTTTCAAGTTCATGAATAATTTGTCATGAACTTTTTTATATCCGGGATATTTTAAATTCACGAACATTTTTTTCAAATTCATGAACCATTTTCACATATTTAAAAAATGTTCGTGAATTTAAAAACAAATAGGAATTTGAAAAAAAAAAGTTCGCGAATCAAAATATTGTTTAGTAATTTTCATTTTTTTCATGAAATAATGTTCATGTATTTTAAAAACGTTAGTGAATTCAGAAAAAATGTTCACTGATTTAAATTCTGTTCGCGCATTTGTAAAATCTTCACAAAAATTGAATTTCCCCATTAATTTAGAAGAAGAAAAAAATAAAATCAAAAAGGAAAAAATTAAAAATATAAGAAAACAGGAAAAACGAACTAGTACAAACGCCCAAGAAAAAAGCAGAAGAAAACCAATAAAAAAAGAAAAAGAAAAACAAGTCGGAAGGTTCCAGAGCCTTCACAAAACAGGTGGCGGGCAACCTACCTTGGGCCGGCCTATTTACGGGAACCTATGTCTTCGGCTGCACAATTATGGTACAGAACATCAAAAGCCCACGAGGCCCATACACGTGCAGCCATCAAGGGGATGGATATATTCCTAATTTTCTGCTAAACTCCGGACCGCCGGCCGTTAGTTTCCCCCCAAATCCCCTCCCTTCCGAAAGAAACCAAGAAAAGAACAGAGAGCAGCAATGGTGCGCCCCCCTCCGCCGCGGCGCAAGCCCTCGCCGCCACCGTGTAAGCCGCGGGTGGTCGACATACAGGACGCCGAGGAGTGCGTCCGCCACCTGCGGACGCATTTCTCCAACGGCCGCCCCTACCCGAGAGGCTTTGCCAACGCGTTCCAGGCCGCGCTGGATCAGGCCACGGCGGATCGCAGGAGCTTCTCCGGCGGCCCTTCCGTTCGCCGCGCTCGGCTCTACCAGGCCCTGCGTCGCCGCGCTCGGCGCTCTCCACCACCGTGGCAGCCGCGGCTTTTCAAGGCCGCGCTCAGACAGGTCGCCGAGGAGCGCGTCAAGGCCGCTATGAAGCATACCCCAGCGGATCTCGCCCTGCCTCGTCACGCTGGGTGCTCGTCTGTGTTCCCGGCTCTCGAGGCCGGGAACGGCGGCGCGTCTCTCAAGCACCGCGCTGCTCTTGGTGACGGCGGCCGCTCATCGGTCTCCCAAGCCCTGTGTTGCCACTCCTCTGGTGTCCCGACTCTGGAGGCCGGCGAGAAGATCGTCCCCGAGCAAGAAGAAGACGAAGATTATCCCGGACCAACTCCTCGTGGCGAGGGCGGGCGCTCCACACACTCGCCGCGCCCCCCAAGTCCTCCCCGTCTCGCGGCACCTGCTACTTCTACGGAAGTCGACGAGGTAAACCAGGTCAAGAACCAGCAGGCAGTTGAGAGTTTCTTGACCGAGTTATCGGAATGTTTGGGTCTCCTGTTGCCTCCTCCGCCCCTTCCTCTATCCGACCGTGAGATGACACCCCCGCCGCCGACATCGCCGGCCCCTCCCCTCCCGGTGCTCCAGCTCGACCCGACGTCTTCACCTCCGACCCACCCGCTGCCTCCTTCGCCGGAGCCCACACACGTGGAGATCGTCCGCACACCCGAGGACGCCCACATGGCGGTCGCTGCTGCATTCGCCGGCGAGAGGGTGCGCGCACGCGTGTCGGCAGACATGCTTCTGATGGACGCTGAGGAAGTAAGCGACATCTTGTTGCAGGGGGGTCTTGGAGCTCAAGTCGAAGACGCTGCAGTTTTGGTTGGTAAGCTGGACCAGGCAGTCTGGCTGAGGAACAGGATTGCCGAGGCGCAGGCAGAGGTGAAGAAGCTCGAGAGGATGTTATCCACTCCATGGCTGTGATTTCAGATGGCCAGTTTTGACCTCAGAACTAAGTGACAGAAATTGATTTGTTTGCGTTCAGTTTAGTTAGTCTTTGCACATTCCATGTCATTTTTAGATCTGTCTTTGCCAAGAAAGGTGACAACCTTGTACATCATGTCAATACAGAAGGGTAAATCTTGTTCGAATCCAGTCTGTGATGTGTGCCGTTGCGCGTTATCGCATCCGTTTTCATGCTTTGTTTTTATACAATTTTCTGAAGACAACCAACCTACAAATGTGCTCGAATCGTTTTCAATCAAGTTGATTTGAATATCAATCTAGTTCGAGTAGAGATACCTCGAAATCAGGTGATGATTCTTTGTTTAATAGGAAAGCTGGTGGCATACGAAGAGAGGGCGACAGAACATTTGCATTCACTTTCTTTGATTGAGAGAAGGATCAAGCAGAAAAGAATGACAGAGCCATTCAGCTTCTATCTCTTAACTGGCTCAAAGTCTCCCTTTTCCGAGCTAATTAGCAAGAGCACGACTCACTACCTCTTATTCTGCGACATCTTTCCTTTTTATTTTTTTTGGAGGAACACAGATGCATCAAATTAATTTGACAAGCTGGACAAACGCCAGCAACCATGTATTTACAAACTCTATGAAGGGGTAAAGCAAAACCTGACATTTACCATATTCCAAACTCACACCAAACGCTGCAAAACAATGTGCAGCTACGTTACAGGTTCTTAGACACACATCTATTTTAAAACACTGAAACAAGTGCTCGATTACAGACTTCATCTCTAAACACCTACCATTGAGTTATCATACATACTGCTGGTCTTCGCCTGCCTAAGTGTGCTCAGCAAGGATAAGCTGTGCACTCACACACAATTCTTACTACAGAACTTACATATAGTGAAAGGAGCTAAACTCGTTTAGCACAGTTGAATCACCCGTCAATGTTAAATAATACGGAGCTCTGCATTTGGCGAAATGATTCCGCGAAGATATTCTCTCTCCAATTCTTGAAACTGAAAAAAGAATCTTCTTTTCCCATTCTGATCTAGATCACGACCGGTCAAGTCAGCTCCTTTAATTGTCAACATCTTCAAGACGGGCGAATTTTCAAGAGTATGCACAAGAAACTCTAGTTGTCCTGTTGTTCCCGAAAATCCTGTAATATGCAGGTTCTTCAGATAGTTATGTGGACACCTTGGAAGGCTCTTGATAGGCTTCGAGATCTCATGTGCAAAATCAGAAACTCTAAACTGCAAAATTTTGAGACAAGAAACATGATGAGACACATAATTCATGGTTAACTAATCAATCTTGTTCTAGCAGAAATAAGCTAGTGGAATACTTTACATGCATATCTAATTTTTCAATGTAAGGAGCAGCCCTCAAAAATGAGGCCAAAGAAAGAATGTTGCCAGCTTCTTCATGTTTTAGAATCAACCACAAATCCAAATATTTCAACTGGAAAAACTTGCACGGGGTTTCCATCAGCAATGGCATCTGAAAAGTAGATAATAAATGGTCATGTCAAGAGAGAAAACTGGAAAACAACTTAGATACTGATGCAAGTGTGAGATAACAAACCTTAAGTGGAAAAATAGCACGCAATGTCAGATCTTGAACACTTGAAAGCACTTTGGGAAGTACAGTCAAAGCATGCTCAAGAGTTACATACGAATAGATATCAAGAAATGCGTGTTTAAGTTCTGGAGCCCGCCCAAGGTCAATAGGATACAGACGCCCATAGAACATGAAAGTTTTGAGCTTCACCGCATTGAGTACTATCTTGGTTATATTGCAGTGTGCTACACTTAAGTATAGTAGCTTTGACAATGGACGAGCAACTGTCAGCTCATCATTCAAATGGCATCTGACCATACTGAACCATTCAAGACTAAAGCAATTTGACAGCATATCTTGAAGATCCTTCCGAGTGACACGTAACAAGTGCAAATCAAGTGTTGTCAAATTCGGGAAACCACTGAAATGAGGGGGTAGTTCAAATGATGCAAAACTCAGTTTAAGATGACGAAGCCGAAATATGCTTGCATCGTCTAAAAGCTCGACAGGAAATTTGTACTGATCAGTAGTACGGCCCATGAAGTTGGCTGGCGCTAAATCAAGGCCAAGACTCTTCGTCCCTGACGATACAGCAAAATCAACCCAAGTATTGACATGATCCACTAGCCTGCTGTCGAATCCAAATTTGATCACCAGCTCATCAACAACCATGCACCGATGCTGCTGCATGACTGCATTAACACTGTCGATGAATTTCTGAGTGTACTCTTGTCCCCCAAACACATTTTTGCTTCCGACTGTCAGACCATCAAATCTTAGTTTGGGGCAAACTCTCCACATATCTTTCCATTTGCTGGATAGAACACCAGTTCTCACCACGTCCTTTATCGGTAATTTCGATAGAACCACAGACAGAAGATCCTCGGAAAGGTCTGCAAGATGAACCTTTGCTCTCGTTGTCTTAATGACTAGTCTGTGGTAGCAATGCCTAGGTCTTTTTCTTGCGCGCGTTAGATGGGTGTCCATTTTGATTCTGCAGAAACATGACGCCGGGTTAAGTAAAAAATATATGTGGGGGCATATGTACCTGGAAGGCCAGAACACATGTAAACTTCACAAGAGAATTGTCATCGTATTCAATACCGTTCTAGGTTCTACTACCCCTCAAGACCAGATAAGAAGAATCAGTCCATAAAGTTGTCATTTTTGTTCCACTATACATAAATCAGCTACAGTGCATTATTACCTCTGATCAACCAATTATAATTGTACCAAAGCCATGAAACAGAAGGCCCATCCTGGTTTTGTTTACTAGTGCAATATTACCTATGATATGGGGGGATGAATCAGAGCATGAGGGTGAGCGTGTTTGTGAAGGCGAGATGGGGAAGGGGGTGGATCTAGATGGTGTGCCGAGTGTGCATCTGCACAACCAAAATTTGTGGTATCCAGTGGAGTTCAGCCAGTGGATGATAAAAAGCTTACCGACTGTGCGTGCGGACGGGGTTGAGAGAGCAGCGACGCGACGGCAGAACGGGAACGGCGATGGCCGGCGAAAGAGCGTGATAGGCCGGACGATTTGGGGGCTGGGGTTGACCCTGAGCTTCGCACGGTCGCAGCTCTAGATAACGGGCGGGGGTTACTTCAGAGCCGAGCCGCGTTGGGTCGGATTCAGGTAGGAGGTCGGTGTCGGTCAGGGACTCGGAAGACGAATCCGACGAGGGAGAGGGCCGGTGAAGAAGGGGAAGGGGAAGGGGAAGGTGGGAGGAGAGAGGGAACTGCGGAAGAGTTACGCGCTGACAAGGCCTGTAGGACAGTGCTGAGCCTCCGGGGGATCGGGAGGTTCCCATCCTCGAGTCGTGCTCCCCATTTTTCTTCCAAAATTCCTTTTTTGCTACCGGTAGTAAATAATAACCTCGCTTTTGCTCCAGGTAACAAAAAAAAACGGTTCATTCACAAAATAGAAAATAAAAAGAGTAATTTCGCCGAAGATCTCATCGGAGACCTCGCCGGAGATCTCACAGCAATAAAAATGTGCTATTGTAGCAAAATCGACTTCGCCGGAGACCATCGCCGGAGATGTGGACGAAGACCTCGCCGGAGACATCATAGCAAAATCTTTGTACTATTGTAGCAAAACCACTAAACTATTGTAGCAAAAAAATTATTATAGTGTAGCAAAATTGCGCTACTGTAACGAAATCGACTTCACCGGAGACATCGACGGAGACACAATGGCACCACCACTCTCCTATGGTAGCATCGCCCACGAGCCTTTGGCAGCATCGTCACATGTCTGACATAGCTTCGCCGACGGCCTTCTGTAGAACCACCACCGTCGTCTTCCAAGGGAGCACCGCCGTGCTCCTTCGGCAGCACAACCGTTCTTCCAGGAGAGCACCACCGCGCTCCTTCGGCAGCATCGACGCCTTCATGTGGGAGCACCACCATGTCCCATGGAGCACCGTCGCGCTCCTTTGACACCATCGCCGCTTCCGGTGGGAGCACAGTCGCCCTTCTATGGGAGCACAACCGCCCTTCTATGGGAGCATCACGGCGCTCCTTCGGCAGCAACACCTCTGGGCCATGGCAGCAACGCCTCCGAGCGCCAGCACGCGAGCTCTCCGGCGGCACCTCGACGGTGGAGGACGGCACCGGGAGTGCTCCCTGTGGCAGACGGCGACGGGGATCAGGAGGGCGCCCTCGCCGAGGAGGCGTGCGGCGGCGGCAGCATACCACCAGCACGCCGAGGTAGCATACGCAACGCCGCAGCCGGTGGCGCCGCCGCCGCCGACCACCAACACGTCGAGGGGCTCTACGGCCGTGGACCCGGCCAGGGCCCGCCCGCTGTGCGGCGCGGGGCCGGGGGCTCACGCCCGGCTACGCGACGAGCTGCCGCGCGGACTCGAGGGTCGCGGGGGAGGAGTCTGAGGCGGATGCCGAGGATAGCCAGGCCGACGCGGCTGCGACGAGCGCGGAGGAGGCGGCGAGGACGGAGGGGCGTCGCGCCGGCGGATGGAGGTCGGGTGGTGCGGGCGTCCCGGGCTGGAGGTCCGGGAGTGGCGGCGCTGAGACGAACTAATTGAAGACGAAAACGTGGGGATCGTGGGAGCAGATAAGGTTGCAGATATTTTATCCGTGAGTGGTGCTCATGGGGCCAGGCCATGGAAAGCCATGACCGCACGATTGAGACCCATCCGACGGCCGCGCGTCAGGAGGATGGAGTGCGTTTTATCCCCCGGGGGAGTACAAGCATTTCCCCATCGTAAAGCTCAATTTAATCACGGTGTTCAAGAATACGGTCAATACGGTCACTATATACACAACTCGATCATTATACGGTCACTCACTCTATGTAGGGCTCCGTATTTTTCTCAACTTGACCGGTCAAACAGTACTACGTGGACGATAGAATTCTGAAGCGTGCCAAAAAATGGTTCGGGGAACCGCACGAGAGGGAGGCGATCGGGAGGCGCTCTCCTTCCACTCTGTTCGCCGCCTTGGCGACACGAAGAGGAGGGGAGCTTCGGCTCTCGTTCGTGCGTGTGTTTTCGTCCTAAGTTTTTTAGGTTTTCGAGTTTCCTCCGTCGATATCATGGTGGGGCTGATGTTGTTGGTGCTAGGAATAATGGTCTCCCAGCCTATGCTCCTGCTCGTCGGAGGTGTTGCTAGCACCGGCGAGAGGCTTGTGGAGTCCAAGCGTTGGAGCTATTTCAGTCTGACGTTGCGTCTTGGCGTGGCGGCGGGAATGGACTGCTCTTGGAGTGCGGCGGTGTTGACTGTTACGGATCTGCGAAAGATGGTTGGAGATCCGGCCGCCTGTTGAAGGGTGGGGTGGTGTTGGTCCTGGATATGATGTTGAAGAGACTTGGAGGGTTCCTCCAGCCGATATTCCTTATCAGGCTAGATCCAGTCTTACGGGACTGGTGGCTATCGCGGCTCCTTAACGCCTCATGGCAAGGGTTTTTTCAGCGTCAAGATGTGGACCTACCGCTGGTGTTCTTCTTCTCCGGCGACGGCGAAGGATGTGGATGGTAGTATGCAGCAGTTTATTCGCTTGTATTCTTCTAGTTTTCTGTTAGGCCCCGTTTGGCTGAAATGAATTCCAGACAAATGATAGGGTTAGGGACAGAAATTTACTTAACATAGCAAAGTCATTCTCTGGAATTTCAAATGAAATGACATTCCAATTCCATGACATCCAAACAGGTTAAGCATGGAATGTGAAAATGAATTCCATACAAATGATGGGATCCAAACGACCCCTTATTTGTATTCGCCTCAACTCTGTATTCGTACTATTATCAATATAAATAATGTATGCCTACGGACGTACAACGTAAAAAAAATAGTACTACATGGCGGGACCAATTTGTCGCGGAAAAAAACAGAAGGGGAGATAAATGTGCCCCGGTCAGGATTCGAACCCTTGTTCAAACAAGGCTGTGGCGTACAAGTACTAACCATCTCAACACTTTTTTAAGGCCTTTAGATTAGTACTTCGGTTAAGAAAAAACCATCTCAACACTCAATGCTTCGTGGCTAAAACCTACAACGCAATATTTGTATAGTACTATGTAATTGCCCGTGTGTTGCAATGGGATATGTCGTGGGGTTGTCACGGCAAGTACTTCCTCCGGGAAGCTAAGTTGTGGGGACATTGTGACTAGGAACACGGGAGTTTGTTAATCTCGACGAGGGACAAAGAGTTTACCCAGGTTCGGCCCCTCTCGATGGAGGTAAAGACCTACTTCCTGCTTGTTCTTTATTGCTTAGTGTTGATATCGATTACAAGGTTCCGATCTCGCTAACTCGAGAATCGGCGACTATGAGACTTGAGAGCTACTTGAGACTTGGTGATCTAAGGTCCAGGAACCCCCTTATAAAGGCGGCCGGGTCCCTGGACTTGCCGGCTACACCGAGTTACACATGAATACGGAGTCCTACTCTAGGTCCTTGCCTTCCAAGTTGGTACTCCGGGTTGTAATTGGGACTCCGGTCTTCTCCGTGTCCTTTCCCTTTAGCTAACTCATGGCGGGCTTGTCGGCTTACTCCTAGCCCAGCCCATGTTGCTCAAAGTGTAACCCGGCTTGGGCCTTCCTGGTCTTGGCGGGTCCACTTTCCGGCTCCATGGGCCTACCTGGAAAGTATCCCCCCATCAGGATATAAATAATCTAATGATTCACACTAATCATGTTAAACATGTAATTTATAATTCTAGTGTACATCAAACAATCATTGTTAAGTTTTGAGCAAAGGCATAATACTATTTCATAACATGTTTTTTGAGTAAAGGCATGCTCATGATTTTTCATTACATCATAAAAATGTCACCATATATCTCCTTCCTTCCCTCCCTATGTGTGTTCCACGTCATCATATCTCATGAGCTTGCTTGTTGCCCGTGCGGTGCAATGGAAGAAAAAAAATATATAGAAAATATTACTAAAGGGGCATTATATTTCGTGAACACATTTTAAGTTTAATCAACGTGGATTTCCAACCTCAATGCTATGAACATTATATTCGAACAATGCATCAACATATTTATATGTCGATTATGTGTATGGGTTTTGAGGAATGGTTGATGGCACATTTAGCAACTACTGATATAATCAATAGGAATGGGATTAACCTTAGATATCACAAATTATTTCCTGCGTTTTCTACGTTCGCCATTTCTCTGTTTTGTCTCTCCTCCCCATAGCGATGGAAAAGTACATCAGCTCAACCAACAAATATCCATGTATGTTTACAGGAAAGAAAAACATTTTTTGTCCCTAAATGCAATTGCCAAAAATAATCGAGTGAGTTCTCACTAACTCCCATGGCCCAAAAATAAAGCAAAGCATTATGTGTACATACATGTGTAGTACTTAAAGTCCTGCACAATATCCTTCAGATATTTTGCAATGAACAGGTTAGACTCAAATATACTATGGACTAATTCTCTGTATCAGAAATTATTGCGTGTACAACTATATAGCCAAAAAAATGAAATATAACTCGTCTGATCCACAAAACAAATACAGTGATCGAGAAGCACAACTGAACTCACACCTATAATTTCTGCTTGATGTATTTAAGCAATAACGCAACTCGATATAGGGCGAGACAAACCTCCCTCAAGGTGCATACAGTTGAACATATTTATTTTTTTTAACAATCACCGGGGGGGGGGAGAGGATCCCCACCTGAATATATTACTTCAGAAGAACAGGAAGTACAAGGTTTCACGAACATATATTGTAATAATATACATGTTCCTAACATCTTAGCATGTCCGAAGGTTACAGTTTCAGTTTAAGGGACCCTATGCAATACTCATTGCGGTGATCTAGTTTCCCTTGCTGGATACCACAACATCATAACCAACATATAAAACCTTTCGACAATAAATATGTAGCGATAATCTATTCTAACCCACGTTTGTAAGAATCTGTTGAGACCTATAAATACCCAACTCTATCATCGACACAATTAGAAATTTATTCTCAATCTTTCAGTTCTAATCACTTCTTTGGCTTTCTGCGTCAACGCGCGGCTAATCTCCTCGCACAGCAGCGTGTGAACCGACGCTTGTCACTGACCACATTTTCCTGTGACAGTGCCGTCACCATCGGCGCCGAGCAGACACCGTATCCATGTTCCGTTTCGTTTCCGGCGGCCACCGCTTGCTCGTATCCATGTTCCGTTTCGTTTCCTCGCCGGGATCACCATTTCCTTCTTCTTTTATTAGATTTGACGAAAACGAGGTCAAAGTATCGTCGGATTCTGTGGTACTAGTACCGTACTTAGCTAGGTTCTGGTTCGTACGCCACGTGGCCATGTGGACTCCTACTGTTGCGGATGGACGACGTATCGATCCATGTGCAATGCACCAGGTCGATCCGGCAAGGTTCAGCGACAGTGGTCGGTCTCATGAGTTTGACGTGTGCGCAGGCTGTGATCACTCGCTTATTTGGACTGCGTGCTGCTCCGTCAACCAGGATTCTTGCAAAAACAACCAAGTCCATGCAAAATAAGTCAATGCGAATGATTGTTATATGCATTCAAAGAAGTCAATGTCGTTAGCGTTTATAGAAAGGGACATAATTGGTTGGGGATTATTGCCAAACATGTCCAAACCCTTTAAAATAAGCCAACACGACGGGCTGGCGTTTTCTACCTATTCAAAAAAAGTCAATGCCATTGACGTTTATGGGAGTAGTTGAACTTCTTTCTTAGGGTTCACATCTGGCTGAATTTTTTTCAAAATGGACATGTAGAACAAACTAGACGAGTAGAGCACGTATGTGTGCGGGTACCTCAAGTAATCGTGTTGCATCACACCCAAGGTTTTGGTTACCGAATACAATAACTTTACCGACGGGGCTCGGGATTTCCGGTTACCGCGGTAACCGGAAAATCCCGAACAATTACAGACCGAAATTTTGAAACAAATTTGAATCCAAAATTACTTAACCACATATTGGACATATCAATGCTAGCAACGTAGTGGTATGGACTTACGGCCCTCAACGGCCGTCCAGACGGTCCCTTGTTCGAGCTCCCGCGGACTAAATATTTTTGCGTTATATTGCACTAAATATTAATTCCAAAATTATAAAATAGCTGTGGCAAGACTCGAACCCAGGGCAAACGACAATAATGTGACCGCACAACCACCGGAACAAACATACTTTTCTGAGTAATAGCCAGAACACGCTTTATTTATCTTGTGCACAACGTTTGAATTCAAAATTTTCAAAATGTTCCGATTTTTTTTATCGGTAAGGGTGTTTACCGAGGGTGCTCGGGATTTGCGGTTACTGGGCGGTAACCGGATTTACCGCCCGGTTACCCAAACCTTGTTCACACCGCAATCGCTCCTGCGGTCCTGCCTCACTCCTTGTCTTTTCGCCCAAAAGTTGGGCATCGTGGAAAATAAAGAAGTGCTAACGAAACGAACTAAAGCAGAGCAGGCGGCCTCTATGTTGCTCCCTTTGAGATTCGTTCATTCTCACCCTTCCATTTGAGGATGTAATCATATCGGACTATATTGTTTCCTCGAATTCGGAGCAGAACAGGTAATGGCTGGTTGCAGATTCGATCTATCAAACCGTAACTGGGAGCAGAAACGGTGAGGACTAGAGACGACAAAATTAATCGGACATGTACGCGTATAAGTAGATCGCAAACTATATGAGCAAAAACATATATAAATTGAGTTAAGAAAAATACTCATAGAATAAATATAACTTGAAGAAAATAACACAAACAAAATGGGAAATCTAATTTGCCTCGTAGGTGTAGATGCACCCACTATATAAAAATTGCACTGTCAAAAAAATCGAAAAAAAAAATCGGGTGCACATTCGGACCTTCTATATTTGCATGCAAAGTTTCGCGAAAAAATGACATTTTTGTTGAAATGTGTAAAAAAGACAATTCTAGTGCTCTAAAATGAGTTTTTACGATACATTTTTTGTCTTTTACACAAATCAAAAAAATGTATTTTTCACAAAACTTTGTATAATATACAATGTTGGATGTACAACCGAAATTTTTGTTCTAAATTTTTAATATTTTAATATTTTTTTTATAACGGGTGCATATAGACCTACAAGTCAAAACACCATGTATGCTTCAATAGTCTAGTAGCCTAATACTGGTGTATTGAGAAGCCAGTACAATGTACAATGACTATATAAGTGAGTTGTTATTTAACAGACGAACTTGACAACTCGCTAACTACTAACTATGCTAGATTAGCTTAATTAGTCATGTTTGGTGAAAAATCGGATTATTCAGATTAAACCATAGGATAATCCTAATTAATTTTCGTATAATCCATACTAGATGCCATTTGACATAGCTTGTATTTTGGCGTCAGCTCGTGATCTGATATCTTTATCTATCAGATTTTCTTTAAAACGGATTTGGAAACGGAAATATCGCCGATCCGCTTACATCCCTACTCATGGCTCCTTTCTTTTTTCACCATGAAACTGACGTGTGCGAATTGTAACCAGCTACGTCCATCGATCGGGCGAGATAAACAAAACTGTAAGCTTGATCTTCATTACTGAAAGTGCATGGTTGATCCCATGCATGGTTTTGGTAATTAATGACAATCTCTATGGACTAATGTTTGTATTGAGCTATATTTGTAGGTGTGTCCATTTGAGTTGCTTGATCTCCATTTGTTGGAATCAAGGTTAAGGGAAGAAAAGATTCATGTTGATCAAGGCTTTGTGCGGGTTGATCAACTCGTTGATCAACTCTCAAGTCCAAGTGAAGATATGCCGAAGAGTGCTTTCCCCCATCTTGGTGTGTGGGGGAGCGTCTTGTGATTCTTCATCAAGAGAAGCGCAATCAAGAAAGATGGTTCGTCTTGAGGAGATGAAGATCGTCTTCATCGACCTCAAGTGGATTTAAGCGCAAGGTAAAGGTATGATCTTGATAGGGTTTCTTTTTTACCAGTCTCATTATGTTTAGTGCGAGACCGGGTTATAGGATAGATAGCCGTACTATCAAGAGGGGCTCTCGACCGAGTATCTTGATCGTATCGTTCCTGGAGAGCTCAAACCTTTGCATCCATGCAATCATCTTTATTGGTTCTTATTTGGCTTTTATCCATGTGAGAATTTAGAGCTTGTGTTCATCTCCATACCAAGGTCTAGTTCATCAAAAACGGATCTCATGAATATCTTCTTGCGTTTTTGATATCGGAGGTTTTACCGGTTTGTCTCTTCTACGAGAGGTCAAACTCTCTCCTTATGTTTTCCTCCTCACATGATAGACTATGATGTGTATATGCATGATCTTGTAGGGCTTGTGATTATCTTCGAAACAAGCCCAAGATCATAGAAAACGGAGTCTTGATGAAAAGCTTGTGCGTTTTCGGTGTTGGAGATTTTGCCGGTTCATCCGCTTGGAAAGGTCTCACCATTCCATACCTTTGCACAATCTCCTTGGCTTGTTTCAATATTTTGAAGTGTAAGCTCTTGTCGTCCTCTTTCCAACAAAATTGGATTCACTCGATTCGGAGTTGCCACGCAAAAGTTATTCAGTTTCAGGGTTTGCCAGTTTTCTCTGCTGGCCGGAAGTACCGGTCCCTGGACCAGTACTACCGCTGGGCACTTCCGGTGCCCAGTTCCGGTCCCTCTTCCGCTTATTTTTCCCAGGTACTGGAACCGTGAGTTCTCCCGAAATTTGGACCGGAAGTAGAACCGGAAGTACCGGTGAGCTTGGCAGTACTTCCGCTACCTACTTCCGGTGGAAATTTCCGGAGGAACTTCCGCTTATTTTTTCAGGTACTGGTTGTCTCGGAGTCTCCCAGTTGTTTGACCGGAAGTTGCCCCGGTACTACCGTGACACCGGAAGTACCGGCCGCCTCAGCGGTACTTCCGGCCTTGCGGGTTTTCGCGTCTGGAGATAGCCGTTGGGGGATGTTTTATATGGGGCGGTAGTACCGCCCTTTGGGCCGGTACTTCCGGTCCTGCGGGTTTCTGAGCCCCAACGGCCAGATTCCCAGGGATCCTTTTTAAGGGGTCCTTCTTCCCCAACGGTTTAATGGATCTTCGTGAACCTTTTGCTCTCTCTCTCCTCCATTGTTGCACATCTTTAAGAGCTTGATTCCTCCACTTCCCTCCAATGAATCTTGCCCATCTTTAGGGAAACAAGAGAGGAGATCTAGATCTACCATTCCACCAATCAAATCCTCCTCTAAGTGAGGGGAACTTAGTGGATCTAGATTTAGGGTTGCTTTGTGTTCTTCCCTTTGTTCTTCCTCTCAAATCCCTCCATAGCATTAGTTGCTTTGGTTGGATTTCGGAGTGAAGGACTTGACCACTTCGTGTGTTCTTGCCTCTTACATTAGTTGCATCGGGTTGCTCTCCCTACGGTGATACGTGAAGATCGAAGTTGAGAAGCTTGTTACTCTTGGGTGCATTGTGTTCCCAAGAGCTTGTTGCCTCTTGGGTGCATCGTGTACCCTAGACGGTTGGAGGTGCCGCGAAGACTTCGAGTTGTGAAGCTTCGGCACGAGTTTGGGAGCCCCCAATTGAGTTGTGGGTGTGTGCCCCAAGAAGAGTTGCAAAGGGCTCCGGAATCCGCCCCGAAGGATTCAGATAGTGGAAGGTGAACCAATCCCTTGGGTGAGGTTCATCGGAGAATAGGGTGAGGCCTTTGTGGCATCTTGAGTAGGCCTCTTGTGGCGAGCTCACACCCCTCCAACGAGACGTACTCCCTTAACAAGGAGGAACTCGGGAATACATCCTCGTCTCCGCGTGCCTCGGTTATTTCTATACCCGAGCTTTACTTATGCAATTTAAATTGTGATAGCCTTCGTGCTTGAAGTTCATATCTTGCTATCTCCTTGTTGCTTGAATTGCCTTGCATAAGTTGTTGGTGCACATAGGTAACCCTAGCATATTAGGTTGTTGGCTTGTTAATTTAAACACATAGTTTTATTCCGCAATTATCAAGTCCCTAATTAGAAAAAGTTTTAAATCGCCTATTCACCCCCCCCCCCCCCCCCCTATAGGCGACATCTCGGACATAGTTGTTCTTTCAATTACTCCCTCCATTGAGGTGTGTTAGGACCTGTTCGGATCCTCTCCACTCTTCATCCCCGCTCTCGGAGCGGACGGAGCTGCAGGCCAATTGTACGGAGTCATCAAAACCGAGCTTCACGCGCTCCTTGAAGTCGGAAATTCCAGAGCGGAGGGGAGGGGATCCGAACAGGCCCTTAGGCTCGATTTTTGAATCATCGCGACCAGGGCAACCAAGGCAACGCCTGATTGGGTATGAAAATTTAAAGTGGCGTGCATTAACTACAAAACTGGGATTAATCCACGGCTAAAACGGAACATGCAGAATTTGGAAATGAGCCCTACACACCGAAAAATGACGGGTATTAATATTGTCTTCCTTCTCGCTACCAGCTTTCTTTTTTTAGTTTGTTGTGTAGCTAATTAATACTGCTTTTTGGCACCACCACTCCCGATCGGTATCTCGTCTGGATCTAGTGCAACAATTCCCCGATGTGTGTGCGTCCGTCCATTAGTGGGGAAGGTAGAACTCTGAGATAGCGAGAGAAGAGTAACCAGTAACGTGGCATCTCATCTCTCTTCCGTATCTCGGTCTATATAAGCACGATCGCTGGTGCCCATACTGCCATCACTCCTGCCTTTCTGTCCCCCAAGCTCTCCTCCTCCCCTGTAAGCTCACCCCGAAAACGAAGCAACTCACGGACATGGTGAAGTTCTCGCGGGAGTACGAGGCCAGTATCATCCCGGAGTGGAAGGGGGCCTTCGTCGATTACAAGTGCCTCAAGAAGATCATCAAGAAGATCAAGATGGCGCGCCGCGACGACGACGACGACAACGAGGAGGAAGCTCTCATCGTTGGTGCCAGGGATGGCGACGAGATCGGCGGCGGCGGCTATGGGTTCTCCGTCCGCGCCCTCGCCGCCCGGTTCGCGCCCAGGATGCGAGATTCCTCGGTGCGTGCCTCGCCTCGCAAACACCTTAATTTCCCGGTTGTTGATTTTGGCTACACGTACAGTACTGATGTCTCTCGCATGTGCATTTTGGCAGGGGGACGAGGAGAGCCCCGATTCATCGCGGGAGCTGGCGCGAACCTCTGACAAGCACGTACGTAAGCAGTCGTCCAACGTTCGTTCCTCGCATCGATCACATCGACGTTCGACGCGTCTGCAAATTTCGTACTGATCTTTGATCGATTGTTTGAGAACACCACTGACGTGACGTCTGTGCGAATGTGTGTTCAGGAGCGGGAGTTTCTGGGCAGGGCGGACGAGGAGCTGGAGAAGGTGAACGGCTTCTACGCGGCGAAGGAGGCCGAGCTGCTGGGCCGCGGCAAGGCGCTCGTCGACCAGCTCCGCATCCTCGAAAAAGTCAAGCGCATCCTCGCCGACCACGCCGCCTCCCGCCGCAGCGGCCGCTCCATGCCGGCGCTCGGCGGCTCCGGCCGCTACCTCCTCTCCGGCCTCGCCTCGCCGCCGTCCATGTCAGGTAGGTTCCGCAGCGCATCCGTCATGCACGCACACGTGGCCAACTCTGCCTCTCACGATCTTCTCTACTCTGTGTGATGTCGCAGACGGGAGCGTCGACCCGCAGCAGGCGCGGATGACGGAGGGCGCGGCGGTGGCCGACGAGGTGATAGCGGCGCTGGAGCGCACCGGGGTCAGCATCGTGGGAAAGAAGGATGGGTCCAGTGGAAGGGGCGCCGGCGGGTCGCAGATACCGTCGACGGTGCGGATCGACATCCCGGCGACGAACCCCGGAAGGACGGCGCTCAAGGTGTGGGAGGAGCTGGTGAACGTGCTGCGCAAGGACGGCGTCGACCCCGCCGCCGCCTTCGTCCACCGCAAGAAGATCCAGCACGCCGAGAAGAGCATCCGCGACGCCTTCATGGCCCTCCACCGCGGCCTCGAGCTTCTCAAGAAGTTCAGGTACGTACGTACGCGTGCTCACCTAGACGTACGTCGATATCTATAGTCATGCAACTTATACCTACAAGCTGGCTAGGCAGGTTCGATTTCATTTTCTTTCGCGGTGGGGCTAGCTGATGGATTTCTTTACCTTTTTTTTTGTTGTTGATGGATGGATGCAGTTCTCTGAATGTAAAGGCGTTCACCAAGATTCTGAAGAAATTCCTTAAGGTACGTGCTGCGTCATAACAGAAAAACAATTGATGTGCCCACTAGCAGGCTAGCAGCACATGTGTACTTTAGGAAATTGATGTGACAGAGGAGAGGGTAGAGACGTAGAGTCTTAAAAGAATAGACAGAAATCACAATTAGAATTGGTGTACTTTAGGAAATTGATGTGACAGAGGAGACAGGAGAGGGTAGAGTCTTAAAAGAATAGACAGAAATCACAGTTAGAATTGGTGTACTTAAATTAACAGTATCATATATACCTGTCTGTCATCATGTAGTAGTGTCGATTATATAATCAAATAGCGATCTGTGTGGTCGACTGGTCGTCTTAGAAAATGGGCGGCATGCAGACATAGACTTTGCAATGGCAGCAACAACAGAAACTAGCACGGTTCTGAAAAAAAAAAGGAATCAGTGGCAGAATAGATATGCATAATTGAAACTGGTGTGTTTCGCTATCGGCAACTTACACGAAATGATCTCAGGTGTCGGGGCAACAACGAGCAACCGACTTGTTCTCGCAAAAGGTGAAGAGATCGTCGTTCAGCACATCCGACAAGGTATCATCGTTGTCTTATAAGATTCTTGTAAGACTAATTATAAGAGCACGAACTGAATTAGTTATTGTATCTATACGTACTCTGAAATCCTGAGCAGGTGCTTGAGCTCGCGGAAGAGGTGGAATCCCTCTTCATGCAGCACTTCGCGGGCAATGACAAGAGGGTGGCGATGAAGTACCTCAGGCCGCAGCAGCCCAGGAGCAGGCACATGGTCACCTTCCTCGTAGGCGCGTAGATATATTCAGATACCAGATTTCATCTATATATCTACCATCCGTATACGACGGAGAAATTCAATCTTCTAACTTTCTGTTTTCTGTTAATTTGTTTCATGTTTTCAGGGTTGTTCACGGGCACATTTGTGAGTTTGTTCATCATATATGCTATTTTGGCACATGTTTCTCACATTTTTTCCTCCGCTGGAAATACACCCTACATGGAAGTAGTCTACCATGTTTTCAGGTAAGATTATGGCACCGTATGAGATATTCTGTTCGTCGCTGTGAGATTGATATTTTTTTAACCTTTTTTTTAATCTGGATTGACCTCGCCATGACAGTAAATCTGCCTTTGCTCTTCTACAGCGTGTTCGCGCTTATCAGCCTGCACTGCTTCTTGTACGGATGCAACCTATTCATGTGGAAGAGGACCAGAATTAACCAGAATTTCATCTTCGGTTTTGACCCAAACACCGCTCTGACGCACAGAGACGCCTTCCTCATGTCTGCGTCCATCATGTGCACCGTGGCCACCGCGCTGGTCATCAACCTGTTCCTCAGGAACGCCGGAGCATCCTACGCCAATGCCGTGCCCGGCGTACTGATACTAGTAAGTAACACAAACTATATATATAGCCATATAGGGAACAACAATATGTATGTCAGGTTGTGTTGCAACTGATGCCGGTCCTCAAAACTTTGCATCTACTGTTTCAGTTGTCAACTGGACTATTAATCTGTTCGTTTAACGTGTTCTACCACTCGACGCGGTACTGCTTCATGCGCGTCTTACGAAATATCGTATTTTCACCATTCTACAAGGTACGAAGACCTCTAAAGTTTTCATATCACGAGCTGCTTTGAACATCCTATTTAATGACATGAATGCCTTGCGATGCAGGTTCTGATGGCCGATTTCTTCATGGCTGATCAGCTAACTAGCCAGGTAATAGTTATACTTGCAGAACTGTGCAATAACCGAGGATACCTAAAATGCAAGTTCTTTACAAGTTAAACTTTTATATTTTCAGGTTCCATTATTAAGGCACATGGAGTTTGCAGCGTGCTACTTCATGGCTGGAAGCTTTAGGGCTCACCCATATCAGACATGTACAAATAGCAAGCATTATGAGCACATAGCCTATGTGATTTCCTTCCTCCCTTACTACTGGAGAGCTATGCAGGTATGAATCGACATACGAACAGTAGTAAGATTTCTAGCTGTTAGAATCGACCAGTTTCAGTCTAAACCTTATGAATATGTTTGAAGTGTTTAAGAAGGTACCTAGAGGAACATGACACCAATCAACTTGCCAATGCCGGCAAGTACGCATCCGCGATGGCTGCAGCTGCCGTCAGGTTCAAGTACATTGCAACTCCAACGCCATTCTGGATGTGGATGGTCTTCATCTCGTCCTCGGGTGCTACCATTTACCAGCTCTACTGGGACTTTGTCAAGGACTGGGGGTTCTTCACCCGAAAATCTAAGAATCTGTGGCTCCGGGATGACCTCATCCTCAAGAACAAGTCTATCTACTATGTTTCAATGGTATAGTACTTTGTTCGACTAATTTATTCTACAATATTAATGCAGAAAGTATAAACTAGGAGCACTAATGCCTTCACAATGCAGGTGCTAAATCTAGTACTTCGTCTAGCCTGGACAAAGAGCGTAATTTTAATGAATATTCAGTTCAGTAAGAACGAAACTCGCCTACTGGGTTTCTCCCTTGCTTCCCTAGAAATCATTCGGCGAGGACATTGGAACTTCTACAGGTATTTGGAACTTGTACAAAGCTGTAACCGATATCTTCAGTTTAGCTTTTTCAGTTGGTTTAAAAAGGTTTAGTTTATAACTTGAGTACATCATCGAACACAGGCTGGAGAATGAACACCTGAATAATGTTGGCAAGTTCAGAGCGGTGAAGACTGTCCCGTTACCATTTCGTGAACTCGAAACTGACTGACAATACATAAAGTAGAGTATGACTGCAATGCTTCCGATATCAAGGGAATGTAGGATCAGAGTTCCAGGAATGTTACGCTGACCCTAGTATACACGAGGCTGAAGTAAATTAAGGCGCTATCAATGAGCTGTATTGTATATATGTCAGGACCATGCCTAAATGAAGATGTCTGAAGACAAGACCAGGTACCGGCCGGTTCAGCTATCTCGGTCAGTCAAGCAACAGTTCAGATGCTCGCGGGATTGTAAATATTACAATACAGGTTGGGCAATAGCACATGTATTAGTTTCTTTCACAAGCTCTATCAGCATTTCTTTCCTATTTATCCGACAGTGGATAGAAATAGAGAAACCTAGCTTTCACATAGAACTGCAGTTACCACATCAGCAGTGCACCACAAAGCATGGAAATGTAAACACCCAATTTAATTTAATTTTTCGAAATGGAGGCAAAAGATATGCCTCTATCCATTAATTAAGAATTTTCTATTAGCTCAGCCCAGAAGTTGTTGAATCAGAAGTACATAGCATGCAGAGAAAGTTTCAAAGGAAAAGAGGCCCCCGTTCAAAAAAAAAAAGGAAAACAGGCTTCCAACATGCACATTTACACAGGCCAAAAGTTATTCAAAACTATACATAGGCACCAGAAAAGTACTTAAAAACATGAAGCAATGCATCATCATAATCTTGGCGTAAAATGTTAGAAATTACTGGAAATTGCAAATTACCCAAGTGACCCGTGAGTGAGAATACGTCTCTTTCCAAGCAAAGTAATACGCTCTTTACTTCGATAGTACAACTTGTAACATATAGAGGAGAGTGGCGTTTTGGTGCCCGGGCTCATATGAGCCCGGTTTTGTTTTCGATTTTTTTAAAATACTAAAATGCTTCGAAAAATTCTGAAAAAATTTGAACATGAACATATTGAAGTATTCAACACTCGTGTCAAATTTCGACAGAAAATATCAAATTTTGCGCCCTGTGTAAAAAAGACAAATCTCTCTTTTTGAATAGTGGACTGTTCAGCTATTTTGTCTGTCAGATTTTTGTCTTTTTTTCACAGGGCGCAAAATTTGATATTTTCTGTCAAAAATTTACACGAGTGTTGCATACATGAATATGTTTCCGCATAAATTTTTTCAGATTTTTTCGAAGCGTTTTCAAATTTTAAAAAAATCGGAAAGGCAGCCGGGCTCATATGAGCCCGGGCACCGAATTGCATTTCCGCATATAGAGCATACATATGGGCAAAGTATTACTAACTTCTCTGGCACCATACTACATGTTCGAATCAAAAGTTGTGACAGCATTCAGATCGCAAAATGTTATGTCTTGTTCGATGTGGTACACATATCTGTCAATGTCAATCAAATAATGGAATGCATTTCCACCGTCCGAGGAAAAGGCGAAGAATTGCAATTTATTAAGCTTGTAAAGCCCATCCCCGAGAAAGGATATAAATAAGGCTATAAGTAGGCCGTTTGCTATTGCAGTAAGGGCGGCTCGCCTTTCCTTTTGACAGCTTGGCTTCCTATTGCTCCTATGTAGTGGTCGGCCTTAAAAGGAGTCTTCCTACAATACGATCATGCATGCCTATGTTATAGTGCGTTAAGATTCGCCAGAAGCAAGCAAGATGATGAAGCGAAGCTTCATAGACAAGGCCCATTTCGTGCTTGACTTACGAGGTCGTGTAGTAAGGCCTCGCCGTACTTCAATAAGGGCTTATGCACTCCACTCGTAAACAAGCATTAGAGCTTTTTGACCGAGCGAGCGAAACCTTCCTAGAACTTCCCCCTTCCCTCATCCCAGAATTGCATTTCCGCTTCAGGTTCCATGGTTTAGTTGGTTTGGATACCCAATCGGCATAATCTTTCAAAGTCACTTCTTCTACGACGATTGCCTTAAAGGCATGATTAGTTAAAGAAAGTTTGGTGACTTGAGTAAGTATACGTCACTGGTTGCTAGTCGTTCAGACGGGACCTTGTAATAAAGGATCATAAATCTTCTTGGTTGTCATTGTCGCTAGTCTATACGAATGTTTCTTGCTATGTACATACAAATCTAGGCCCCCTTTGTTTTAACCCCGAAGAGAACTGAAACACGCGGGATTTGAGGTTCAAGTGCAGAAGGCTATAAAGAATTAATTTGCACCCTCATATGTGAGCAGAGGAAAACAACTTGAAACGAGTAGCGAAGCATGATGATGTATAAGTTGCAAGGAATTTCCATTTGTTGCAATGTCAAGAAAGTGGATCATGTGTCGGAGACCACAAAGCATCAAAATGAATTTTTTATTTTTTTATTTATTAAAATGAAGGTAAAAGATTTGCCTCTATCCATTAGAGCATCTCCAACAAATGTAAAATTGGTCAGCTGTCCCAAAAACCGTGTTTACAACTTTTGGACCAAAAATTACAACTCTTGCAGATACCCTATGCCTATTTAGTGCTGTGATTTTTATTGGTAAAACTAGATTTCCCCCCTCTTGTGCTGCAAATTTGGGGTAGGCACCATCTTGTCGCAAAACAAACTCCAAAAAGCTCACATTCCCAACCACCACCCAAAACTACCCCCCCCCCCCCCCCCCGAGCTCCGCCTCCACGCGTTGTCTCTCCTCTCCTCTTTTCCCTCCAGCCATACGCGTGATGTAGCCAAGCATGATCGCGCGCCGTCCAACTCTGCCCTGCGCAACCGACCACCTCCCCTGCAAAGAGATGGAGTTTAACACATGGTGATCCCGATTTCTAGTATGTAGGCTGCCCTTTTTATTTGGAATTTTGATTAAATATAATATTGCCTAAAACCAGAACACAAAAAGATCATAATATAATTACACCAAGATCACAATATTCCACGCTTCCAGGCAAGGCCGACGGGCACAACTAGGGATATGACCGCGATGGGGACGACGAACTCATTCTTGGGGGACATGAAACATGTCAAATGAACGATGACGGCATCCTCATAGTAGTAGTTTGGGGAAGACGGGGAGAAGATCCCTGAACCGACGGCAACGATCCTCGCTTGACTGAAAACGGTGACCATGTCGAGGCCTATGGGATTCGAGTGGAGGCCTTGAGTCTTTCTTGCCTTCGCGCGCTGGCGATAGCTGGCTCGTTCGGTGATCGACAACTTTCGCGTTTCTCCCGCTATACCGACAACGCTTGCCCCTCCGATGCCAGCTCCTTCTCATTGTCATCCGATGGCGGCTGTTTACTAGCACCAGGGGCGTGAGAGGAGGCATACACGATGTCAAAAGAGTGACTTGCGGTGGCGGCGAGGGAAAAAATGGGATTTGAAAAGTGGGAGGGGCCGCTGGGACGGCAAATGGGGAAAAATCTCCTCCCCGTTACCAATTGGACCCAAAATTTTAACTTTTCCACCAAACGCTCAGTAGCCGACTTGTCCGAATAATTCCGTGCACTTCGGATATTGTTTTGTGTAGAAAATGTTAAATAAAATCAAAATTATTCAAAAAAATTAACAAATGAAGGTGTATATCTGCTTGTTAGTGTTGAATGAAGCTCCAGATAAGAAGGTAAGCCCATACAATGAAGAGATTATATAATGCACTACAAACAATGATGATTACATGAAAAGGTCAGGCTTTACTTGTGAGGTTGCATACTCGTCACGATGCAACTTCAGTGCACTTGCATTGCCATTGCGCAATATACTCTCCACACCTAGCTAGTTGCTCTTATATAATGAACAAATGTAAAGTTTCATAATCTTTTCACATTGTTTAAATATATTACAGAATTTAAAACCGTTAAATAGCTATAAATTTTAAATGCAGGAAAAATATAAAAACAATTATAAACACCTAAAAAATTTAATGAGCAATATTCTGTGATAAATTTCATGATAAAATTGAAAACAAAAAACTTTCATTAACTCTTAATAATGTAATATTGCATATTTAAACAAAAAAACCAAAATCGGAGGTAGCCTGGACCCTCCGGAAAATGTCACTTATTCGGAGCCTCCGGATCAATGATTTTTGCTACGACGCTACACATCCGCGTTCCCACTGCGACACCGGATTTTTTTACTGCAATGTTCCCGTGGGCCCATCCGTCATTCGGCAACCGTGTGCCACTCGGGAAATACAGTTGGAGTAAATGCATGAGGCGACGTGGAGGGAATGCAGGGCGGCGGCAAGGCATGCGATCGGATAGTTCCTTTTGACCGCCCGACGCTCCTATGTTTCTCCTTAATTTCCACGCTATATGCCTAGCGGTTTCCAGCGCATCGCACCACACGCGACAGCATTCCTCTGTTTCCTCTGTCTCTCCGGCCGTACTGTTCATCTTCTTCCTCTCTTGCGCGGCACTGCCATGGCGCCCGACGGCAAGTAGTTCACCAAGACTCGCAAGGTCTCGATCCATTCCAATAAAAAGATATTCGTGACCTACACGAATGATTCAGAGGAGGTTCAGAGAATCCTCGAAATGGGAGAAATATTGGAGTTTTGGGCTCGACGAGAAGTTTGTGGGTCTGAACTTTGAGTACAGGAAGAACACCGAAGAGGTCGTCGTCGTTCAGATCGGCTTCCGCAAAGAAGTATTGGCATTCCAGTGGTGCATGTATGGATCGATCTAGTACACTATTCCCCTGTTTTTGTCAGATTTCCCCCTTTCGTATAAAAATGCAATGTATTTACGTTTGCGTCATCAACTACTGCAGTAGTAACAAGAAGTGTCCGGCGTTGTTCAATTTCCTTAGTGGCGAGAAAATAATATTTGGTGGCGTGGACATTAGGGGTGACAGGAGGGCCATGGCCAGAAGTTGGGACAGGTTCCAAATTTTAGAAGTGTTCCACGTGGATCTTCAGATGCTTTACCAGGTGAACGGAGAGGAGAGCACTGACATGGCTACCCTGACAGTTCTGATCTCTGATCCTTACGCCAAGATGAAGAAAGACTTCCCATCTGAGCGACACGTATTCTGGGAGGAGTCCCCACTATCCGATGTGAACCTGCACTATACAACCACGAATTAATTCTCCTGAGACTAGCCAACCACAGATTAGTTTTCCTATGGCTTGCAATAGAAAAAAAAACATTCCTTAACGTCAACGATCCAGCACCTCAGAATCAGTTACTCGTGTCGCCACCATATTCCTGGCGGGGAACGGCATTTCCCGACAGAAATCTGGTCATCTCAGCTCCACGGCAGCGAATTTCTGTTTCGCTTTGTGCGTCAACGCGCGCAGCTTCTCTCCACGGCGGCGCGCATGTCAGACAGCCGACGCTTGTCAGTTGTCACTGGCCTCATTTACTGCGACACTGCCGTCACCGTCGGCTGGCCGACGGCGCCGCGCCACCGTGGAACGAACGGACGAAACGGATCCGGCAGCCAGTGCGTGTTCCACTTTGTATCATCCTCGCCGTGCCGTACGTCCCGGCCGCCGGTCGAATCATGTGGTCTTCCCTCCTTACCAAGGCTTAAGGCGTGAAAATCCTAGCGCGGCGATTAAGGAGCAATCGGCAGGAGAAAAAACGTCATTCACTTTCCTATCTTGCCCCTGCATGCACGTGAAGTAACTGCTCCTTAATTGGCCCCTTAATTATCTCATGGGAGTTAAGCTCCTCGTTTCTCGCCAACAGTATCGCACGCACTCCTCTCCGAGACTCCAACACCCCTGCATGCATGCGAAGTAATTGCTCCCCCTTAATTTTCGCGTGGAAGTCAAAGCAAAAGTGCAGCAGGCCTTAACTCTGGTGAGCTTTTTGTGAGAACGAGGAGAACGGGGAGGAGGGGCAGAAACGGAAGAGATCGCTATGCATGGACCTGGCGCCTTAAGCCATGAGTAAATTTTGAAAAAAATATCACGCCCTAAGCCTTGGTAAGGAGGGAGTACAAGTATATATACGGGCGCGGGTGGTGGGTGAACTGTGTGGCTTCTGGCGCCTCACCACGTACGCCACCTGGCCATGTTGACTACTGGGTGCAGCTAGCACAGATCGAAGGGGACGTGCAGCGGCCATGTTGACTACCGGGAGCACAGCTCGAAATGGACGTGAAGCGCCGCCATGATGAGACACTCGATCGGTTCTCGACTGTGAATCCGCCACGCTGCAATGGATCGGGCGACGGCGATGCATACGGCTGCGGATCGACGAGTTTGATGGATGTTCAGCGACAGTGGTCGGTCTCCTGATTTTGACGTGTGCGCAGGCTGTGATCAGTCGATTATTTGGCTGCGTGGTGCTCTGTCAACCAGGCAAGTCTTTATATACTCTCTCCGTTTCATAATATAAGATGTTTTAGGTTTTTTTCACATTCATATTTGTACCACATGTATCTAGACATGTTTTAGTGTATTGTTCACCCACTTTTTATTCTTTTAGTCCGAATCTACACAACATGTGAAACATCTAAAACATCTTATATTATAGAACGGAGGGAGTCTAAGTCAATGGGAATGGCGTTTCTATGTTTTCAACAAGTCAAAGACATTGTCGCTTATAGCAAGACCCATAATTGGTTGAGAATTTTTGCAAGGAAATAAGCCAATAATGCAAATGTCATTTTTACTTGTTCAAAAAAGTCAATGCCTCTGGCGTTTCTGGAAGGGGCCGTGTAAGTCAAAGGCATTGTCGCTTATAGAAAGACCCACAATTGGTTGAGTACTTCTGCAAGGAAATAAGCCAAGTACGGAGTATGTGAGTAGGTAGCTCAAGTAACCGTCTTACTTCACCCTGCAATCGCTCCCGCCTCCCTCGTATTTTCAACCCAAAAGGTGGCCTTGTTAAAGACATGAGGGGGAGTGTTAAATATACTACCTAGCCCTTTCCATCAGTTCGGATTTTTGGATTAGTTGGCTAGCGCATCAATTCAATATGGTATAAGAGCTAGGAGGTCTCAAGTTCAAACCCCGACTTCCGCACTATTTAATCTGCTAAAAATAGTTACGGCCCCCCATCTACTCCACGTCTAGTGACTTACCGATTGTCCAGCCTAGACGTGAGGGGGAGTGTTAAATATACTACCTAGCCCTTTCCATCAGTTCGGATTTTTGGATTAGTTGGCTAGCGCATCAATTCAATAGGCCTCCCCCCGGACAAAAGTTCGATTTACGGACGACCAGGATTGGTCCATAACTTTTGATCGGAAGGTTTTGAGGAAAACTTACCCACTACAACAAAAGAGTCATGTAGAGACGCTCTCCATGACACGCTTTTGTTTTCGTCCCTACATCCCTAGCCGAGCTGTGAGTTGAGACGATTGTTGAGACGCAATACTAATCGTCCTAACCTTCAGGCTTTACACATAAGAAGAAAATAAAAATAACTGCCAAGTCCCCACACAGCCGACACTCATATCCTGGGTTTACATCTTCCCCAATCCCCACCCTGTGCAAAACCTAGGCCGCCGCCACAGCTCTACCTGATCCGATCGCGGGGCCCCTCCGTCTATCTCATGAAGAGCTAATTCTTTGTCTCTGTCGAGACTCAATGACATATGATTCCGTGGATCCTTCCGGCCGCTGGACTCGATCAACCTTAGATCTGGTGAGTGCATTGCCGACTCGATTAAGTTTTCTTACCGCAGTACTTGACTCGCTGAATTGTTCCTTCCTGCAGGACTCCATCAACCGCTCCTTGAGGGAGATATTTATTCTTCCGCCTCTCCCCTGTAAGATCTATAAAACCTTTTTTGTATGGTGGAGATTAGTTTTCGTATTTGCTGTCTGGTCATGGATATTCTTGTAGATTTTACACGGAAGATAGTATTCGCGACGGAGCGCAACAGTTGCATCGACCTGCAGAAAGTAATTTTTGTTTTCTAATTATTTTAGATTCGAATTGTGTACTGCGACTATTGCTCGGTATTTTGGATTTATGTACAACAGGATCAGGTTTTGTTGGACTCATCTACTATTCCATCGGACTGGAACACCAGAATAAAATTTTCTGCATACGGTATTTACTCTTAGATCACAAGCATGTTAAGTTCTTGTCAATTTGTTAATTAGTTTACTGATTGATTTCTTCTGGTGTAGCTGTCCATCCATAGGATGCTTTTTACGAAGACTTTTCAAGCAGCTTATTATACAGAGCAAAGAGAGTCTACAGAAGCACTGAACTGGATGGCAGATGATTTTGGGATCTAACTGTCATTAGTTAGGAGATGCATAATTATATGAATTGTATTCAGTCGTGTATGCAAATCTTGTAAGGATGTGTACCGTTTCACTTGTAAAGTACAGCCGGCCTCAAATGATATATTAGATGTTTTTGCTGCAATGCAGCTTGATTTTGTAATGCCTTTTGTTTTTGGATGAGTGGAATTATACTTAAGTTATATGATGTGGCCTGGTGTTCTAGTTGATTGCAAAGATTTGAAAAATAAATTTCTTTTAATATAAGAAAAAATATCTTCATTATGGACGCAATAACTTATGTTGGTAGAGACGATATGTTGGACATCTACAAAGCACCTCTATTAGCATAAACACGCTTTTGAAAACGTCTTATTTTAATTTTGAGACGCTAACGATGCGTCCTTATGGTATTTGAGACGGTGTAGGGGAAGACGCTCCTACGACGCTTTATGATGGCGTCTTTACAACTACATAGAGATGAAATTTAGCGTCTCTAGCCTAACAATTAGACGTCCCTACATGACTCTTTTGTTGTAGTGACCTCCTCAGTTTTCCTCCAGGGGGAGGCCACTGAAGCAAGCCTCCATGTTACTCCCTTTCAATTCCTTCTCTCCTCATTCTCAACATCCCTCCTTTCCAGGATTTAATCGGATCGGACTATATTTCTTCCTTGGCTTCAGAGCATAGAAGATAATGATTGGTTCCGGATTCGATACATCAAACCATGGGTTTGGAATAAAAACCGTGCGGACTGGGGACAACAAAAATATCAAATAGGTATGTGCATAACAACATAAGTAAACTGTACAACCAAAAAAAAATATAACAAATTCATAAAAAAATACTAGAACATGAACAAATAACACGGTCAAAAAGGCTAATGTATCATCCACATATGCTTTAGTAGTCTATTAGGCTAATAAAGTTGTACTGGGTAGCCGGTACAATGACTATATACGTAAGTTGTTGTTTAATGGACGAACTTGGTAATTCGCTAACTAGTAACTACTAATTGTGCTAGAATTGCTTATCCATTTTTGGTCAAAAATTGGACTATTCGTTTTAGTATAATCCATACCTGGATGTTATTTAACATATCATATCTCATACCATATTCGGGCGTCATTCCGGAATTAGATATACTTATCCAACGAATTTTATTTAAAACGGATTCGAAAACCGAAATTTTTTCTGATCCACATATATACCTACTCCTTTCTTTTTCTCTGCGAGTGACGCATGTGAATTTGCATCCTGCTACTTCCATCGACCGATCCAGATAAACAAAATTGCAAGCTCGATCTCCACTAGGATGGAAATTAGTTTTCCTTCTACCTATCAAGTTTCTACTTATTGCCACCATGATCATTCGAGAACCAACCTGTGATTAGATGGCTAACATAGTGGTTGTACTTCCAATCCACTAGGATCAAACCCCAGATTTGACCCTTGAGTATATTGTCATGGTGGAATATTTTTTCAGCAAGATGTAACATTTTCATCGATAGCGAGACTCTCATGATGACTTTGTCCATTAGTGGGGAGGAAGGGAAAACTAGGAGAAGAGTAACGGAGCTTCTCTTCTCTCTCGATCGTGTGTCGGTCTATATAAGCACGGTCGCTTCTGGCATCATCCTGCATGTCCCCCCTGTCCCCCAGCCTCTCCTCCTCCACTCTAAGCTCATCCCGGACAGAAAACAACTTACACGTGTATAGATCCAGCGGACCGATGATATCGCTGTGATATCGCTACTGACACAGCGATATCGCTGATATATGCATGATATCGCTGTGTCAGTAGCACCGATGGAAGTTCTCGCGGGAGTACGAGGCCAGCATCATCCCGGAGTGGAAGGGGGCCTTCGTCGACTACAAGTGCCTCAAGAAGCTCATAAAAAAGATCAAGATCGCACGCCGGGACGACGACGATATCTCCGAGGAAGCCCTCATCGTTGGTGCCAGGGAAGGCGACGAGAGCGGCAGCGGATATGGGTTCTCCGTCCGGGCCCTCGCCGCCCGGTTCGCGCCCAGGGTTAGAGATTCCTCGGTGCGTAGTACGCCTCGCAAGCACCTTAATTTTCACGCGGTACATAGACGAGGAGAGCCCGGATTCATGGGGGGAGCTTGTGCGAGCCTCGGACAACCACGTACGTTAGCAGTTGTCCATCGTTCGTTCCTCACATCGATTGTTCGAAAACACCACTGACGTGGCGTCTGTGTGACTGTGTGTGCAGGAGCGGGAGTTTCTGGGGAGGGCGGACGAGGAGCTGGAGAAGGTGAACGGCTTCTACGCGGCGAAGGAGGCCGAGCTGCTGGGCCGCGGCGAGGCGCTCATCGACCAGCTCCGCATCCTCGAAAACGTCAAGCGCATCCTCGCCGACCACGCCGCCTCCCGCCGCAGCGGCCGCTCCGTGCCGGCGCTCGGCGGCTCCGGCCGCTACCTCCTCTCCGGCCTCGCCTCGTCGCCGTCCATGTCAGGTAGGTTCCGCGCAGCGCATCCGTCATACACGCACACGTGGCCAACTCTGCCTCTCACGATCTTCTCTACTCTGTGTGATGTCGCAGACGGGAGTGTTGACCCGCAGCAGGCGCGGATGACGAAGGGGAGGGCGCGGCGGTGGCCGACGAGGTGATAGCGGCGCTGGAGCGCACCGGGGTCAGCATCGTGGGAAAGAAGGATGGTTCCAGCGGAAGGGGCGCCGGCGGGTCGCAGATGCCGTCGACGGTGCGGATCGACATCCCGGCGACGAACCCCGGAAGGACGGCGCTCAAGGTGTGGGAGGAGCTGGTGAACGTGCTGCGCAAGGACGGCGTCGACCCCGCCGCCGCCTTCGTCCACCGCAAGAAGATCCAGCACGCCGAGAAGAGCATCCGCGACGCCTTCATGGCCCTCCACCGCGGCCTCGAGCTCCTCAAGAAGTTCAGGTGCGCGCTCACCAAGACGTCGATGTATATTCGTCATGCAACTGCTTACAAGCTAGCTAGGCGCCATGCATGCATGCACGACTAGTTCGATTTCATTTTCTTTTGTGGTGGGGCTGACGGATGTTTTTACCCTTTTTTTATGTTGATGGATGGATGCAGTTCTCTGAATGTAAAGGCGTTCACCAAGATTCTGAAGAAATTCCTAAAGGTACGTGCTACGACGTCATAACAGAATTAACAATTGATGTGCCCACCAGCAGACTAGCAGCACATGTGTACTTTAGGAAATTGATGTGATAGAGTAGAGGGTAGAGTCTTAAAAGAATAGACAGAAATCACAATTAGAATTCGGAAATCCACTTGGCTCCCGGGCTCATCTGCACCCGGGTGCCTTTTCGATTTTTTTGAATTTTGAAAACGCTTCAAAAAAATCTAAAAGAATTGTGCGGAAACATATTCATGTATTAAATACTCGTGTAAATTTTCGACAGAAAATATCAATTTTGCGCCCGTGCAAAAAAGACAAATATCTGACAGACAAATAGGTGAACAGTCCACTATTCAAAAAGACAGATTTGTCTTTTTTACACAGGGCGCAAAAATTAATATTTTTTGTCGACATTTTACACGAGTGTTGAATACTTCAATATGTTCATGTATAATTTTTTCAGATTTTTTCGAAACATTTTCGTATTTTAAAAAAATCGGAAACAAAACCGGAAGCAGATGAGCCCGGGAGCCAAAACGCCATCCCTAGGTGTACTTTAGGAAATTGATGTGACAGAGGAGAGGGTAGAGTCTTAAAAGAATAGACAGAAATCACAGTTAGAATTGGTGTACTTAAATTAACAGTATCATATATACCTGTCTGTCATCATGTAGTAGTGTCGATTATATAATCAAATAGCGATCTGTGTGGTCGACTGGTCGTCTTAGAAAATGGGCGGCATGCAGACATAGACTTTGCAATGGCAGCAACAACAGAAACTAGCACGGTTCTGAAAAAAAAAAAGGAATCAGTGACAGAATAGATATGCATAATTGAAACTGGTGTGTTTCGCTATCGGCAACTTACACGAAATGATCTCAGGTGTCGGGGCAACAACGAGCAACCGACTTGTTCTCGCAAAAGGTGAAGAGATCGTCGTTCAGCACATCCGACAAGGTATCATCGTTGTCTTATAAGATTCTTGTAAGACTAATTATAAGATCACGAACTGAATTAGTTATTGTATATATACGTATTCTGAAATCCTGAGCAGGTACTTGAGCTCGCGGAAGAGGTGGAATCCCTCTTCATGCAGCACTTCGCGGGCAATGACAAGAGGGTGGCGATGAAGTACCTCAGGCCGCAGCAGCCCAGGAGCAGGCACATGATCACCTTCCTCGTAGGCGCGTAGATATATTCAGATACCAGATTAATTTCATCTATATATCTACCATCCGTATACGACGGAGAAATTCAATCTTCTAACTTTCTGTTTTCTGTTAATTTGTTTCATGTTTTCAGGGTTGTTCACGGGCACATTTGTGAGTTTGTTCATCATATATGCTATTTTGGCACATGTTTCTCACATTTTTGCCTCCGCTGGAAATACACCCTACATGGAAGTAGTCTACCATGTTTTCAGGTAAGATTATGGCACCGTATGAGATATTCTGTTCGTCGCTGTGAGATTGATATTTTTTTAACCTTTTTTTAATCTGGATTGACCTCACCATGACAGTAAATCTGCCTTTGCTCTTCTACAGCGTGTTCGCGCTTATCAGCCTGCACTGCTTCTTGTACGGATGCAACCTATTCATGTGGAAGAGGACCAGAATTAACCAGAATTTCATCTTCGGTTTTGACCCAAACACCGCTCTGACGCACAGAGACGCCTTCCTCATGTCTGCGTCCATCATGTGCACCGTGGCCACCGCGCTGGTCATCAACCTGTTCCTCAGGAACGCCGGAGCATCCTACGCCAATGCCGTGCCCGGCGTACTGATACTAGTAAGTAACACAAACTATATATATATAGCCATATAGGGAACAACAATATATATGTTAGGTTGTGTTGCAACTGATGCTAGTCCTCAAAACTTTGCATCTACTGTTTCAGTTGTCAACTGGACTATTAATCTGTTCGTTTAACGTGTTCTACCGCTCGACGCGATACTGCTTCATGCGCGTCTTACGAAACATCTTATTTTCACCATTCTACAAGGTACGAAGACCTCTAAAGTTTCTGTCGTGGTATGAACCGACGGTGAAGATACGGGACTATGTACGCGTGGGCATCGTCGATGTGGGTTAGTAGACGAACGACACGGGAGAAAGGATTTATACAGCTTCGGGACCCGGGAAACATCATCCGGTAATACCCCTACGTGCTGTTTGTGGCTAGGTTGTATTCCTCTCATGGTGGAAGTCGCCGATGAGGCGGCTCCTCTTGTCTAGATCTATCGGGCTCTGTCCCGGTTGTGTTGGGTCTGTCTAGGCTATCTCAGTTCTGCCCTCTTGGGGCGCCTTGCCCCTCCTTATAAAGGTGGAGGAGGCCGGCTTACATGTTGAGTCCTTTTAGGACACTGCTAATCTAATACAAGTCGAGTCCTTGTAGGACACTACTAATCTATTACAATTTGGCAAGGTGAGTCCTTTTCCTAATCTGATTATGGAGTCGACCTGCCGGGCTTCCTCCTGGTGGGCCTCGTTGATCCTCCTTGCGGGTACCCGTGTCCCATATCCCCGACAGTAGCCCCCGAGCTTTCGGATGACTTGTAGAGTCATGCGGAAGGTCTTGATTTGTTGAAGAAATGGGACACATAGTCCGTGCCGGGCTCTTTGCCGGCTTGTAGATGTAGCGCTTTTGTAGATGTCGATGATGTCGCGGCACCCAGCTTTAACATTTGCCGAGTTTGTCAATGTAGACTTTGCCGGGTTGTCGATGTAGATGTTGCCGAGTTGTTGGCGTAGATGTTGCCGAGTTGTCGATGTAGGCGTTGCCGATTCGTCGATGCCGGCTTCGCTTGCCGACTTATTAACGCCGGCTCCTCCTGCCGACTTGTCATTGCCGACTTCTTCTGTCGACTTGTTAATGCCTGTTTCTTCTGCCGACTTGTCATTGCCGACTTCTTCTGCCGACTTGTCATTGCCGACTTCTTCTGTCGACTTGTTAATGCCGACTCCTCCAGTCGAGTTGTCGATGCCGACTTCTCTAGTCGACTTGTCGATGCCAGCTTCTCTTGCCGACTTGTCGATGCCGGCTTCTCTTGCCGACTGGTGCTGAAGTGACTCGGAATTTTTCTTCGAGTCCTCTTGACGAGATGTATGACTTTACTCGAGCTTGTTTCCACCGGTATATGTATAGCCCCCAAGCGCCGAGTTGTCAGCCTGCGACGACTTGGAGCTTGTATTGATGACTCATAACTTCAGATGATGTAGCCCCCGAGTGCCGGGTCGTTTGCCTGCGACGACTCGGGACTCCTTGACTTTCAGATGATGTAGCCTCTGAGTGCCGGGTTGTTAACCTGCAACAACTTGGAGATAAAAACTTTTGAAACTTGATTACTGCTTAACTTGTAGAAAAACCTGATCCGTGAGTAGCCCCCAAGCGCCGGGTTGTTGGCCTGCGACAACTTGGAGCTTCCAACTCCTGAACTTCTGTTTGACTTAACCTGAAATTGGATAACATGTAGCCCCCAAGTGTCGGGTCGTTTGCCTGCGACGACTCGGAGCTAAAACTTTGTGAACTTGATTGATGCTTAAATTGATTTGGTTCTTATAACCCTTCTTAGTCTTATGCTGATGAATAAGTAGGCCCTGCCCGGTCTTTGCTAATTAGCAGCCAGTTTGTTGTACAGGATGCATCTGACTTACCAGATAAAACTAAGGAATAAGTTGGCTTCTTTGCCAGGTCAATGAGTCTAAAGCTTGGCTTTTTCCTGAAAGACAAGCCCCCAAGGACCTAATGATCAAAGTTAATAAAGACGCACTTACTGGGTGTCTCGGCAAAACTCTTTCTGTAGAGAAGCCGGCTTTATCCCTTTGATCATAATAATCAGAGCTCTCTGGGCTCGTTGGTATTGCGGAGCTCTCTGGGCTCGTTGGTGTTGCGGAGCTCTCTGGGCTCGTTAGTATTGCGGAGCTCTCTGGGCTCGTTGGTATTGCGGAGCTCTCTGGGCTCGTTGGTGTTGCGGAGCTCTCTGGGCTCGTTGGTGTTGCGGAGCTCTCTGGGCTCGTTGGTATTACGGAGCTCTCTGGGCTCGTTGGTGATATATAAGCTGGAGTATAGAGACATTGATATTTTTTAGAAATCCCTTTGTGGGTGTAACTAAATCTTTCCAATAAATCTGATGCAAGTTATAAAGAACTTGACTTTTAAAGAAATCCATTGCGAGCGATATATAACTCGACTTTGAAAAAATCCGGTGCAAGCAGTAGATAGCTCGACTTTGAAAATCCGGTGCAAGCAATAGCTCGACTTTTGACAAATCCGGTGCAAGCAATAGCTCGACTTTTGAGAAATCCGTTGCGGGCAAAGGATAGTCCGACTTTTAAATAAATTTGGTGCGAGCTATTTGAGAGCTCGACTTTTTAGAAATCCATGACGAGTTTTTAAAGAACCCGACTTTTTGAGATTTGGCTATATTAAGCCTCCAAGGATCGATTTGATATGCCACCTAGAATTTTCAGAGATAATAACGATACTCAACTTATATTAGCCCCCTTGCATTATTTAAAACTTACTTTGTAATCCTCTGGATTATCTCTGCAATTTCTTTATAAACCAGATATATAGCTCTCGGAATTAACCCGAAATTAACTTAAAGGGGCAGACTTTATATAATTTAACTGAATGAATAAAATATGAAATTTAAATAAAGAGCGACTTAGCTGTTCATTTTCTGTAGCCGACGACGAGTCGGCGATAGTTGGCCTGCGTTGATGACGCTCATGAGTCGACGAGGAAGTCGTCCGAGTCCTTTTGACGGTCCGTTGAAGTCAACTCGTTGAAGACGAGATCGTCCGAGTCCTCCAGACTCGGTTGCCGGCTCCCTTGATTGCTTTTTTTTTTTACTTGAATTTGGCTTCCACATATGTGGCTTTCCTTATTTTTAATCAGCTTTCTTTGTTCCGTGTAGTACTAGTTGGAGACTTCGAAGCTGGCCGTGATCCGTACGCGTTAAGGCAGCTGGCCTTTTCTTTCCTTGATGACTTGTCCGAGTTCTAATAGTAGCCGGTTTCTTCTTTTCTGACTTGGACTAGCCTTCCTATGACGTTAATGCAAAAGCAAAGCAGCAACCTGGGTGTCTATCTTTGTCTTTGACATGGAGATGCGGTACGTAACCTGCCTTGGCTTGCGTGTCCATTATCTTAATCACTTCAAGTCCTTTGTAGCTATCACGAATCTGAACCCTGACCACTCACGCACATACCTCACCCAACTTTCGAGATGTCAGAGCACGAGTCGGACTGAGGTATAGCTGCACGCGTGTACGTGAAAGCCACAGTTTTCTAAAAGGTGGGAACCGATCAAATCTGAAATTGGCGAGGCCGACTTCTATGATGTTTGCTGCCAGCGAGTTGTTTCGCCGGTAACTCCTCAGCGACTTGCGGAATAGACGATGATGTAGACGACGGACATTGAATCTGCCGATTCTGCTTCTGAGATTGATGGAGTTGATCAGTACACACGAGGGCGATGTTGATGTCGAGCCCCCGCGGCCGCCGCGTGGATGAAGATCTTGATGCGTTCGAGTCGCTTGACCGATACGGTGATGAACTCGCTGTCGTCGTTGATGAAGATGGACCCATCGAATTGTGAATCCACGCGCACTCAGCCCCACGGTGGGCGCCAAATGTCGTGGTATGAACCGACGGTGAAGATACGGGACTATGTACGCGCGGGCATCGTCGATGTGGGTTAGTAAACGAACGACACGGGAGAAAGGATTTATACAGCTTCGGGACCCGGGAAACATCATCCGTTAATACCCCTACGTGCTGTTTGTGGCTAGGTTGTATTCCTCTCATGGTGGAAGTCGCCGATGAGGCGGCTCCTCTTGTCTAGATCTATCGGGCTCTGTCCCGGTTGTGTTGGGTCTGTCTAGGCTATCTCAGTTCTGCCCTCTTGGGGCGCCTTGCCCCTCCTTATAAAGGTGGAGGAGGCCGGCTTACATGTTGAGTCCTTTTAGGACACTGCTAATCTAATACAAGTCGAGTCCTTGTAGGACACTACTAATCTATTACAATTTGGCAAGGTGAGTCCTTTTCCTAATCTGATTATGGAGTCGACCTGCCGGGCTTCCTCCTGGTGGGCCTCGTTGATCCTCCTTGCGGGTACCCGTGTCCCATATCCCCGACAGTTTCCATATCACAAGCTGCTTTGAACACCTATGTAATGACATGAAAGCCTTGCGATGCAGGTTCTGATGGCCGATTTTTTCATGGCTGATCAGCTAACTAGCCAGGTAATAGTTATACTTGCAGAACTGTGCAATAACCGAGGATACCTAAAATGCAAGTTCTTTACAAGTTAAATTGTTATATTTTCAGGTTCCATTATTAAGGCACATGGAGTTTGCAGCGTGCTACTTCATGGCTGGAAGCTTTAGGGCTCACCCATATCAGACATGTACAAATAGCAAGCATTATGAGCACCTAGCCTATGTGATTTCCTTCCTCCCTTACTACTGGAGAGCTATGCAGGTATGAATCGACATACGAACAGTAGTAAGATTTCTAGTTGTTAGAATCGACCAGTTTCAGTCTAAACCTTGTGAATATGTTTGAAGTGTTTAAGAAGGTACCTAGAGGAACATGACACCAATCAACTTGCCAATGCCGGCAAGTACGCATCCGCGATGGCTGCAGCTGCCGTCAGGTTCAAGTACATTGCAACTCCAACGCCATTCTGGATGTGGATGGTCTTCATCTCGTCCTCGGGTGCTACCATTTACCAGCTCTACTGGGACTTTGTCAAGGACTGGGGGTTCTTCACCCGAAAATCTAAGAATCTATGGCTCCGGGATGACCTCATCCTCAAGAACAAGTCTATCTACTATGTTTCAATGGTATAGTACTTTGTTCGACTAATTTATTCTACAATATATTAATGCATAAAGTATAAACTAGGAGCACTAATGCCTTCACAATGCAGGTGCTAAATCTAGTACTTCGTCTAGCCTGGACAAAGAGCGTAATTTTAATGAATATTCAGTTCAGTAAGAACGAGACTCGCCTACTGGGTTTCTCCCTTGCTTCCCTAGAAATCATTCGGCGAGGACATTGGAACTTCTACAGGTATTTGGAACTTGTACAAAGCTGTAACCGATATCTTCAGTTTAGCTTTTTCAGTTGGTTTAAAAAGGTTTAGTTTATAACTTGAGTACATCATCGAACACAGGCTGGAGAATGAACACTTGAATAATGTTGGGAAGTTCAGAGCCGTGAAGACTGTCCCATTACCATTTCGTGAACTCGAAACTGACTGACAAGACATAGAGTGGAGTATGAAGTCAATGCTTCCGATATCAAGGGAATTTAGGATCAGAGTTCCAGGAATGTTACGTTGACCCTAGTATACATGAGGCTGAAGTGAATTAAAGCGCTATCAATGAGCTGTATTGTATATATGTCAGGACCATGCCTAACCGGAGATGTCTGAAGACAAGACCAGGTACCGGTTCAGCTATCTCGGTCAGTCAAGCAGCGGTTCAGATGCTCGCGGTATATATTGTAAATATTACAATACAGGTTGGGCAATAGCACATGTATTAGTTTCTTTCACAAGCTCTATCAATTTTTCCTTCCTATTTATCCGACAGTGGATAGAAATAGAGAAACCTAGCTTTCACATAGAACTGCAGCTACCATATCAGCAGTGCACACAAAGCATGGAAATGTAAACACCCAATTTAATTTAATTTTTCGAAATGGAGGCAAAAGATATGCCTCTATCCATTAATTAAGAATTTTCTATTAGCTCAGCCCGGAAGTTGTTGAATCAGAAGTACATAGCATACAGAGAAAGTTTCAAAGGAAAATAGGCTTCCAACAACCACCTTTACATAGGCCAAAAGTTATTCAAAACTATACATATGCACCAGAAAAATACTTAAAAACATGAAGCAATGCATCATAAGAAACTTGGCGTAAAATGTTAGAAATTATTGGAAATTGCAAATTACCCAAGTGACACGCGAGTGCGAATACGTCTCTTTCCAAGCAAAATCATACGCTCTTTTCTTCGATAGTACAACTCGTAACATATAGAGCATACATATGGGCAAAGTATAACTACCTTCTCTAGCACCATACTACATTTTTGAATCAGAAGTTGTGACAACATTTAGATCGCAAAATGTTATGTCTTGTTCGGTGTGGTACACATATCTGTCATTGTCAATCAAGTAATAAAATGCATTCCCACTATCTGATGAAAAGGTGAAGAATTGCAATTTATTGAGCTTGTAAGGCCCGTTGAAGTCCCCGAGAAAGGGTATCAATAGGGCTATAAGTAGGCCGTTTGCTATTGCAATAAGGGCTGCTCGCCTTTTCTTTTGACGGCTTGGCAACCTATCGCTCCTATGTAGTGGTCGGCCTTAAAAGGAGTCTTCCTACCATACCATCATGCATGCCTATGTTATAGTGCGTTAAGCTTTGCTAGAATCAAGCAAGATGATGAAGCGAAGCTTAGTAGACAAGGCTCGTTTCATGCTTGACTTACGAGCTCGTATAGTAAGGCCTCGTTCCTACTTCAATAAGGGCTTATGCACTCCACCCGTAAACGAGCGTTAGAGCTTTTCGAGTGAGCGAGCGAGCTAAGCCTTCGCAGATCTTCTCCCTTTCCTCACGCGAAAATTGCATTTCCGCTTCAACTTCCCCGGCTTAGTTGGTTTGGACGATTAATTGCTTGGATACCCAATCCGCATAATAATCTTTCAAAGTCACTGAGTAAGTATCCATAGCTGGTTGCTTGTCGTTGAGATGAGACCTTCACTAGAACAAACTTGACTTTAAAAGACGTAGCCGATTGGAATCAAAACAAAATACGCCGTCTCGGAACAATGACCTCAGACGACTGATATTCCAGCCCCGTCTCTAATAGTGTGTGAGTCGATTTTTATTAAATGTGATCAACTTTATATTACTAGCTTGGTTCAGGTTTTGTTGATGCAATCCTTGATTTATTCCCTGTTAGCCTAAAATTTTTTAGCAATGTAGACCAGAACCAACTACTCGAAACCCCCGGAGGACACGAATATTTGCAAAATAAGCTCTATTACAGCCGGAGAGAAAACTCAGACCGTCCGCATGTTAACGACGGCCAACAATAGTAGTCGTCTGCAACGTACAATCATTACAGACGACTGTTATTCCGGGCCGCCTCTCATGTTTTCCATATTGGAGATGATTCTTTATGAGGGTCGTCTGCGCAGTGCAATAGAGACCCTTGGCTTGAGACGGTTGGGAAAACCGGCTGAGGGGGGAATGTCTCTTGCTATGTTCATCAGATCTAGGGCTCCTTTGTTTTGATCCTGAAGAGAACTTAAACACGCAGGATTTGAGGCTCAAGTGCAGAAGGCTATAAAGCATAAATTTACGCCCTCATATGTGAGCGGAGGAACAGAAGCGAAGCATGATGAGGTATAAGTTGCAATGAATTTCCGTCCATTGCAATGTCAAGAAAGTGGAGCACGTGTCGAAGACCACAAAGCATCGAAATGAAAACATTTTATTTATTTATTTTTTTAAACAAAGGTTAAATATTTACCTCTATCCATTAGAGCATCTCCAACAAATGATGTAAAAATTGGTCATTTGTCCCATAAACCGTGTTTACAACTTTTGGACCAAAAATCACAGCTCCAGCAGATACCCTATCTCTATTTAGTGTTGTAATTTTTATTTTTTTTGGTAAAACTAGATTTTCCCCTCTTGTGCTGCAAATTTGGGGTAGCTACCCATGTTTTCGCAAAACAAACTCCAAAGAGCTCACATGCCCAACCGCCACCAGACACTCCCCCCCCCCCCCCCCCCCGAGCCCCGCCTCCACGCCCTGTCTCTCCTCTCCTCTCTTCCCTGCAATCATGCTCTCTTATAGGCGTGATGTAGTCGAGCATGATCGCGCGCCACCCAGCTCTGCCCTGCGCAACCGGCCACCTCCCCTGCCAAGAGATGGAGTTGAACAAATGGCGGTTTATATTCGACCGTTTTCCATTAGCCCAGCCCCGATGTTGTTGATCCTGATTTCTAGTATGTAGGCTGCCCCTTTTTTTTTGGAATTTTGATTAAATATTGCCTAAAACAAGAACACAAAAATATCATAATATAATTACACAAAGATCACAATATTCCACGCTTCCACGCAAGGCCGACGGGCACAACCAGGGATAAGACTGTGATGGGGACGACAGACTCATTCCCGGGGAAAATGAAACGTGTCAAATGAACGACAACGGCGTCCTCTCGTAGTAGTTTGGGGAAGACGGAGAGAAGCTCCCTAAACCGCCGGCGACGATGCTCGCGTGACTGAAAACGGTCACCATGCCGGCGCCTGCGAGCTATATGTGGAGGCCTTGAGTCTTTCTTTGCTTCGCCCGTTGGCGACTGGCTCGTTTGGCTATCGACACCTTTCGTGTTTCTCCCGCTATACAGACAACGCTTGCTCCTCCGACGTCGGCTCTTTCTTATTATTATTCGATGGCGGCTTTTTACTAGCCCCAGGGGCGTGAGAGGGGGCATACACGATGTCAAAAGAGTGATTTGCGGCGGCGACGCGGGAGGGGAGAAATTTGTGTGGTTTTGGCGGTCGGCACAGCAGAAGAAACAGTCTACTGACAAAGACGTCCACGGATGTGGACCGCCGACCGCCACGTCGGCGATGTCCGTGGCGCATAATCTGTGACAAGACATTTTTCCAACTTAGCCGGTTGTAAATGACGAGATCATCAGCTACAGTGCGGGGCTAGGGGGATAAGCAGCGGCCTTGACCCCCCTATGAAACGGTGCATTAGGCTAAATTTTCCGTTTCATGTGGGATTAGAGGCCCTAAAAATTCGATATTAGCGTGGTTGACCCCCTTTGTGTGAAGATTATATTGATGGCCTCCTCTTTTGTTTCAGTCCTCCCTCCGCACCTGAGCAGCTAGTATACTATAATTACCGCTGGTCCTGATGTACTCCCATGTAGTTGTAGTAAGTAGATAAGTTCAACGGGACATGCATGGAATGCCCTGCTTCTGCACAGGCAAAGAAACATTAATCCCCAGAGAAGCAGAGTAGTAGTGTCCCTAGCGGAAAACTCGCAGGTGAGCCCGAGCTCACCTGCACCCTCGGATTTAGCAAAATTCAAAAAATAGTAAAACTTTTTGAAAAATCTGAAAAAAATGGGGTGCATATGTATACAAGTTCTTCACATCCGTGCAAATTTTTAGAATAAAATGACATTCTATGCGCTCTGTGCAAAAAAGACAAAATAAGACATTGAAAACATGTGTATTCAAATTTTTTTCTGACAACTCGGGTTGTCTTTTTTGCACAGACCATATGAAATATCATTTGATTATGAGAATTTACACGAGTGTGAAGAACTTGTATACATATGCACCCAATTTTTTCCAGATTTTTTTTCATGTTTTACTATTTTTTGAATTTCGCGAGAAAAAAAGGGTGTAGGTGTGCCCAGGCACTGTTCGTCCGCACTCTGTCCCTAGCGCCGTGCTTTGTGCTCAGGACCACCGTACTCTTTCTTTTCTGACAACGCGTGCGTCTGCTTGCACATTTGACAATAGTCAAACTGCACGTACGTGAAGAATATAGTGCCATAGTGGAGCCCCAGTTCATTAATTGGGAACCCATTGAATGGCCATTTACTGCAAAAAATTAACCTGGGGAATTCACGGTCCGAGCAGCCAGTGTCGCGCTCAGGTCAGAAAATACACGGCCGCCCGCCCGCGCTACTCAAACAGTGCAGTGTGCTGTATGCGGCACCGCACCAGCCGCTGTATGTATGTATACTCAAACAGGTCCAAAGGCCGCTGTAGATCTTCATGAAAGATACCTACCCGATCTTGGACTTGAATGATTCCTCGCGTCGCAAGTAAAGCTGCACACCGTTCTTAAAGCACCAGTAGGCCTCATCCTCCCGTCTCTCCGCACTGTTTACTTCACTCCATCGCCACCACCGGCGGCAGCAAGCAGCCCGCAGCTACTTCATCGGCCCCGCGCTTCCGCACCACCCTCGAGCGGGCGGCCATGGCCTCCGCCCCGAATGTGGCCGCCCTGCTGGCGCTCCACGGCGTCGCAGAAGGCTGCGCCAACAAGGGCGGATCTCAATAGGTTGTACCTGATGCACATGCATCAGGGTCAAAAAAATTATTAGTAATACTTATGAGTTTAATAAGGCATGTGCATCAGGTTTGACATAGAAAAATACATCGGGGAGGCCATAATTTAAGCTGGCAAAGGCTGCAGACCTATAGATGCATCATGTACACTCTTTCTCCAGCTCCGCCCCTGTGCGCCAAGATCCTGGAGCCGCTCCTCTGCTTCCTGAGCGGGCCCTCACAGCGCAGCCCCGCCGCCGACGACGCGGCCGTCTTTCTCCTACTTGTCCTTCCGATGGCCTACGTCATGGCGCCGTCGTCGCACTTCGCCGGCGTCGCCCTCGCCTACCTTTTTTTAGATAAACAGGTAGGCTTTTTCCCCGGTTCCATTGCAACAACGAAACCTTACAGCATTTCTCCAATATTACAGTTTTGAGCCCTCGCCTACCTCAAGCAGCTGGCCGTCCAGATACCGGTCGCGGCCGTGTCCTTCGCGGACCTGTAGGTGCTGTTCGTCGTTATGCTCTTCACGCTCGTCTCCGCATGGCTTCTCCTCATCGCCGCCCCGTTCGCCGCCTTCTGCTACAATCGCCGCCGGTAAGTGAGGGAGTGGGCCGGTGTTTAGCTGGAACTTGCTCAGCTCAGTCCACATCGTAGCCTGAAATACGGAAGAAACATACTACTCCTGTGGCATGTGACCAGATTCACGAGATAGGCGATATGGAGGCCGGGCTACATGTAGCCCGGTTTTTAAAAAAAAATTGAATCCGCAAATTTGACTTTCAAAAAATTCTAAAAAAATTATGGTCGTCGATAATACTATGATCTATCACTGTAAAAAATTTCAAGCGCAAATTCGAAATATTTTGATCTATGCAAAAAAGAGAAATCAGGCAAGATTTCAATTTTTTTAGATTGCGCACTGTTCACCGAGTCAGCTCTGCGGATTTTCTCTTTTTTTCTCAGAACAGAATATAAGGAATTTTTGATTGAAAATTTTCACAGTGATAGATCAATATATTATCTACAACTATGATTTTTTTTAAAAAAATTTCGATAAAAAAATTTGCAGATTCAAATTTTTTTGGAAAACCGGGCTACATGTAGCCCGGACTCCATTTCGACTTTCCGCCAGATTCACGTACTACTGTGTTAGATTCACCTACTAACCAGAAATAGCATGTGACGTTGACGCCATGGGTGTCAAGATCTTGGGGATCTGGGCCGGGTGGATGCTTGCCGGCGGCGCAGCCAAAAGCCCAAAAATTCTCTTTCTTTGGAGTGCGACTGCAAGTGGCCAGCTCCGACGATGACGACGGACCGGATGTGGACCACTGACCGCGACGTCCATGGCCGATGAGTGTTCTCCGACAGGCCATTTTCAATCTCGACTTGTTGTGAATGACGAGGTCATCAGCTAGTAGTAGTAATTACTGTAATCCTCCTGATGAAATGTAGTCCCCTGTTATAGTAAGATAAGTTTAATGCCCTTAATCAGGTCGTACAGACAAGAAAAGAAACGGAGGATTTCCTCTATTTATGAAAGAAGAAACAAAAAGAGAGATTCATTTCAGGAAGCTGTAGGCTGGCTAGCTGGCTGGGAGAGAGGGAAGCTGTTTTGTCGGGAAGGTTCCGCGCGTTCCCGGCCGGCTAATCAACACATATGTACATATCGGTTTTCCTCCTGGCTACTGCCGGTCCGAACACTGTTCATCGGTTCGTCGACTCATCGTGCATGTCCGTCTCAAGGACCTACCGTCCTGCCCCGTCCTCAAGAACTCTCCCGCGCCAAGAAGCACGTTTGTCAACTCGCTATACCGCTCGATCGTCTCTAACGCTTCCACAAGCTTCCCATCCTCGGCCAGGCCCGCCCCGACCGGGATCTCGGACACACTGTGAAGGGACACTGCTCCGTGACCATAGCTGCAGCGGCTGACCCAACGCCATCACGATCTACTCAAGTGCCGCCTTGTCCCTAGTCGTCGCCATGACTGGTGAGATGCATGTGCCCTCATGTCTCCAAGTTGAATCTCTGTACGCGTTTCTAGAAGCAGTCGAACGCAAGGGCTTTCAGTTTCGCATTTACGTGTTGATTTTTCTTATGAAAATACGCCTCTATGCTTCATAATGGTAAAAAATAGCGCGTTTTGAACGCATTTGACAGAAGTTTGTTCCGCCATCCATGCTGGCCGGAGGTGCCTCGAGTCGCTTAGCCCACATTTCGTCAAGCCGCTTTTGATAAATATTTTCGAATAGGGGTATTTCTAGTCATTACTGGAGACGGGAACTCCCTCTTTGCCAAAATGTGGTAAAGTTTGACCAAATATGTAGAAAAACATATCAACATCAATAGCATCAAATCAATACTAATAAAATCACCGTAAGATGTACTTCCATTTTATATGTATGCCAAAATATACAGCTATCCTCACGGTGAGTTACGCATACTAATCAAGGTAAAAAATAGCGTGCTACAAGAAATAGCGGCAGCCTCCTCGAGATGCTATGCACGCTATAACGTGCTAATAGCGTGCTATATTAAAATAACATTTTGAAAAAAAATAACAGTTATAGTGTAAAAATAATTAATTTCAACAAAAATAAAGTAACAATATATGCATAACCAAATATAAAAATTGTTCTCAAACTATTTAGAAGCCTAAAATCAACATCCTAAGAAACAACAATATATATAGTATAAATTATTTATTTAGAAACTCAACAATAGCGATGTCAATTTCTGATTCAGAAGATGAACCAACAAATTGTAGTTCATCACCACTATAAAAAGGCGGCAACTTCTTCTTTCTAAAGTGGAAATTTTGTTTTTTTTGGGCTGGGGAAAATAGCGTGCTATAACGTTACGATGTTTTAGCGCGATATAGCGTGCTATTACGCAAATAGCACCATAGCGAGCAAATATAGTAAAATATAGCGTGGACCCTCTGAATATGCCATAACGTGCTATTAGCGCCGAAATAGCGTGCTATTTTTTTCCATGATACTAATTAATGCAGCCGCTGGTCATTGGATCAAACAAACGAAGCACAAGCAGGTTGTAACGACGGTCACACATCAGACGTAGCGTCGTTGTACCACGCGCACCGTGGAAATTCAGTACTAGCAAACACAAACGATATGCGAAAAGTCTCACTTGTATAAAAACAGTTAACCGTGGCGCACCAAAATATACTACCCGTGGCGCAGGGGCCTGTGCCACTAACTACCACGCCACGGGTAGCATATTACCCATGGCGTAGGTGACTCGGTGCGCCACGGGTATGTATATTAGCCGTGGCGCACCCCAATGTCGTGCGCCACGGCTATTTCCGGTCTAACCGTAGCGCATCTCTATGTCCTGCGCCAAGACTAATCCACCGAGGTGCGCCACGGCTAATCTATCTACGTGCGCCACGACTATATATTGTTTGATTTTAAAAAAAAAATGTCAACGTCGCGGCCTGCCGGAGCTAGATGGCAGACAGCGAGGCGACGTGACGCACGCGGCGGCGGCGGCTGGAGCGAGGCGGCAGAGGCCGGGGTGGCGATCGCCAGAGGAAGGCCGTGTAGGGCAGGGGACGACGGAGGCCATAGCAGGGGACGACCACAGCCGGAGCAGTAGGCCGGGGCGCGCGGTTGGAGCAGGGGGGACAGCAGCAGCCGGGGCGGCTGTTCTCGCCGGAGGACGGCCGTGAGGACGACGGCAGCAAGAGCAGGGACGGAGGAGGCAGGGAGGATGGCGGCCGGATCAGGGGGGCTTCCTCCAGCGTCGGGGGGGGGGGGGGGGCTTTGTCCGGCCGGCTGTTTCTTCGTCGAGTCGACGGCTCCGGGTCGGACGCCGCCGCAGGGGGCTTCGTGCTCGCGACGGCTCCGGGTCACCTTCTTGCTCGTCATCGCCCCGGCCAACAGTTCATGGCGGCGCTCCGCCCTCGATGCCCTCGGGCTTCGTTTCTCCAGCATGAGCACGGGGGGCTTCCCGGTAGCAGGAGCGATGGCGGAGCGAGAGCGGAGGGAGAGAATATGGAGAGAGGAGGAGAGAGGAGAGAGGAAGGAGAGAGGAGGGAGAGAGGAGGGAGATAATATGGAGAGAGGAGGAGAGATGAGAGAAGGAATAGGGGTGGATTGTCTGCCCCCTCTCGACCAATCAGAGACAAGCACGGACAGGCACACGGATCGTGTGTTTCTTTAAATCGCTAGGAGCCGTCGGATGGTGAGCACGCGGATTATGCCCCTCAGGTTACCCGTGGCGCACCTCATATTGGTGCGCCACGGCTATATAAGTACCCGTGGCGCACCACTCTTCCCATGCGCCACGGGTAAGTTAGACCCTTTTTTATTTTTCTGCCCAGAAATCTTAAACCTCAAAAAACTATGTGTTCCCTTTCGAATTTTGGGATTCTGTAGACCAAAAACAACTCGAAAGGCCATAGGCCTTTTGATTTGGATGTAACTTTTCGTCTAGTTTTTTTTAAGGTATTAAACGTCGAAATCCGAGTTCGTATGCAAAAGTTATCGCCGTTTTACCGGAGCATAATGTTTTATTGCAAAATTATGTCTAAATTCATGTTTATTATTTTACCTAAAAACTAGGTTCCATAACATAACTACATCTTAAAGGATTTTATTTTTTGAATTTTTTTACATTTCTTTTACCTTTTCCAAAACTGAAAAGGCGATCACCGGGGGGGGGGGGGGGGGGGGGGAGGGGGTGCATGGGAGCACAAAGTAGCAAACTTACACGTGGCGCACCAAAATAGTGATGTGCCGTGGGTAAGAGGTTACCCGTGGCGCACCAAAATAGTGGTGCGCCACGGCTATGTGGGGTCAAAAAATTTGGCTCCGGGACTAAGAATGGCAATGGGTAGGGTATGGGCAGAGTAGAGCAATACCATACCCATACCCATATAGTCTATGGGTACAAAATTGTATCCATACCCTTACCCGCGGGGATGAAATTATATCCATACCCATACCCGGCAGGTACCCATACCCATTGGGTACCCGTTGGGTAGATCAAATAGTACACAAATTGTTTAAGTTTTACATTCGTTGGTAGCACATTTGGGAAAAAAATCAATCATCTCAACTCAGTAACAGGTAGATGAATACATGACAATTATCTAACTTTGGAAATCACAATCCCATGGTCATATCTTGTAAGTCAACTGAGTAGGGTCCATATGTCAATATAAACGGGTAGGGTATGGGTATACCATGGGTACAGGGTTGTACCCATGCCCTACCCACGACTAGGCGGGTAGGGTATGGATACTACCCATGGGTATAAAAATATGCTCATACCCTCCCCGTACGGGTACGGTACCCGCGGGTACCCGTACCCATTGGTAAAATTGCCATCCTTATCCGGGACCATTTTTTGGTGGCGCATTGGAATAATGTGCGCCACGGCTATACTCTTACCCGTGGCGCACAACGGTTGGGTGCGCCACGACTAAGGAGGGTGCCCCTCTGAAAGAGTATGGTTGCCCCCATATGTTGTTTTGGTAATTAATGACAATCTCTATGGACTAATGTGTGCCTTGAGTTATATTTGTAGTGTTGGTCCATAAGGAATGCTTGAACTCCATATGTTGGAGTCAAGGCTAAAAGAAGAAGACAATATGTTGATCAAGGCTAAGTGCAAGTTGATCAACATACAAGATAAGGGCATGTGAAGATATGCGAAAGAGTGTCTCTCTCATATTAGTGTATGGGGGAGCAATATGCGAGTCTTTACCGAGCAGAGCACAATCAAGAAGATTATATGTTGATCAAGGCTAAGTGCAAGTTGATCAACATACAAGATAAGGGTATGTGAAGATATGTGAAAGAGTGTCTCTCCTATATTGAGTGTATGGGGGAGCAATATGCGAGTCTTCACCGAGCGGAGCACAATCAAGAAAGGTGATCCACTTGAGAGTAGATCAAGATCGTCATCATCTAGCTCAAGTGGAATGCGCAAGGAAAAGGTATGATCTTGATAGGGTTTCTATTTTACCTGTCTCGCGGTGTAGTTGGGAGACCGGGTTTTAGGATAGGTAACCGTACTATCAAGAGGGGCTCTCAAGTGAGCTTTATCATATGGGTCGTAGAGAGCTCAAACCTTTGCATCCTTGGCATCATCTTTATTGGTTCCTATTTCGCTCTTATCGTGGTGTGGTATTGGTGCTTATCGTGCTTGTCATGACAAGGCCAAGATCACCGAAAACGGTTTTCATATGTGTCTCCTATTGAGTTTTCGGAGGTGGAGATTTTGCCGGTCCATCTATGCGGAAGGTTTCAATCTTCCATTTATTAGCAAAATCTCCCTTGCTTGGTTTCAATATTTTCACTTGTTATTGGGTAGCATTTGTCGTCCTCTTTCCAACAAAAGTGGTTTCATGTCATTCGGACTTCATTTGCAAAAGATATGGTTTTCCGGTTTTCAATAGAAAGCTTTTACCTTTCATCATTTGGTTTTACCATATATTATTGAACAATGATGTTTCTCTGCATATTCTTGTTGTGCTCATTGTGACGATTCCAACGAGTCCAAGATTATCGAAAACGGAGTTCGGGAGTGAAAGTTATTGCGATTTTACTATTGGAAGTTTTATTAGAAAGAAAAAAAAAGGAAAATGGGCCGCCGGCCTCACTGCCGGCCTGGGCCGGCTCCCAGGCCGGCCCATTCGGCCAGCACCCCGGCCTCACCGCCGGCCTGGACCGGTTCCCCGGCCGGTCTCCTCGGGTGGGCCTCCGGCCTCCGTGCCAGCCTGGACCGGCTCCCAGGCCGGCCCACCCGGGTGCGTCCCCAGCCCTCCTGCCGCCCCGGCCTCACTGCCGGCCTGGGCCGGCTCCCCGGACGGCCCACTCGGGTGCCACCTCGGCTCTCCTGCCGGCCTGGGCCGGCTGCCAGGCCGGCCCGACGGCTGTGCTGCTGCTGTTTTTTTCCAACAACTCTATTTTTGGAGCTCCTATTTAAGGGGTTTATTCCCCAAATAAACCCTAACCTTTTGCCAACTTCTTGAGCTATTTTCCCCCTCCATTGTTGACCCTCTTGAGCTTAGCTATCTCTCAATCCCTCCGATAGTTCTTGCTAGTTTTTGAGGAAAAGAGAGAGGAGGTCTAGATCCACGTTTCCACCGATCGATTTCTCCTCTAAGTGAGGGGAACACTTTGGATCTAGATCTTTGGAGTTTCTTTGTGTTTCTACTTGTTCTTCCTCTCAAATCCCTCCCAATCATTAGTTGCTTTGGTTGGATTCGGGTTGGAAGAACTTGACCACTTAGTGTGTTCTTGCCATTGCATTAGTTGCATCGGTTTGAGTTCTCCACGGTGATACGTGGAAGTCGAAGTTGAGAAGCTTGTTACTCTTGGGTGCTTTGGTGCCCTAGAGCTTGTTCCTCTAGGGCACGTTGGTACCCTAGACGGTGGTTGTTTTCTTGGAGTCTTGGTGGCTCACGGGATTTGTTGGGAGCCTCCAATTGTGGAGTGTGACTCAACCTTGTTCGTCTCGGAGCTTTGGTAGCTACGAAGACATTGCCGGGAGCCACCAATTGAGTTGTGGTGTGTGCCCCGGCCTTGGCGCATCAAGTCTTGGCGGCTCGGTGCATTTGGTGAAGACCCTCCAACTTGTGGAGTGTGCTTCATCCTTGTAAAGGTTCTAGTTGTCAACCTCAACGGCAACATAGTGACAAGTGCCTCGCCACATTGGTGGTAAGACACAACGGAGATACGGTGTGCCATATCAAGGCTACTCGGTGTTTCACATTGGTGAACACCGCGCCGCTCCAACGGATACTAGCTTCCATTGGGAAGTGAACTTCGGGATAAATCATCGTCTCCAAGTGCCTCAATATTTCTATATCCGAGCTTTTTACTTATGCTATTTACTTTGTGATAGCCATAGAGCTTTAAAGTTATATATCTTGCTATCACCTAGTTGATTATATTGCTTAGCATAAGTTGTTGGTGCACATAGGTAAACCTAGCTAGTTTAGGTTTTGGCTTGATAAATTAAACGTTAGTTTTATTCCACATTTATTCAAGCCTTAACCGTAATAATTTTAAATCGCCTATTCACCCGCCCCCCTCTAGGCGACATCCGTGTCCTTTCAATTGGTATCAGAGCGGGTTCTCTCTTTATAAGGCTTCACGGCCTAGAGAGTAAAGATGTCGTCTAGTGATTTAGTGCACAATGCCTCTTTAATATTCGATGGCACTAATTATGATGATTGGAGAAATCGCATGCTAAATTATTTTAGGGACATTAATCCATATATAGAGCAAATTCTAGATATGGGTTTTTCTCCTCCAAAGGATCCGAAAAGTTTATCTTTAGAGGATGAGGAAAATTCTTATCTAGATTCTCAAGCTTCTAAAGTGGTTTTCATGTCTTTGAGAAATGCAGTTGCTTTGTCAATCTCTCCTTATCGGAATGCTCATGAGCTATGGACCAAGCTTCAAGACAAATATGGTGTGTCCATTGATAGTGGGAATGATTGTTTTCCCTCCACCTCCGGGCGTGATGAGTTCTCAACTTCTTCTACCTCACCTACATGTGGCAAGCCACAAAATAATGCAATGGTGAGTAGGGATAAAATTTGCAATGATGACAGTGAGCGTCTTATAGATGATATTTCATCTCTATCTTATTGCAATGATTTATCTTTAGACTTAAACACATCTAGCATTATAAATGTTTCACATGCTTGTGTTGATGGTCCTTGTTTATCTTCTAAATCGTCAAGTAATGATATAATGAAATAATAATGATGATGAAGATAGTGAAGATGAGGATAATAGTTTTGACTCCCTTATGAATAAGAGTGGAATGGTTCAACGTGCTCTTCATAAGAATAAAAATGCTCATGATAGTTTCATAGAATTCATAACTACCTTTGTTGGGTACAAGCAAGAAAAAGATGATTTGGAAACTAGTCTTGATGAATCTCTTAGCCGTGAACGTGACTATGCGAACACGATTGCGGATCTTGAGGAAGCTCTAGAAGAAGAACAAACCACCAAGAAATCTCTTGAGAAGACATTTACTCTAGAGTTATCTAAAGTAAATGAAACCCATGATAGAGCTCTCAAGGTGGCTAATGATTTTAAAATAAAAAATGATAAGCTTGTTGTTGAAATTGTTAGACTCCTTGAGGCTAATGAGAAATTTGAAAAGGATGTCAAGTCCTTGGAATATTCTCTTGCACATCTCACTAAGTCCCGTGATCAACTCCAAGCTCAATTGCTAAAAGAGCTTAAAACTTGTTCTCCCATTGCTATTAATGTTGATGCTTGTGCTACTAACTCTATTTCTTGTGAAGCATCCATTTTAAAGGAGAATGTTGAGCTAAGGGCTCAACTTAAATTTGTAACTAGCAATTATGAGATATTGGAAGAAAGCCATGAGAAGCTCTCGAGCTCTCATGAAGATCTTCTAGTATCTCATGATAAGCTAAAGTTAGCTCGTGAGGCTATTGCTACCAAGGTAATATCTAGTGAGCCTCATGTGGACAGTGGCACAACTTCTACTAAAAATGCTATAATGCCATGTGCTAGTCCTTGTATCTATCTCACTAGTGGTAAATCATATGTTGAATTATATTTCGTGCCTAGTTGCTCTAACAATGAAGCCTCAACTTCCACTAGTACTTGTGTAGCTACTAACCTTGTAGGGAAGACTAAAGAGCACAAGGCACAAGCCACTTCTTTGAAGAAAGATGTGGAGAAGCATCATAAAGGGAAGGCCACACTTGACAACATGTTGAGTGTGCAAAAATCCCCCAATGACAAGAGTGGACTTGGATTCAACTCCAATATCAAGAACAAGTCCAAGAGTAGCAATAAGAAGGGCCAAGAACAAGTCAATCACTCGGCCAAGATTGTTTGCTTCAAGTGAAAAGTTGAAGGGCACCATGTTAGGGATTGCATAATGAAGAAGAAGCCTCTTAGTGAGAAGCAACTAGGGAAGCGGCCTATTGTTCAATCTCATGCTCAAACTCGAGTTGAACAAGGGCCACCTCCTAAGAAGACTCAAGTCATTGCTCCTCAAGTTGAGGAGCCTATTAAGAAGAAAGAAAAGAGTCGATATTGCTACTTATGCCGTGAGAAGGGCCACTTGGCTTCTTCATGCACTAATGGTACTCTATCCAACCCCATAATAATTGATGATGTTTATTCTCTTAGGAAGGATAGAGTTGGCAATGTGTTTGCCAAATATGTGGGGACTCAAAGTGGTGTCAAGAAAAGAACCATTTGGGTTGCCAAGCCTATTGTGACTAACCTCTTAGGACCCAACTTGGTTGGAGACCAACAAGCTCAAACTTGATCAATAGGTTGTGATGGAGGACATTGGCGACTTGGCTATCCTTGAAGAATTAAGGGATCTTCATGTTATATCTCATCAAGCCAAGTCATTGGATTATCACATATCTATCTCATATCCATTGCTCCTTCTTGCGGTAACTTATATGTAAATTATACATACATTGAAAGTTTCTTGCTCCCTTGCATGTGTTACTTTTGTTCCTAGCATGTGCTTGTATATGTTGTGCTTATTACTTACCTTGAGCAATCATGTTTGTGTATGTTAATGTGCGCTCCATATATGTGTAAACTTTGTGTTGAGTCTTTATTGGATCTTGTGTTGATTTCAATGGGCTCTATTGAGAGATTAATGGACTATCCCATTTTGGGGGAGTGATATGCTTTGTGCACTTCACTAACCTAAAAATGTGTGTATATGAGGAACATCAGCCTAGTATTGATATATCAAGATTATCTAGAAACTATGTGGTGTGTCATGCTCATGAGAAATTCAAATTCTATAATATCCATTAATTATCTCTAGTTGGTTTTATTTGCCTCTTGCTAAGATAAAATGAATTATCACATTATGGGGGAGTAATAAGCTATGTGCATATTACAATCCTACAAAATGTGAACATTTGAGGTTTGCCACTTAGATTTGATATTGTAAATTATCTTACTTCTATGTGGCATGTTGCTCAAACAAGTTCCAATTTTCTTTTTGGTTACCCTTTGGCTCTTGTTTGTGTGAGTTTGCTTGGTATGGTTTCTCTCTAATATGCATTCCTATATATTATTTGAGAAACCATTTGTTCCATAGTATTCTAACCATGGCCTTGCCGGTTGGTTTGAATAGTTGGAACTACCAACAAACCTTAATTAAAATATGGCGTTTTATTTCTTATCTCTTGCCATATGTTTTATCTTGTGAGGATATTCTTGGATACCTCTATCACCGGGAAAATAATTCCAAATGGTCATTGTTCTTGAACAATCCATATTTATGTTTGCGATAGAATACTTTTGATTATCCTTACATTGGCATTGGCTTTTATTTGCCCCATCTCTTGCTAGAATATTTATTTTGACTCCCATTGCCTTCCTTGCCTCTTGCATGGATCCTAATTTTCAATTGGTAGTGTTTAGTGTTGTAAATAAAATATGAAGAGTAATGATCCCTTGTGCGTGCATTTTGTATTCAAATACAAATATCAAAAATAATGCATGAATCTTGGGGTAGCATTCCTTTTTATTTAGAACACTATCCTATCTATCAAAATTTGATCCTTTCAATTGGCATTTGATTTCTATCGTATGTGTTTATGGAAGACAAATCTTTTTCTCTTGATGCTTTGTGTCATCATGAAAAGTGTAGAGAGTGTTTGGTTTATTTGATGTAACCTTGCTCTCTCTTGGGAGTCTTGCTTTCTCATTTCTTGTTTTATGTTTATCCTATAAAATGAGAAAATCCTTTGAGCATGTCTCTTTCTTTTATCTGTATGCTCATTGGCCTTTCCTAGGTACCTTCAATTGGTATTATTGGAATTTAATATCTCCTCCATAGATATTGGTTTCAATTGATATTATTTGAGTTTGATACCTTATTACTTTATTTTACTTTACTTGATTCCGGTCAAGTATTATCCTTTTCTTGGTATCTTTTCTCCTAGATTGGTATCTTATTGTCAATTGGTGTCTTATCAATCATGTGTTGCTTTGATTCGATTCCTTTGATATCACACTTCATGTGTTGATGTGTTTTGGAATCAATCATATGTTGATTTGATTTTTCCTCAATCATGTGTTGATTTGGATTTTGATATAATTTGGACAACCTTTTGTGTCACACTTTGGTGTGCTCTCTTCTTGGTTTACTTGGTGTATTTGTCCAAATTGTATCTCGTTTGGTTCTTAAAAGACTTTGTATGTATATCCTTTAACATATATATTATATGGCATGCTTGTCTTTCTTGATCCAATACATAGGGAATACTCCACCGAATCCTAAATCGGCTAAGATGTGCATGAAATTCAATTTCATATATATATGCACATATTTATGCGGAGTGTTTCCTATATATTGTAGTGTATCTAACTACTATGGAACCCAATGAGTCTGGGAACCATTTTGTACTTGAATTTTGTTTTAGGTACAATGGAGATGCATTGGATGCTTGCCTCATTCATAATGAAGGTGTTCTCACCATGTGATTATTGGAGTCAAGCTTTGATGATAAACAAAATTGTCATCTTCATCATCACCAATGCTATATCGGTAACAAGTATCTATCCCATGCATATCTTTCTTATATTCAACCTTGTGTAGGTTGCTACTTGGCATGAAAGCTTTAATGTGTAATTGTTGTGGTTTTGGCTTATTTTCTTCACTTGATATATCTTTGTGATATTTGTGATGAAATTGCAAAAAACCTTTCCTTCAATTGGTATTGTTTCTTTGTGATACTTGTTGCCTATCTCAAAGCATTTACACTATCTCTTGTTCCCTTAGTGATATGTGTGATGCATTTGATGTGTTTGAACTTCATTTATATACAATGAGATAAATTTGAGCTATGTGCTATGCTTTTAAGCAATAATCTCTTTTTGTATATTCATGCCTTCCTTTTTGGTTACCGTGGTCTCCTTTTCTTCGACAATTTTATATGTGTAAGTTTCTGTGTCGATGTATATCATTAACGATTTGTCTACTTAGAAACCTATACATATGAGAGAGGTCACCTTTTATTTGGTATCCTATTTTCTTTCAAGCCACCTTGTCTTTTATCTATAATTCTTTGGTGGCTCCAAGTTTGTCTCGTGAGTGCTTGTCTTATTTCTATTCGCATCTTTGCGCACTCACATTTTATTGAAGATTCTTCTCTTCATGCTTATCACGGTGAGAATGCTGCTTTTGTTGGCTAAATGTTCTCACTAGCTCTTGGTTTTTTAGATTGATTTTAATTTCCAATTGGTATCCTTGAGCTTGTGATCATATTCTTTTTGAAAAATCTTCTTTGTAAGTTGTGTGTGTCAATACTTGATATATAACTTATCTCCATTTGGTTAAGACTATGTGTCTTACCAAATTAATTGTCTTGTCACACACACATAATCTTGGTTGGGCCTTTATTGATAGTTTCTCTTAATTGGTATCTCCTTATGGCTCAACCACATCTTTGGTGCAAGTGCTTTGTTTTGCTTTAATTTTTACATCCTTGCACTTGGTGAGTGTTCTAGATGATTTTGGGGGAGTGAGGATTCCATATTTGTGCACTCATCAATAGTGCATGAACATTGGGGAGCTTCTCTATTTTTATTTAGAACTCTCGTTTAGGATCTTCTCGATTGCTTTTCTCCTTTGTGGAGATGTTTTAGAATGATTTCATCCTTTTGCAATCTTTGGATCCTCAATATAGTTTGATTTCCTCTATTATTCGTCAATGGATATGTGCATTTGATTTCACACATATCTTGAGAAATGCACACCTTGTGGAGGAACTCATACTATATTGGCCTTCTAATTTTTTTTCCATTTCGGCAATCGATGCCAATGGGGGAGAAGTTTTAGAGGGTTTAAGGGAATTTGGTTTTTTGCTTTCGTTTGGTTCTTAAGCATTTGCCTCTCATCCTTGTCTTGCAAGGTTGCTTAATTCATTATATAAAACCTCTTAAAAGGGATTGTCATCAATTACCAAAATGGGGGAGATTGAAAGAGTATGGTTGCCCCATATGTTGTTTTGGTAATTAATGACAATCTCTATGGACTAATGTGTGCCTTGAGTTATATTTGTAGTGTTGGTCCATAAGGAATGCTTGAACTCCATATGTTGGAGTCAAGGCTAAAAGAAGAAGACAATATGTTGATCAAGGCTAAGTGCAAGTTTATCAACATACAAGATAAGGGCATGTGAAGATATGCGAAAGAGTGTCTCTCTCATATTAGTGTATGGGGGAGCAATATGCGAGTCTTTACCGAGCGGAGCACAATCAAGAAGATTATATGTTGATCAAGGCTAAGTGCAAGTTGATCAACATACAAGATAAGGGTATGTGAAGATATGCGAAAGAGTGTCTCTCCCATATTGAGTGTATGGGGGAGCAATATGCGAGTCTTCGCCGAGCGGAGCACAATCAAGAAAGGTGATCCACTTGAGAGTAGATCAAGATCGTCATCATCTAGCTCAAGTGGAATGCGCAAGGAAAAGGTATGATCTTGATAGGGTTTATATTTTACCGGTCTCGCGGTGTAGTGTTGGGAGACCGGGTTTTAGGATAGGTAACCGTACTATCAAGAGGGGCTCTCAAGTGAGCTTTAGCGTATCGGTCGTGGAGAGCTAAAACCTTTGCATCCTTGGCATCATCTTTATTGGTTCCTATTTGGCTCTTATCGTGGTGTGGTATTGGTGCTTGTCGTGCTTGTCATGACAAGGCCAAGATCACCGAAAACGGTTTTCATATGTGTCTCCTATTGAGTTTTCGGAGGTGGAGATTTTGCCGGTCTATCTATGCGGAAGGTTTCACTCTTCCATTTATTAGCAAAATCTCCCTTGCTTGGTTTCAATATTTTCACTTGTTATTGGTAGCATTTGTCGTCCTCTTTCCAACAAAAGTGGTTTCATGTCATTCGGACTTCATTTGCAAAAGATATGGTTTTCCGGTTTTCAATAGAAAGCTTTTACCTTTCATCATTTGGTTTTACCATATCTTATTGAACAATGATGTTTCTCTGTATATTCTTGTTGTGCTCGTTGTGACGATTCCGACGAGTCCAAGATTATCGAAAACGGAGTTCGGGAGTGAAAGTTATTGCGGTTTTACTATTGGAAGTTTTATTAGAAAGAAAAAAAAGGAAAATGGGCCGCCGGCCTCACTACCGGCCTGGGCCGGCTCCCAGGCCGGCCCATTCAGCCAGCACCCCGGCCCACCGCCGGCCTGGACCGGTTCGCCGGCCGGTCTCCTCGGGTGGGCCTCCGGCCTCCCTGCCAGCCTGGGCCGGCTCCCAGGCCGGCCCACCCGGGGTCATCCCCAACCCTCCTGCCGCCCCGGCCTCACTGCCGGCCTGGGCCGGCTCCCCGGCCGGCCCACTCGGGTGCCACCCCGGCTCTCCTGCCGGCTGCCAGGCCGGCCCGACGGCTGTGCTGCAGCTGTTTTTTTCCAACAGCTCTATTTTTGGAGCCCCTATTTAAGGGGTTTCTTCCCCAAATAAACCCTAACCTTTTGCCAACTTCTTGAGCTATTTTCCCCCTCCATTGTTGACCCTCTTGAGCTTAGCTATCTCTCAATCCCTCCGATAGTTCTTGCTAGTTTTTGAGGAAAAGAGAGAGGAGGTCTAGATCCACGTTTCCACCGATCGATTTCTCCTCTAAGTGAGGGGAACACTTTGGATCTAGATCTTTGGAGTTTCTTTGTGTTTCTCCTTGTTCTTCCTCTCAAATCCCTCCCAATCATTAGTTGCTTTGGTTGGATTCGGGTTGGAAGAACTTGACCACTTAGTGTGTTCTTGCCATTGCATTAGTTGCATCGGTTTGAGTTCTCCACGGTGATACGTGGAAGTTGAAGTTGAGAAGCTTGTTACTCTTGGGTGCTTTGGTGCCCTAGAGCTTGTTCCTCTAGGGCACGTTGGTACCCTAGACGGTGGTTGTTTTCTCGGAGTCTTGGTGGCTCACAGGATTTGTTGGGAGCCTCCAATTGTGGAGTATGACTCAACCTTGTTCGTCTCGGAGCTTTGGTAGCTACGAAGACATTGCCGGGAGCCACCAATTGAGTTGTGGTGTGTGCCCCGGCCTTGGCGCATCAAGTCTTGGCGGCTCGGTGCATTTGGTGAAGACCCTACAACTTGTGGACTGTGTTTCATCCTTGTAAAGGTTCTAGTTGTCAAACTCAACGGCAACATAGTGACAAGTGTCTCGCCACATTGGTGGTAAGACACAACGGAGATACGGTGTGCCATATCAAGGCTACTCGGTGTTTCACATTGGTGAACACCGCGCCGCTCCAACGGAGACTAGCTTCCATTGGAAAGTGAACTTCGGGATAAATCATCGTCTCCAAGTGCCTCGGTATTTCTATACCCGAGCTTCTTACTTATGCTATTTACTTTGTGATAGACATCGAGCTTGAAGTTATATATATCTTGCTATCACTTAGTTGATTATATTGCTTAGCATAAGTTGTTGGTGCACATAGGTGAACCTAGCTAGTTTAGGTTTTGGCTTGATAAATTAAACGTTAGTTTTATTAACTGTTTGTTATAGCGGCAGGATCGTAAATGTCGGAAGCACTAAATCTCTACTCAGTATGCGAGTGGTAGATATTTCAAACCGCCCTTTGACCACACCGTAGCTAGCCCGTTGTTTCGACTAAAATGTCACCATGACAAAAAGAAAAAAAAAACAATGGGCGTTGGGTGTCGCGCCCGAAGCCGAAGCCCTCACGCCCGGCCGGCCACAGCTTCTTTTCCAACACAAAAGCAAGCACCAGAAGTACTGTAGCCGTTCTGACATGAAAATCAGTTGTGGAGAGAAACAACGGAAATCCATATCGGGTCATGGATGCAGATGCACCCACTACTCAAAAACCAATTTTTAAAACGTCAAGAAATTTAAAATAATTTTTTTTGGATATTCTTCAAGACATTTTATGTTAGCATAAAAAGTTTGGCGGTGTGAAAAGACATTTTTTGTGACCTGTGCCGTACAAAGTCATTTGCAGTGCCCGGATTTGTCTTTTTCGCACAGGTCACGAAAAATGTTTTTTCTTCACGAAACTTTTTATGCACAAAATGTCCTGAAGTATATCCGAATTTTTTTATATAATTTTTTAATATTTTGAAAAAAAACTAAAAATGTTTTACATAATGTGTGCATCTACATCCATGAACTGAAACACCGTGTCCAACAAAACAATTGTTTTTGCCGTCCGGCTACAAACAACAACAGCCCGGCCGTTGTTCATCTTTGTTTGTACCACCACCGCGAAATTACCCGTCCACACATCACTTGCACAACTGTGTGACAGAGCGAGCGCACATGCACCAGCGCAAGGGAAAATGGACATGGAGAGCAATTGTTGCGTAACTTAGGTCCAAGCCCTTGAGTTTTAAACTAAATCGCAGAACCATCTAATCATCCTCTACAAAACAAAGCCCCTCACTAGTGGAAAACAGACCTTTCGCCCGGGCCTTTAGTCGCGGCCGTGTCTCAACCCGCGACTAAAGTTCAGGCCACGTCGCCCCGAAATTGGCGGAACATTTGTCGCGGTTCGTTAGGATGTTTTTGTCGCGGATTTAGATACAAGCCGGGACAAAAGGGGTCTGCGGCGGCCGCGAGCAGGTGCCCCTCCCCTTTTGTCCCGGTTCGTGTCTCGAACCGGGAGTAAAGGCCCGTGACGATTCGTGATTTGAAGGCCTTTGAGTTTCCGCGCTGGTCGTTGATCACACGGGGAAACGAAAAGGTTGATCACACGGGGAAACGAAGAGGTTGCAAATTAATGGATTTTGGGAACACTGGTTGGATTAATTAGCACTGCCTCCTCATCTCCCCTTCTATCTCTATATAAGAGAGCTACAGTGCAATTTGCCAAATGCACCATCTTCACTCTAATCTCTCTACTCTAAACTCCTCTCTCGAATCGCTGCCGCGCGCAATGGAGACACCTCGATCCGAGGTGTTCCACTACAAGAACCTCGCCGTCAACATGAACTTCAAGGTCGTGGTCACTCTCCGCGCATCAACCGTGGAGAGATGGATCCGCGACGTCAAGAAGCTCTACCTCGACGCCGCACCGATGAAGATCGTGGGCCTCGACTGCGAGTTCACCGACGCCGCACCCGAGGAGAGGCAGCGTGCCACCGTCCTGCAACTCTCCGTGGCAACCGACACGTTGGTGTTCCATATCTGCCACGTTGATCGGGTGCCACAGGCCCTCAAGGACTTCTTGATGGACAAAACCATCAAATTCTGCGGCGCGGCTATCAACAACGATCAACGTATGCTGGAGCCTTACGAAATTCATATTCCGTCCGCCGTCGACCTCCAGCGGGCCGTTCGCCCTAACCCATCGCACCCTAATCTTCCTAGTCTCTATACTCTAGCCAATTTTACTATTGGCACATCGCTTGAGAAGAAGAAGAAGAAGATGAAGAAGGATGATGAGAAGAAGGAGGAAGAAGAGAACCTCACGAGAGGTTGGGGCAACTTTCCATTGAGCTTTTATCGCATCAAGTATGCCGCTCTGGACGCTCGCCTAGGCTACGAGATTGCTACGAAGTATTTCAGTCATATGTGATCGTATGTCTCAATGTGTCGATCTAGATCGTCTCAACAATAATTGTCATATGTGAGACGTTTGATTGAAATAAAAAGTTCTGTGATCTTTGGATTTATTTAGTCTTGTTTTCCCTTTATATTGTTAATTATCTCTGGTCCGTACTAATATTCAGTAATAGCAAGTTTGTGCTCGTATGATTTTTTTTATTATAAAGTGTTCTACACATTCTAAGGATTTAAATGACTACAATTTGTTGAATTTACCCAAGTGGATCAACGATTATTATTTGTTAACAATTATTATTACTTAATCATTAATATTTATGCAAAAGCGTACTGTATGTGTGGTAGTGTCTAAATATACGAAAACTATTTTGAAATGAAGAAAATAAATAAATAAAAGAAAAGAAAATGAATTCTCTGCCGCGGCAAAGAAAACTGCCCAAATTTCTGCCGCGATCTATTCAAGGGTTAGCAATATCATCCTTTCCTCCGAAGTTGCAACTTTAGCTCATTTCATTGCTAGTTTAGCTCATTTATTTTTTGTGTTGCTAGCAAGGTGTTTGATGAAATGCCTAAGCTAGAGAGTTTAATTTTTTATATGCATTTTGAGCTCAAATTAATTTATTATTTGTGGATTTTAGTGTCGTCCCGTCCTCACCGTCGTCGATAGCCCGCATCGTCTCGTCACCGGCACCACCTCGGTGAGCCTTTTTTCTTTATCTTCTATTTTAAGAAAAATGATTTGTATGATTTAAAAGCATATTTATTTCTTGAATAATTTTCTTATGTTTTTTTATATGTATAGTGTCATGGTTTTGATATCCGCCCCCGTCGTCCCTCGTCCGGTCTATGATTCGGATGTGCTATATTTTCATAACTATTTGTTTCATTTCGTGTTTATAACAACTATACCTACCAACTTGACATAGACACGTTTATCTAGGAGGTAGTTGAACCGGAAATTCCAACCGACCCTATTGTCGAGTTTTTTGTAAAAGAAAACAATGATTTGAAAGCAAAATTGGAAAGAAGTGAAGATCTTCGTCTGCAATGCCTAGAAGAGAAGATGAAATTGGAGTTGAAGCTTGCCGACATCATCGATGAACACGAGTTCAAGCTTGCCGACGTCGCACATGCCCATGAGATCAAGATGGATGCAATGCGCTTGAAGATTAAAAAGATTAGAAAATATGCCATTAGTCAGGAGGCTTGGTACCATTATGTTGTTGGTTCAGTAGTTACCTTAGTTGCGATTTTGATCGCATTGGTGTTGGATTTAAATTATTTAGATAGTTGTATGTTAGTTTCAATTAATGTATGTTTTATGAGGACTATTAAGAAAAGATAAGCAAGCGAATACATCATACGATGAGCCAAAGCGCCACATAGTTCTTTCAGGAAAAAGAAACATCGTAGGAGTGGAGGACAAGACGGACATGTCGGAAGATTACAATAATTTTCATGAAATTCCCCCCTTCACGGTGAAAACTGACCCAACCATCGCGTTGAATGATGAAGATTGTCCATGGTTGCGGCGCAATTAGAAGAAAGGGACACACATGAAGAAGAAAGGGACACACACTAGATAGGGATGTTGGTGGTGATGTGTAATAATTAATGTATTAAACCTTTTATCAAATGCACACGGTTTCCCCGTCATACAGCCCAACGGTGGCTCGTGAGTGCCTGCATATCAAATGCACCGTTGGGCTGTATGACGGGAATCCGAATGATTTGTATTCGGTCGATGAACTGAAGTATTTTGTAGATAGAACAGCCGCAAGTATTTTGTTGAGGGCTGTGAATTGAGCAGCAAATCGACCTTCGATCCAAGCAGCCGCAAGACTTCTCTGATGATCTAACGACCGTCCCAAAAAATGTTGAGAATGTTGTAGATCATCAGAGCGCCTTGCAGCTGCTTGGATCCGACCGAGGGGCATGGCTACCACTTCCACCACCACCACTCCCACCTCCTCGGCAATTCATCATTGTGTCACCCTAATCCAGTGGTTGGATTCAACCTACCCAAGGGCTTGTGTTAGGGAACATGCCAGCGGGTAGGCTAAATCCAACCATTGGGTTCGGTGGCAAAGGTAGACGCTCGTTGTGTGCCGTTTCGCTGCAGGGACGTCGCTATTTATAGGCGATTAGAAGGTGTACCTGTGGATGAGGTGGGAGTGCAGATCCAACAGCTCACAAGCCCTCAAAAGAAACACACCCCTGATCCAACGGCTCACAAGCGCTTGAAAGAAACACACGATCCGTGTGCTTCTTTAGTCCCGGTTGGTAACACGAACCGGTACTAATGGCCCTGATCCAACAGCTCACAAGCGCTCGAAGGAAACACACGATCCGTGTGCTTCTGATCCAACGGCTCTCAAGCGCTCTAAAGAAACACACCCCTGATCCAACGGCTCACAAACGCTTGAAAGAAACACACGATCCGTGTGCTTCTTTAGTCCCGGTTGGTAACACGAACCGGTACTAAAGGCCCTGATCCAACGGCTCACAAGCGCTCGAAGGAAACACACGATCCGTGTGCTTCCGATCCAACGGCCCACAATTGCTCGAAGGAAACACACGACCGTGTGCTTGTTCCACCGCTTCCCGCCTTCGTCTTCCCGTAATTTCTCACTATATATATGTAGGCTTGGCCGCCATTGCCATATCACATCTAAACTCATATCTGCAACCTCATCACTCTTCCATTGTAACAAATTTTGACTTAGGGGTTTTTGACTTAGGTGTCGGCGACGATGTCCATGTTGGACCAGAGGGGCGATGTGCGGGACTGGGCTCCACCGGGCTGGCACTGGGAGGTGCTACCTTCCGGGACGCGCAGCTTGGTGAGGAATCCGGGTGACGTCGTCGACCCGGATCTTCTGTGGTGGCAGTCGCGTGGGCCACACTCGGTGTAGAGGGAGCCGGCCTCCGAGGAGGTGGTACGTCGCCGTATCAAGGAGGAGGATGAGCATTTTCGTCGCTACATGTATCTATTGGATAGGCAGTATGACAGTAGGTGGTCGTTTCTTCAGAGGGTTCCTTCTCACGTGAGCTATGACCCTGTGAGGGTTCCTTCTCTTTGGATGCGCAGCGCCGGCGGCTCAGCACCCCGCGGCTCAGGAACCGGTCAAAGTTAGTTTCAGAGTCTGTGATCGCCATTGCAGTTCTCTTGTCTGTGATCGTAGTTTAGGTTACTACTTGCTTTTGAAAACTTGCGACCTAAACTATCAACTTCTAGAGATGTGTGTGATATTTATGCATATGTATGCAAATATTGGGTCTCGCCAGGTACGAGGGGGACGGCCCGCCTCCTTGGGACTTCAATGAATATATAAGTTTAATTAATGAATATTGATATTTTAATTGCATTTTTCTGATAAACTGATGAAAAGATATTGAATTTATAAGTTTAATTAATGACTTAATGGAGTTCAAATTCCAAATTTTGTAATTAAATGAGTTCACCTATAATTAAAAAATGAATTTGTCATAAATTCAAATTATATGAAAAACAATCAAACATGCATTTTGTTTCAATTTGTAGATAATTAAATCAATAGATATTGGAACATTTTAAAAGATATGATTTTCAAATAATTAAATGAAACTATAAAAATATATGAATTTTTAAATAATAAAAAGATAATGAATTTCAAATATTGGAACATTTTTTAAATATTGGAACATTTTAAAATAAAATAGAAAAAAACAATTCCAAAAGCATGTAAAAATTCATATATTTAAAAAAGAAAACAAAGTATATAAAAGAAGCAAAAAAGAAAACAGAAAAAGAAACTAGAAATAAGAAACAAAAAAAAATACCATTGGTCCCGGTTCTTAACACCAACCGGGACCAAAGGCCCGCTGGGCTTCGCGCGCAATATTTCGCGGCCCGGACAGACCTTTGGTCCCAGTTGGTGTTACCAACCGCGACCAAAGGGTCTTTGGTCCCGGTTCGTGGCTGGAACCGGGACCAAAGGTCCGTTCCTCGTCGATTTGGTTCCTTCCGCCCAAAATTTAACAAGTTTCGCCCCCGTCGTTTTTTCGAAGCCGCCTCTGTCGCCGTCGTCGCCCAGCCCGCCCACGCCCGCCCGCGCCGCGCCCACACCGTCCAACGCCCGCGCCGGTCTGCTCCTCTACATCGGCCGCAAGCTGCCCCGCCCAGCCTCCTCCTCTGTACATCGGCCGCGACTCGATCCGTGTCCTCCCCTCCCACGAGCTACCGCCGCCGTGTCTCCGTCGCCTCCCCTTCCACGGGCCGCCGCCGATCCCCTCCCAATTGGGATCCTTGCAAGGTACGGCTCCTCTCCTCCCTCTCTCCTCCTCTAATTTTTTGGAAAATTTTGTAGAATTTTAGGTTTGTTTAACTTGGGCTAAGTGAAAATTTAGGTTAGTGTAATTTAGGCTAGGTGAATATTTAAGTTAGTGTAATTTTTGGTTAGAAAAATTTAGGCTAGGTGAGTATTTAGGTTAGTGTAATTTAGGCTAGGTGAGTATTTAGGTTTGTGGCTGGAAAATTTTTGTTAGGAAAATTTTGTTAGTGGTTTAAATTTAGTAGATGCAATTTTTTCAGTACCATTTTGATATTTGCATAGTTTGAATTTATTAGATGCAATTTTTAGATGATTTTTTTAGTTTTGTGTTAGATATGCAAAATAGACGGTGGAGAATTGTATGCAAATTGTGTCGGTGGAGAATTGTATGCAAATTGTAGATATGCAAAATTTGTTAGAGCAAATAGAAGTAAAATCAAATTGTAATTGCTAGGAATTTTAAATTGTAGTTCCTGAATTTAAATTTGCTAAGTACTCCCTCCGGAGTAGTTGCTATAAATTTGTATTCACATTTTTCTAAGATGCAAATTTTTATATTCATATTCTCTCTATATTTGTTGTATCTAAGCCCTCGACATCTGTTGAAAAGAAAAGTAAATGCCCGGCATAGGATGTTACTGTTAGAAAAATTTTGTGTTAGCAAAAATTATGCTAGGAATTTTAGTTAGTGTTAGAAACAATTTGTGTTAGCAAAATATTGTCTTAGGAAATATTGTTAGTGTTAGTGTTAGTGTTAGAAACAATTTGTGTTAGCAAAAAATTCTGTTAGGAATTTTAGGTCTATCCAAAAATTGTGATAGCAAACATTCAAATTTTGATAGCAAACATTCAAATTTTGATAGCAAACATTCAAATTTTGATAGCAAACATTCAAATTTTCTTCAAATGTTATTACAATTATTCTGCTATTACAATTTTGATATTCATATTCTTTTTACAAAATTGATTGTAGGGACATTGAGCTATGGATCCAAATTTTCCGGACGCCTTCGGCAGAGACGAGGAGCGTGAAGAGCAGATGGATCTAACTTGTCCGGACGTCGCCGGCAGAGACGAGGAGTGCGAAATGCGAATGCTTCAGATTATAGCAGGACGTGCGGCTGCGCCTGTCGGTGAAGAAGATGCCGTAACTGCAGAAGATTACGGCTCCCAATTTCTGAACGAATCCGGTGAGGGAGTTGACGAAGAAGAAATTTGTAGAGAGGAGGAAGTGCCCTTAACAAACTCCGACGAGGTATATTAAGCCTCTGTACATCGATCACACTAGATGTATTATTTGAGTTGTATTGCAGTTATTAACGAACCATTTTTTCTTTTAGCCCTCCGGATCGAGCAAATCTACAGCAGTGCCGAAACGAGGCCCGACGAAGCCGTTGAAGGAGGGTCGTAGGATAGTGATCAACCAAGTTAGTGCTAGTGGCGAACCTTTGGAACCCATAGATTGCCGCCGCAAATACATTAATCAATGTGGGGTTATTGTTAGGGACATTGTCCCGATCAACCTTGAAGAATGGATTCAGCCGAAGGATGAAAACAACCCAACTACTTATGTCGACGAGGGACTAAAAAAATTGTGTTGGGACACGCTCTTGACAAAGGTCAGCCTACCGCCAGATCTACCCGAGCACTTGAAGACAAAAGTGAAGGAGTGGTCTCTTAGTAAGATGGCCGAACAATTCCGGACCTGGAAGAAAAACTTATGGAAAGCTTATCTAAAGGCGGAGAAGAAAGATCCAGTTTTCACTGGACCACTAGTGAAGATACAACAACAGTGGCCCACATTTGTGGAGCAAAGAAAATCGGAGGCCGCTGTGGCCCGATCGGTTCAGAATAAGTTAAATGCTGTGAAGAAGGAATATCACCACCGTTTGGGGGCAGGTGGCTACAGGGCTGCCGTGCCTAAGTGGGAAGCCTTTGAAGCATGACTGCTTGATAACGGGATCATTCCACAGACACATGACTGTCCCGAGAGGTCCAAGTTTTGGTTGTTCGCGCATGGGGCAGGGTTGGACCCACAGACAGGGTTGATTGTTGCTCAGGGAAAATGGAAGGAAAAAATTGAGTATATAACCAAACAAGTCGTGGACGCAATAGATAAAGTTCGAAGGGGAGAGTACGTGGTCGACAGAGAGAATGACGAGCTGTCACTAGCACTCGGGAATCCTGAACACGTTGGACGATTACGAGGCTATGGAGCTGGTGTCACCTTGAAGCAAGGTTTTCCGGAAGACGCTCATACTTATAGAAGCCGTCAGAGAAAAAAGAAGAAGGAGTCTGACCGATTATCAGCACTGGAACGCAAGGTGCAGCAGCAGCAGGAGCAACTGGACTCAATTAGTAAGCAAAAGGCATCTCAGCTGCAGCTAGAAGGTCATGTCGAAGCCGCCCCATCTGATCAACGGAAAAGCAGCGTGGGTTCCACGCATGTAGAAAATTCTGAATTCCAACCCGCCGGCGGCTCACTACCCCGTGGATGATATCACGGAGAAGACAGACTGTGAGCTACACATGTCAATGAAGAACGTGTCTTTCAAGGTGGTGGTCGGCTATGGTTTACCTAATCCAGCTGGAGCAAGCTACCATCTCGGAGGGATTCCACCTGGCTATGCTCGTGTCGGGGTGGATGAAGCTGTGCCGTTATATGCTAATCTGGAACTTGACATTCCTGGAGATGATGGCGAGAATACACTGGGAGAAGTCGAGAAGGGTATCGCTCTCTGGAACAAGAAAAACATCGTGTTTCCAAACTTGACTCCTCCGAGTAGCAGACCCCCACCTCAAGATCCATCCCGCCCACCTAAAGATCCATCCTCCCCACCTCATGAAGATCCACCCCCACAAGATCCATCCTCCCCACCTCAAGATCCATCCCCCCCACCTCAAGATCCATCCCCCCACCTAAAGATCCATCCCCCCACCTCATGAAGATCCACCCCCACAAGATCCATCCTCCCCACATCAAGATCCATCCCTCGATGCCCCATCCGTCGCGAGTCCATCGCCCGCGACGTCCCGTCCGTCGATTCCGCCCCTTGTTAAGACCTTCTCGTCAAAGCGGAAACTATCCTTCACATCGACGCGTGCAGATAAGTTAACTCGAGCGGAACGCGAGTTGCTAAAGCCTCTTCCAAAGAGATCATACGACTTAACTCCAGAGGAACTCGAGGAGTCGGTGCGTGCCGATGTGGCCCGACAATTAGCTCCAAAACGGCCCCCGCCTAAAGAGATAATACCAGCAGAAAAAGTTGAGAAATTTATAAAAAATCTAACGGGTCCCCGGCCAGAGCCGCCTAAATTGCGAGATGACTATGATCGTGTTTTGGAGAAGACAATTAGTCAAGAGCTGGAGGAGAAGGAGGCTGCCTATCGCCTAAAGAGGCAGCGGATGCAGGAGGAGAAGGAGGCGGCAGATCGCCTAAAGAAGGAGTGGTTCAAGGCGGCAAAATGCGGGAAAAACGTGGCCCAGCTCGGAGAACAGGCAAAACAGTCGATCTCCCCGCTGAAGGTGATATCCGATAAGAAAGTTCACCACGACACTGGCACCATAGGCGGCCCCCAGAAGTATCAGTATGCATGGACATATGTCTACGGGAAGTCCCTGGTCAGACCTGAGGAGGTCAATTCTCTAACAACACAATTGCGTCGATTGCATCTGTGGTACGAGAAAGCCGTTGCGGCCGGGCATGAGTACTTCTAGGTGTCATATAAGAAAGAGCATTACTTCACGGATGACGCGATGTATATTCCGTTTTCTGAAATTTTTCAGTTATTCAGTCAAGACTCCCTCGACAAATCCCTCGTCAGTTGCTATTGTTTGTAAGTGATTTATTTCTGCAATTTAATTAAGTCTCTATCTCTGCTCGTTCATTGCCTGTAATTACCTCACTACATTCTTTTGTACTGTAGAATGAAGATTGTCGAATGCAGGGAAGAACGCCGCATCTTTGACATCGGGTTCATTGACCCATATTATATTAATGAAGTGACCGTAAATAACCATCCCGAGGACATAGAGAATAACTTGTTCCGGTGGTTAGTGAAACTAAATACTTGCGCAGAAATGCTTTTTCCTTACGTCTTCCAGTGAGTGTTACTGTACCTTCTACACATTCTATTTTGCTTACTCCATGTTTAATGTAATCGATGAGTCATGGACATATAAACGTGCGCAGTTCCCACTGGATTCTGCTAATCATTAGAGTTGACCAAGGAGTCGTTCAAGTCATGGACTCGTTAAGGAAAAACATGGAAGAGTACCAAAGCTTGCAAGATATGCTCTAGAGGTAATTTTAATCATTATCGCTCTATATCGTCCTCTTTCATTCATTTTCTGATATTAAGTAATTAATAACTCCTTTAATCATTTTCTTTTGGCGGCCAGGGTTTGGAAACGGTTCATCGTGAAGGTTCCAGGGGAATGGAAACCGAAGTTGTATTTTTATACCACCAAGGTAAGTAGCACTATATATATAGGTCTGCACAACTCTTTAATTGTAGTTTCAATACCATTATCATGCTTGATTATTATTTGATTAAATTCTATTTTCTGTAAACTGGTGTGAGAGGCAGCAACAGGGGACAAATTTATGTGCATACTACGTTTTTGAGTACATGCGCTCTTTTGTCAGTGAGCGGAATAGAGAACAAAGAACAGCTTATGTATGTATACACTCTGCGCAATTTTTTATTACCATATTGTGTTGAGTTCCATTCATAAATTATTTTATTATGATTTCATATATATAGTTATAAACAACTCACATATTCATATTGATCTAGATGGAGCGAATGCGGGACCAGCTCATACCAGCGAATCGCCTAAAAGCAATTCAAGAGGAATTGGCGGGATTTTTGAACTCGGAGGTCCTGAAGAAAACTGGAGAATTTATCACAAAAGCAATTATTTTTTGCCTCCAATGTAATTGACGTGATCTGGACGTGTGAGAAACGTGATGTCGGTCTAGTAACTTGAACGTGATCTCGACGTGTGGGCTTATGTTTGTATGTATGAATCGGGACCAATGCCCCTTTGGAACCGGGACCAATGCCCCTTTTTCTACTAGTGTACTGTATGTGGTAGCGTAGAAATATACGAAAACTATTTTGAAATGAAGACAAGAAAATAAATTAATAAAATAAAACAAAATGAATTCTCTGCCGCGGCACAGAAAGTGCCCAAATTTCTGCCGCGACAGAGAATTAGTAAACCATAAACCCTAACCAAAAAGAACTCTCTGCCGCGGCATAGAAAGTGCCTAAATTTCTGCCGCGGCAGATAACAATTAGTCGCGGCCCGTTATACGAACCGCGACTAAAGGTTCTGCCCCTAGCACGCCCAGGATGAGGACTATTTGTCCCGGCTGGTGACAGGTCCGCGACTAATGGTTGGACCATTAGTCCCGCCTCCGCTGTCGCGGTTGGCCAACCGCGACAAAAGGCCCTCACGGCCCGGGACAATAGGTCCAGTCTCCACTAGTGCCTGGTGGCTGTAGCCTATAGTGGAGACAAGAGTAGCATGTCATTTTCCTAGTCCCTTTCCCTATCCACCAACATTCTCTCTGCCGCAGCTAAAGAAAATCAATCTCAACCACATTGCAATAAGCTTCTACAGACTACAGTTCTACGTACCATGGTTGTCGTCTCGGATGATGTGGCCGTGCTCGCCTTCTATCTCGCTAAAGGTCGAGCTAGGATCCTGGTGCCGCTCCTCTGCTTCCCGTGCTGGCCCTCGCACCGCAGCCCCGTCGTCGATGAGGCCGCCACCTTCCCCCTAATAGTCCTCCCGATGAGGTACCTCGTTGTCGTCGACCTTGCTTACCTCCACCTGTCTGACTCGGCGACGGTGTCGACGCCTGTCGTGGTCGTGTCTTTCACGGATCTATGGCAAAACGTCGTCATGGTCTTCATGCATCGAGGCCGCGCAGCCATGTTCCCCGTCTCCTACAGGAGTGGAGTGTCGCCAAAGCTCACCCCTTGGTGATGAAAATCGCAAGGAGCGTGGCTACATACACACGTCGTCGTCATGCTCCTCCCATGGCCGTCATCGAGCTCTCCGCGTCGAGCTCGAGGAGGAGAAGGCCCACATCCGTCATCGAGCTCTATGCGTCGAGCTCGAGGAGGAGAAGGCCCACGTCCGTCATCGACCCGAATAGATGATATCCCTCAAGTCTCGGAGGAAGAAAATGCTTTCTTGACTTCACCATTCTCAGAAGAGGAGGTCAGAAAAGCGGTCTTCCAAATGGAACATAATAAGGCACCGGGTCCGGATGGCTTCCCTGCGGAATTTTACCAGCACTTTTGGGATGTCATCAAATCAAACTTGTTGGAATTATTCGGTTGTCTACATGGTAGAAATCTGAATTTATTCCGCCTTAATTTTGGTGAGATTATTTTGCTACCTAAAATTAAAGATGCAGAGCGGATCCAACAATATCAACCTATCTGTCTACTTAATGTTAGTTTCAAAATTTTAACCAAAACCGCAACGTTGAGATTAAATTTAGTTGCGGATCATGTGGTTAGACCAACCCAAACTGCTTTTATGCAAGGAAGGAATATCCTGGATGGGGTGGCGGTACTTTATGAAACTGTCCATGAGATGCATAGGAAGAAACTCAATGGAGTCATTTTAAAAATGGACTTTGAGAAAGCGTATGATAAGGTCAATTGGCATTTTCTCCAGCAAACTCTCAGGATGAAAGGCTTTTCGGAGGAGTGGTGTGCTTGGGTCCGGGATTTTGTTTCTGTCGGTAGTGTGGCGATTAAAGTCAATAATGAGACTGGCCATTATTTCCAGACAAAAAAGGGCTAAGGCAGGGTGATCCCCTATCGCCGATACTATTTAATATAGTGGCATCATGTTATGCAGTGAATGGCATACATTGTATTTTCAATACATTGAAATGAAAACCCCCTTGTCAAAAAAAAATAGTACTATTACGTACTTGCAGGAAGCTTCCCTTCCACCGTACCGCAGCGATCCCATCCTCTTCTCCACGGACCACGGGCAAGTGGGATGGGCGAGCTACTGATAATACCGTGCGTTGCCTTTTTTGTAACACAAGGGAAAAAAATACTGCCACGCCACAAAATACTTCCAGACGGCCATTCTACATTTCACGGTTTATCCACGATTATTAGTTTATTATTATTATTTATAGTACATGTAGATGACGCCCCAGAATCTAACGGGAAGGCACAGCAGCTCAGCCAGCTGTTGCTCCATGCGGAAGAAGAAGAAGAAAGCTTGTCTCCAGCCCAGCCCATGTGACTTGATGCGTGACTCGGCTTTGGCCTTCTTGGTCTTGGCGGGTCTACTTTCCGGGTCCATGGGCCTACCTATAAAGTATCCCCCTATCAGTAGCCCCCGAATTTATCTTGGGCGCAGCTTTGCGGATTCCTCTGACTCCTTGGGTCGACTCCTTGGTTCGACTCCTTGGTTCGACTTCTCCAATTTGAGTCACCAGCTCAGAAGTCGCCTGCTGCTAGCTCCAAGATGAATTCCTGCATAAAAACATAACACACACATAAAATGAGTCTATCCTCACCCCTTGTTCAGGTCCACCACTCTTGCCTTTGCATTAGCTGGCCGAGTCTGTTATGGCTCTTGTGAACAAGGTTTGAAGAACTTAACTCTTTTCAATTCTTGCTGTCACAGGACTCGCCTTTCTGAGACAAGCCGACTCCTCTTCCACTTCTGTGACTTTACTTTCTCAATCACTTTCTGTTTGACCTTTATCCACCGAACCGTTATCCACAGATTTACCATGAACCGTTACTGTAACTTTCTAGGGTTTTCCCTCCTTATAAATTGCGAAGGGTAGGGTCCAGAACCCTCACTTGTCCCTTTCGCCCCCAAATTTCTCTTTCTACCTGCTCCTTTCTTTCCCGCACGCAGCACACCCCGCACGCTCGCCATGGCCCCCAAGCGCTCCACGGCAGCTTCCAAGGCCAAGGCCTCCACGTCCAGCAGGACGATCGACATCGCCGCCGCGGCCGCCGCCGCCGCCAGAACTTCATCGACCAAGCGCTCGATCTCCGCCGATTGGGGCGGATCTACCATTACCGCTGAGCAACTTAAGGCGCATCGGCTTGCTGGTCTTCTTCCCTCCAATGTGAAGGCTCGAGCCCCAGGGGACGAGGTGGTGCCCTCTCCTGCGAAGGACAAGATCGTGATCTTCTCAGAACATCTATTCCGCGGATTTACACCCCCGGGTAACCTTTTCTTCCGCCAGCTCCTTGCTTTCTACAAGTTGCGCATCCACGATTTGGCACCCAACTCTGTCTTGACTCTATCCAACTTCGTCACTCTTTGTGAGGATTACCTCCAAATCAAGCCAGACCTTGACCTCTAGCTTGAACTTTTCTACTGCAACCCCCAGCCCAAAACCTCTGGGGGCCCTCTCCTTCAATGCGGCGCTGTTGCTCTTCAGCGTCGCCTCCACTCTGTCTTCCCAAAACCTGTTTTCCTAACCGTGTCAAGGATTGGCACAAAACTTTCTTCTACTGCAAGGACACTTCTCCTGCAGATGAAACTCGACTCCCTCTGTTTTCTGAGGATCGCCTAGAGGCGGCTCCTCTTATGAAGGCTAGGTGTTCAGAAGCCGCCCGGCCAAAAGTAGAGTCTTTAATCGTCCGGATTCGAGCTCTTCTATCTCACAACTTGGAAAACATGGATCTTGTACGCTGCTGGACAACCTGGAGAATTCAGCTGCTGAGTCCAAGGACTCGGCTTATTTTTCAATACACCCACTGCGTGACCGACGACCTCCGCACAACAAATAAGTTATCAGATGGTCCTGAACTTGGTCGGTTAATCAAAAAACTGACTGGGAAACCAGTAAAGGACCAGGCTCACTTTGGGCTCTAGCCCTTCTGCTCCACCAACCGAGCTCCTGATGTAAGTATTTTACTTTGTTTCATTTTCAACTTCTTTTCTCTGTCTCATTTGCTAACTCATTTTCTCTGACTCTTTTGCAACTAACTGACTCCTTCTGGAAGCCAGCCTCTGAAGCTGAAACTAGAGCTGAAGCTGAAGCTGAGGAGGAGACTCCTATCACAAAGCAACCCACTACGGCAGAAGATGTTGATGATGATGCTAGCGAGGAGTCCTCTCAAGAGGCTCCTATTGAAGATGATGGTGATGATGATGATGAGGAGTCCTCTCCGGAGGCTCCTGTTGAGGATGATAATGATGAGGACGAGTCCTCCCCGAAGGCTCCTGTTACTGAGCAAGGACACATGGCTTCTAGTCCTGCCACTGCCCAGCCAACCTCATCTGAGGAGTCCTCAGCCGCGAAGAGCCGCTCCTCCTCTTCCCCGGCTTCCAATAATAATGGGTCTCGAGAGGCTGTCCCCAAGGTACCTCTCTCACGAGTCCTTGGATCAACCCGTTCGACTGCTAAGCCTGAAGAATGTGTGCAGAGTGTTATTGCTGCTAGGAAGAGGAAGTTGCGATCTGATGGGCCTGCGGATGCCCCTGATCCTTTACTAGTTTCACATCAACGGAAGTCGACCTCTCCTCCTAGCAAAGACGACTCCTACCACTCTGGCATGTCTATGCCATCTTCTGACTCTCAGGCCTCCTTGGACCTTGAAACTAATGCTGGGTACGACTTATCTGCTTACTTGTTCTCATATGACTTCTGCATTTCCTTTTCACTGGATTACTGCTGACTTCTGACTTTGTCTATTTCAGGGCTCGGCCTTATCTGAAGGTAACCAAGCTCCAAAACATGGCTGATGTCACAGCGGCTCGTGGGTCTGCCCCTCGTTCGGCTTCTCAAACGACAAGCACTAGGACGGCTCCCTCCACACCTGCATCTGCAGGTGTTAACACTACTACAGCTCCCACTATTCCCGAGTCTCCTTCAAGGACTCGGGGGGCAACTCCAATGGTGGTCCAGCCCTCTTCCAGGGCTGAGATTCCTACAACCATTCCTCAACCTCCCCCGGCTCCACATCAGGCGACTTCTTCAGCCCAATTCAACGAGCCGGCCAAGTCCTCCATTGATTACAGCCGACTTCGAGTGGCTGACAACTTGTCCTTCTCTGAGGCTTGGGCAGAGGCTATTGACTTAAATGATCAAGCAGCCAGATTAAAGGATGATGAACAAATGGCCCTTAGGTCTCTCCAAATTATTCATAATGTAAGCTTTATGACTTCTACTCTTTATGCTTTCTGGTAGCCTCCTATTGCAGTAGCCCCCAAGCACCCTATCTGTGGTGACTTGTGACTAAGATAGGTGCTTTGCTCTGAACTTTAACTCAATTGCTCTGTAGAAAAACTTGCACACTGTAGCCCCCCAGCAATGAGTCCTTAGCTCTACTAGGACTCGGGGCTGTTGATTTAATGACTGTTAAGTTCTTGGACCAAAATCTTTCCACGAGTAGCCCCCAAGCGCCGGGTTGTCAGCCTGCGATAACTTGGAGCTACAAATCAATGTAATTAACTGGTACTTAGCTTGTAGAAAAAATTCTGTTCTGCGAGTAGCCCCCAAGCGCCAAGTTGTTAACTTGTGACGACTTGGAGCTGCTAACTTTCTGACTATGATTTGTGACTTTTGCATCTGGGAAATTTTTTGACTCTTGAGAAGCCCCCAAGCGCCAAGTTCTTAACCTGTGACGACTTGGAGCTCATGAGTTCTCTATTTGTCTTGTATACCCTGACTTGTAAAATCTGACTTGTTGGTTTTGACTTGTGAATCCTGACTTGTAATATCTGACTTGTGCCTGCAGAACCTTATTTCCAAGATGAAGAGGGATATGAAGGAGCTGGAGGACCAGGCAGCCGCTAGTGCCAGGTCTGCTCAGGCTGAAAAGGAGCATTCCCTTCAACTGGAGAAGGATCTGAAAACTGTATCTGCTTAGCTGGAGCAGATGAAAAAAGAATCTGAGATTGCCAAGAAGACTGCACTGAAAGCCCATAATGAGCTAAAAGCAGTTTATGACACCTGTCATAAGGGCATTGGAGCCATGTGCCAACATATTTTTGGTAAGCTATAACTTTACTATGTTGCTTCTTTGCACTTTCCTAAAGTACCATCAACTTATGCTTACTGTCTTGTCTCTGCAGGACCTGACTCTCCAAAGCTCAAGCTGCCCGTTAGCAAGCAACTTCATGAGATGCTAGACCATTGTCATGGGCTACAAGAGGGAGCCCGTGCTGTGGTGAAGTACTTGAACGCTAAGGGCAAGTGCCCCAAAGAGCCTGAACGTCTGGTGGATGAGTTGTCCAGGGCACCAAGGTATATGCGCCTCTAGAGGCAATCCTCCTTTAGGAGAGCCGCCATCAGGATTCTTGCCCTGGCCCACAGTTACTACCCCACTGTCATAGAGCCAGCTTTGCTTACTATGGGGAAGCCGGAGCAACATGAAGATGGCAAACCCTTTACTCAAGATGACTTCAAGGCTGAAGAGAAGTTGGTGCGCCCCTATGCTTGTGAGATTGCCAACAAGATGGACCCTGAGGTATGGGTTCATCACTATGACTTGAAGAACAAGAGGGTTGCCCCAGAGACTCCTGCGATCATAAACTTTGGCTGCCCCTCACAGGACTCAGCTGGTGCTCCTTCTTCTGCTGCGTCGAGTTCTTCTACCCCGGCGGCTCCTGTTCGTGGCAACCCAGCTGGTGCCGAGCCTGTATTGAAGACTCCTGCTGCGCCTACTCCTTCAAGAGTTACTACTGGGGGTTCCCGAACTCAAGAAGAAGAACTAACTCAACATATGAGGAGCCCTCGAGGTACTGGTTTCCAAACGAAGAAAGTTGCCACCAAGCCTCCTACGAAGCCGGCTCATGCCTCTACTGCTCAAGCAAAGGACAAGTCTCCTGCTAAGAAGGACTCCCCAGTCCCAGCCGAGAAGTCGACTCCTCTGAAGGATCATCCTTTGAATGATTTTTAGACTATTTGTATTGTTGCACTGCTTTGTGCAAAACTTTTTGGTCTTTTGAACTATTTGTTCTGAAATTGTGCCGATCGGCTTGTGATGACTTGCTTGTTCCACTGTGACGTTGATATGTCTTATCTATGCAAGTCATTGTTTGGTTCTTATAACCCTTCTAATTGTCCACTTATGAATAAGTAGGCCCTGCATGACTTCTCTTACAGTTTGTGCTGACAAGCTCCCAACTTCTTACGTCCCTTAGGATTCACAAGAGTTAGAGACAAGTCATGCCTGTAGATTGTTCATATTGTGCAGGTTGCATCTAACTTACCAGCGAGAAAATTAGGAAAAGTTCGGCTACTGTGCCGGGTTCAAGAGTCTAAGCTTGACTTTTTTCTCTGAAAAGCGAGCCCCCAAGAACCTGATAAACAAATATAAAGAATAAATCACACTCACTGGGTGACTCGACTTAAAGAACTCATATTCATTGAAGCCGGCTTTATTTCCTTTGATCATAATAATTTGATTACATCTAGGCATGGCTCACTGGGCTCTTTGCCTTTCAACTCATAAAACTATTACAACTTAGGTATAGTAAGGACGTAACTGAGCTATGTTCCATGGCCTCTTTGCCTCTGCATTGTTGGGAATATGCCCTAGAGGCAATAATAAAATGGTTTATTAGCATATTCATGTTTATGATAATAGTTTATTATCCATTCTATAATTGTATTAATTGGAAACATAATACATGTGTGGAATATAAACAAACAGGTATCCCTAGTAAGCCTCTACCGGACTAGTTCGTTAGTCAAGAGATGGTTAGAGTTTCCTAACCATGGACTTGTTATAGTCAATTGATAATGGAGTCATATCATTAGGAGTAATGATGTGATGGACAAGACCCAATAATAAAGAGTTGCAATTGATCGTGTCACACAGTTTTATTGCCAACACTTTTAGTATGCCAAGTATAGTTTCCTTAGACCATGAGATTATGTCACTCCCGTTTACCGGAGGAATACTTTGTGGACATCAAACGTCGCTTCGTAACTGGGTGATTATAAAGGTGTCTTTCAGGTATCTCCGATGGTATTTGTTAGGTGACATGAATCAAGATTGGGATTTGTCCTTCCTTGTGACGGAAAAGATATCTCTGGGCCCTCTCGGTACTATAGCATCAGAAAGGTTGCAACCATGTGGTTAAGTGTTAATCATGGAGATCCTATATTATGGACGAGTAAAGAGAATTTGCCAGGTTACGAGATAGAACTAGATATGGAGATATCGACGATCAAATCTCGGGCAAATTAAATATCGTGAGACAAAGGGAATCGTATACGAGATTAAGAATCTCCGGCATCGTGGTTCAATCGATAAAGAACTTCGTTGAATATGTAGAAGTCAATATGGGCATCCCGGTCCCGCTATTGATTATTGATATGATCATGTCTGCATGTTCTCGAACCCGTAGGGTCACACACTTAACGCTCCGATGTAGCTAGGGTTAGCGATGAGATAATTGATGGTATGAACGAATGGTGATTCGGAGTCTTGGATAGGATCCCGGACGTCACGAGGAGTTCCGGAAGAGTCCGGAGAATAAGATTCATATAAGGAAAGTGGTTTCCGGAGGTATTGAAAAGGTTCGGGAATTTTACGGTAGAGTACCGGAATATTCTAGAAGGTACTAGAGGAGTCTAGAAGTGGGGCCCAAAGGTGTTTGGGGCACACATGAAATAAAGGGGTGATGGACTGGCCTAATGGGCCAGCCGCACCTGCCCTAAGGAGGCCCATGCGGGCTGAGCCTAAAGAGGGTAAACCCTAAAGGGGGTGCCTTGGGAGGCAAGCCTGCCCTTGGCTGCCGGCCCTAGAAGGGGTTGCCTTGGGGGGGAAGCCATCCCATAGGCAGTCGGCCCTAATAGAGATGAGGGCACCTCCCTTGGCCGGCCCTCCACCTATAAAATGAGGAGGGGTGCGGCACACCTAGGGGCTGCCCATTGCAAACCCTAGCTGCACCCCTCTCTTCTCCCTCCACCTCCACCACTTGCGCCACCCCTCCCGGAGGGCTGCCGCGAGCTACACCTCCTCCCTTGCTGCACCACCCCTAGCCGTAGGGCTGCTGCACCATGTCCTCCTTCCCGTCCTCTTGCTTGGCTTAGGCGAAGCCATGCTCGTGGAGATCTACATCATCAACGCCACCATAACCGTCGTGGTGCCGAGATCCATCTAGCCATCTCCACCTTGTTTGCGGGATCAAGAAGGCGGAGATCTACATCGAGCTGTACATGTGGATACCGCGGAGGTGCTACCCCTTGTGGTACTTCATCGGATTGGATCTTCGAGGAAATACATCTCCTCGCGACTAGATGAGTCTAGTTGCGGGGATCGACTAGCCAACCCCTGCACCGACAAAACGCGTTTGTTCGATCTTCAAGGGTAAGAGATTGGATCTCACCTTCGCTACCTTCGTCTAATAGATCTAGATCGTGGGGTTTCTTCCGCTTGTTTCGTAGGAAAATTTTTGTTTTCTATGCAACGACCCCCTTCATGCATATGGGTCTAGCGTGTGAGCTGTGTCAGCTCCTTTACTTTCACTTGCCCCAGGCTCTGTTTTACCCTTAGTAGCAACAGCACACCCTCGGCCTTAGAAGTTTCTGTCACTCATGCCCAGGAACAAAAGGGGGGCATGAACCCACTATCGAGCATAAATACTCTCTCTTGGAGATACAAACAATCACTTGGCCAAAGTAACTACGCACATCGGAGAGCATGCAAGAACATAAATCAACATATAAGAATCATGCACAATCTGAACATAACTTCATAATCCATCGGATCCCAGCAAACACATCACATAGCATTACAATAATCGATCTTGATCATGTTAGGCAGCTCACAAGATCATAAGACATGAAGCACAAAAGAGAGAGACTACCAACTAGCTACTGCCATGGTGTAACGCCCCGACCCCGGAATTATACAGAGAGGCTATGAAATCGACACAACCATCAATGTATAAAACAAAGATCGAGACTTGTGGAACAAACTGGCACATTGCATGACTCTACGACACCAAAACATATAGCAACTCATATAATGAGAAGAATACAAATATTACAAGGCAAAAGGATCACAGATCCTACAATTCAACAAGCGGAAGCGGGTAGTGTTGTCTAACAACAAAAAGCAAATATATGGCCTAAGAGGCCTACAAATAAACATCATCCCAGCCAGCTTGTTCCACGGTCCCAAGCTGCCACCTGGGAACCCCAGACTAGTAGTCGATGTCAACGAAGAAACCACATAGCTGCTCGGCGTCGTCCTCCTCTGAAATACAAATACATAGGGGCAGCAAAGAGAGACTGAGTACGATGTACTCGCAAGTTTAGTAGGGCGATATAGGCCCAATGACTGACGGAGGCTCTAAAGCTTTATATGTATTTCTTTTGCATAAAGCTAACTTTCATAAACCGAAACATAAAAGACACATGGCATTCGTCTAATCAGAGTATTTTTATAAAGGGGTAAGAGAGTATCATCATCTGTCAACTTTGGTTCTCATTGAACCCTTTTGTAACCAACCACTCATCTTCACCAAAGGCACTCCCTCGAATCACCCTCGAGGAAATGAACCTTTTTCACACACGTTGAGTTGCAACCTTTAGCTGCCAAATTAATTAATTAAGGTTAACATTCTCTATGATCCCGTAAATCCATTCCCAAGGCGTCCATAACCGCGGACACGGCTTTTCGAAAAGATTAACCCTGCAGGGGTGTACTAAGTGGAAGTCGCCAGGTTCCCGAGGGACCTCCCAGCTCCTTCTCCATTGGTACCGTCCGGCTCACCTGGTTGGCCCTCTTCCGGGGAAGGCCGGCAAGCAGGCGCGGTTAGACCTTTACCTCGCGTGAGACTATCCAAGAGTCATCAGTGGCCACAGGGCAAGTTTACCCAGCCCCAGCCCCTGCCCCATCGCCACGTCCTAAACGCAAATCCTCATCAACATCATCTTTTCCACTCACACGCAAATGGAAAACCGAACTAGAGGACCCTTGGATACGCCCGCACAAGTTATTCGGTCAGTAAGGCGCCCATACACCCACCAATGGCAGCACGCTCAAACCTTGGTTCCGAAGACAGGAACTCGCACCTAGGGGCATGAGTGAGGCAAAACACCATCCCCGATGGCAACTCACCCAAGCCTACTTAGCATTTTAATTAAGCACCACACATATCCACCAAGTCCGCATCATTCCATCGTCATCAACAATTATGGAAATAAATCAACGGACATATCTAAAAATTTAACTAAGCATGGCTAAGCATAGCTAAGCATATGAACACATTAATTCTATCTTTATCTCGGGCCAACACTTCAACCCTAGGTTTCATAGGTAGGGATACATGTGATTGGCTCGGGGAGGAACATGCATTCATAGGATAATCTAATATTTAACAAAAGGGACATTTGAACCGCATGCAATAGTATGGTGGATAAAATAATTTGATAAAATCATAGGATGCTAAATGCCAAGAAGGTTAGGTTATCTCTTGCCTTGCTGCCCGGTAGTGAAGCACTGCTCGTTGGGGTAATTAAAGAGACCCTCGGCTCCGGAATCTATCGATACCCAAAAGAAATACAAAGAACACAATAAATCACAAGAACACAATGTGCAATGCTCAGTCACATGATGGCATGTCAAATTGATGCAAGGATATCAACATTTAATTGATCTCTCAATTTAAATGGAGTTCCAAATAATTAGTGCAATTATTTGGAAGCAACCCCATATTTATCTTAGTGATCACATTCTTAATAGATTAACAAATTATTAGAGAAGTGGCTCAATTATGCATGAACATGACATGAATGGATAGGGTTTGTCATTCCGATAAATTTGGTACTTTATTTGTAAATTTTCGGGTTACCGATGATTAAATAACAAATTAAATAATTAAATGAGTTTAATTCCTTTGATCAAATTAAGAACAACATCAATTAAATATTTGTGTTCATGATGTGACGAGTGCATGGTTTGATAGCATTTGACCTGTTGATCACATTGGTATTTTATTTGTAATTTTTGGATTAATATTGAATAAGCTATGAATTTCTCAAGTTGTTATAATTTTAAGTCAACTTAGGAATTCATACTTAAGCAGCAACTTTATTTAGTCAAAAGGGCAAGACAAAGTTACCAAAAGATAGTAAATGTTTTTCTGAGCAATTTCATATTTAATTTGCTATTTTTGAACCATTATTCAAATACATATCAATTATTTTAATTTCAGTTTAAATTAAAAAGGGGGGGGGGACAAAACCCCTGGCAGGCCGGCCAGGCCGGGTGCAGGCCGGCCATTATGGCCGGGCCACACACCGAGGAGCCCCGGCCACTGGGCCGGCCCATATGGCCGGGCGGGGACCCGAGAGGCCCCGGCCTCGTGGCCGGTCAGGCCGGGGGCCCAGGCCGGGCTACCAAGCGCGCGTGTGCGGGGCGCCGGCGGCCAACGACGGTGAATCAGCGGCGAACGGCGGCGGCAAGGGAAAAAGAGAGGCGCGGGAACAAGGCAAAATGAGAGAGGGGCTCACCCCTAGCTCGGAGGTTTGGCCGGGAGCGACTGGGAAGAACCGGTGGTGGCGATTTCGTGCTCGACGCCGTGGCGGGAGAGGGAGAGGGAGGACGTCGATCTCGCGAGAGGAGGCGCTCTAGCTCAATTCCTTCATCCACGAGCTAGAGTAGAGCGACGCGGAGGCAGTGCACCGGCTCGATTTGCTTCGGGCGGCCCTATACGACGGCGGCGAGCTCGACTCGGTGGCGGCTATGGCGGTAGCTCGGGAGGAGAATTTGGTCGCCCGATCCGGAAAAACAGGGGAGGACTGGAGAGAGAGGAGGGAGAGGGAGCAGGTGGAGGTGGTGGCGGCCTCCTTATTTGCCCGGGGCCACGGCAATGGTGTGGACGACGGCATGGGCACGCCGGCCACTGTGGCCATGGCTACAGAAGCAAGAAGAAGAAAAGAAATGCAAAACCACCCTGTCTTCATTTTCTTTATTTACAATTTGGTCCAGCAGCAATTTATCGATTTAAAAAGGAACACCTAAACATTTTCAGAAATTATGCAAAAATTCAAAAAGGCTCCATTTAACCCTTCGGTGCTCCACAAAAATTGGTGAGGCAAATAAAAATGTTTTGCACCATAATTGTTCTTGGAGTGTAAATAGGGCATTTTTGATAATTTCCAAAATAGATTTATTTGGAGCAATTAAACATTTCAATAAATTATGAAAATAATCATGGAGTCTCATATTATAATAATGCAGCACCCCATATTTTTATTTTGAAATTTTGGAGAGTTCAATTTGGTTCCAAAAATAGAAGTGAAATAGCCCAATTTTGGATTCTCAAAATTAATTATTAATTGGCAACATTTGGGAAAATTAGGAAAAAGTTGTAAGATGCAAAATTGGAACTTCCTAAACAATTTGGAAGTTCATTTAGTTGTTACCATGTTGTCCATTGCATTTGGGTTGGAAGTTAGGAAAGGTTTTGCTCCCCTTTTTGTTGTTTTACAATTGATGCTTTATTCTACTTAAGCATTTTAAAAAGGATGCCATGATGCAATGCTACACAAAAAGCGAAAATTTGGCCCATATTTTAGGGTACTAATCTGGGGCTGTTACAATTCTACCCCCCTTACAGGAATCTCGTCCCGAGATTCTAGAGTAGAGAAAGGGATGAGGGAAACATGACAACACACCTCTTCCTCGTTGCATAGATTTAGCTAACTAACATGACATGCCAAAGAGGCGGAAGGAGAAAGGAGATAACTTAAGGTGATAGACAAAACGACTCTTGCCCAAAACCATAGGTTATTGAGAGAACAAGGGACGACTTGACCCCCAACGGGGAGTCCATCTCCTCAAATGGTATTGGACGGATGAGTGCATATGATATGGATATGAAAGAAGGCGAAGCTCCAGCATTAACAAAACTGTAGCAAGAGGGTTGTTGATGCATAGCTCACCCATAAGGACGCTGGGGTCCTCTTTAGCTTCGTCAGCAGAGGCGTTGGGGCACTCCCTGCAGTAGTGACCCATCTGGCCACAGGTGTAGCAGGCGTGTCTCCCGGGGTTGTCTACCCTCTGGCGCTTCTTCCTCGGGGCGTGGATGGCATCCTGAGCGATTTTATCACGGGCATCCTTTAATGCGTCTACTACGACTTCCATAGGACACTCAACTGGAGGATGATCATTCCCTTCGCATAGGTAGCAAGTGGCACTAACGGTTGGGCAGCTGCCAAGTGGATGCTTGTTGGAACAGTGCGGGCAACTGCCGTGGCATTGACTCGCCTGATGTCCACCCCTTCCGCACTGACTGCACCCCTTTCCTTGTGGTGCTCCTCTCCTACCGGGGTACCGAAGGGGGCACTCCCTGCACAGATGACCGGGTTCCTTACAGATGTAGCACTTGCGTTTGTCTATCCCATTGGTGTCCGGCCCTCTAACTCCGTTGAGGTGCTCACAACTTTTCTTGGGCAGATCTTTAGTTGTATGGGATTTATGCCGATCAACGGGTGTCCACTGATCCCATGGAGTGGCTTCGTTTTGGTAGAGCGGAGGATGTTGTGCCATTCTGTAGATTGGACAAGGACGCAGTTAGTATCTAACTCCGATGGATAGGGTAGATCATTAGAGTGCTTCCGGATGTAGGTATTGAATTAACACCAGGGTTCAACAGAAAAGATCTTGGGTTAAAGATCAGCTTCATGTACTGGGACCCACAATAGCATAATGCCCACAAGGGTGACAACCCTCATGAAACATTACACCGGAGCCCTAGCACAATCCGGGACCTTCGGTTCAAGATCTTGGGCTAAGGCAAGAAATATCTTGACGAACCACTATACTTTCTTTCTTCATGTTTTAGTTTTGGCAGACGAGTAGCTATAACTAGTAACTAGAGGTAGAAACCCAACCCCGTGATCCTAACGATTTAGAACTTTGCCGACGACCAGAAGAACCGTTAAAATCAAATAGAGGTAAGACAACACCAAGATCAGAGTGAATTGGATAAGGAGTAAAAAGAATCCTAGGAGGGTTTTCACAACTCATTTTTAGGTTAAAAATAATTTTCACGAACTAGACTCGACATCGACCAATAGAACGGGTTTCCTACAGGCAGTCCTGCTCTGATACCAAAATTGTAACGCCCCGACCCCGGAATTATACAGAGAGGATATGAAATCGACACAACCATCAATGTATAAAACAAAGATCGAGACTTGTGGAACAAACTGGCACATTGTGTCGGCACAGTGGAAACCAGGGTACCACGGGCCGGCCTGCCAGGGCCCACAAGATTCTTCAGGTGATTTTCGCTAAGGACCAGGCTCTCCAAGCCTGGCGAGCTTCGCGAGGATTTCTCTCCTCGCGAAGGGTTCTTCTCCTCGCCAAGGGATCTTTCCCTCGGCGAGGGATCGCTCTTCGACAAGGCGTCTCCGACGCCGCCCGCAAATTCTGCTAAGGACCAAGCTGAAGGGCTTGGCGAGGCCTTTCGCCTCGACAAGCACTTTCCTCGAGAAGTCCTCTCTGCCCCCGCGGCAGAGCGCACATGGACTCTGCGCCATGCGCAGAGTGACGCGCGTGCCTACGCGCGGTGACGACGACGCCGCAGTTGCCGTTTCCATGTATAAAGCAGTCAACAAAGCGGAGCCAAGCAAAGCGGACAACGAGTATTGCCTCTTTGGTGACAAGGGAACAGTCTGCAGCTACGCTCCAAGGACGACGTCACCGTGGGCCGCCTCCCACCTCGGCAAGCGCCAGCTCCCTGTCCAGCTGGTCGGTGCCCCTTTTCAGCTTTGGTGACGCCGTCCCCCTGCTGTGAACCGCGTCCACGATCTTCACCTTTATGGTAGACCTCACCTTTACGGTTCACCGTGCCTCCTCCTTCGTCGCCATGTGGTAGCCCTTCCCGCCCAAATGTTTGGGCAGAAGAGGCCCAGGACGCCTATAAAAGGAGGAGGAGCACGCCCTAGCAAAGGGTTCGATCTTCGGTTGGTGCAGCTCTAGCAAAAACCCTAACCCTAGATCTAAAGACTAGTGAGTAGCCATTGTTAGCCACCTCGAGCTCAACAAGCTCTCCTTGTACTGTAAACTCTTCAAGCAGTGCAATACACCATAGCAGGACGTAGGGGTTTTACCTCCACAAGAGGGCCCTGAACCTGGGTAATACCTTGTGTCAGTCTCTGCAGTGTCGTCCGCAGCGAGCCTGACGAGCACCGTCGCCGGAGCACGTTGTGGACTGTTTGACTCCGTGTTCAGCCCCTTGCACGATACCTTGGAGACACCCCTAGTTCCTGGGGACAATCTCCGACATTTGGCGCGCGCCCGCGAGGTCGCGGCAGCCCTCCCTGGAGTTGAGGCCTCCAGGCCCCTCAAGTGGTCCCAGTGCCCCATTACTTTCGACTCCGGCGACCACCCCAAGTCCACGTCAACCGTTGGCACCATCCCGTTGGTCTGCACCCCCACCATCAACAACATCGCCGTCTCTAAGACGCTCATTGATGGGGGTGCTGGCCTCAACGTCATCTCCGTCGAGACATTCGAGAAGCTGCAGGTGCCCTACGAGCGGCTCATGCCCACTAGGCCCTTCTCGGGAGTGACAGAGGGTCTTACCACCCCCTTGGGGCAGGTGAGGCTCCCCGTCACTTTCGGCACCCAGGCCAACTACCGCACCGAGCTGATCGACTTCGACGTCGCGCACATCGGCCTACCCTACAACGCCATACTCGGCTACCCCGCCCTCGCCAAGTTCATGGCGGTGACCCACCACGCCTACAACCTCGTCAAGCTCCCTGGCTCGGGTGGCACCATTGTCATCCGCGGCGTGGTCTCGGACGCCTTGTACGCTGCGCAAGCGGCCTACAAGGCTGCCGCGGTGGCGTCACCCGCTGACGAGGACGAGGAACCCCTCCCGAGGCCCCCCGCGAAGAAGAAGCAGCTGTTCTCCCAGGAGAAGGCTGCAACAAAGCAAGTGTCTCTGGAGGCGAGCGGCTTGGGGGCTTGCGTCGCCATCGGCGCCAACCTGCCTCCTAAATAGGGGAGCGCGCTCCCTGAGAAGCGACACTTCATCATCAAAGAAGAAAAACTCCTGGCCACGCCAGTGTAATGAACACCTATTCCAGGTCATTCTGAACCTTTGCGCATCGCGCCAGCATATTTTGCGACTTCGGCAAAGCTGTTATTGTTGTTTATTCCTGCTCGTATGATCCCTCCTGTGTATCTCACGAGCGGGGGCTAGCAGGGTGCCATGCCACGGGAGCATCCCGGCAGCGCCTAAAACCCAAGGGATCCGAGCTCTGAACTTGCGGGTCAGCTCTCATGCATGTCAACTCCCAAGGAGCTCTGAACTCATGGGTCAGCTCCCGCGCACGTCAACTCACCAAGGATCACCAAAACCTTGGTGCCTGTTTCTCCTCGCGAGACACACATGAAGGAACCTACGAGCACCATAAGAATCTTTAACTATCTATTGTTTGTGGGTACACCTATCTCTCCAAATGCAGGAAAACAGGCTCTCCAAGCCTCAGGCAACGACAAAGCGAAAACGCCTCGCCAGGGAACCAACCCCATTTTTCAAGGCAAAAACGCCTCGGCAAGCTAAGTCTAAACACTTGTTCAGATCTCTTCCCGCTAGTTTTCGCCCCTCGAGTCCCTTTTCTCTCTCCTATGCCTCATGGGCTGCTTGCACGTCAAAGGGGGGCCCCAAGCATCGCGCTTCGAGGAGCCCTTACTTCTCAAGGCCTCACGCACCCCCCGGACTTGTGGAGCACTGACTCGCACATACCGAAGCGGCGGTGGTGTAGCGCTAAGAGAGGGTCCTAAGACGTAGAGCGAAAAAGACATGAAGGGAAAGACAAAAGCCTCCTGAGGGACGTCCACAAGCATACTCCAATATAACTTGATAAGTTTTTACAAGGTTTACAATCAAAATGACTAAAGATAAATTTGCCCTTGGCACGTCCAGCAGCAGGCAAGGAGCTCAGGCCGTCGCGCCTCCTGAGGTGCCGGCGCGGTCCGCGGTGGTTTCCGTCCCTTCCAGGGCCTCCTCGCCGTCGCCTTCGTCTTCGTCGACCAAGGTTTGGTCGAATTTCTTGGCGTACGCGATGGCGGCCTGCTTGGCGGTCTCCCACGCCTTGTCGCTGATGGCACGTGGTGGCGCCGTCACGTCCTCAAGATCAAGTGGGGGCTGGAGCCTCACGAGGTTGCTGAAGATGTTGGTGATGCCAACGACAAGGAGGTCGCGACTCTCCTCCACGACACGCTCGTCGAAGCTCTTCGCGACCCCTTCAAGTCTTCCAAGGAATTGCTCGAAGAAGAGCGAGTACGAGGTCTCGTCGTCGGTCGCTGCGGAGAAGGAGGGGACGTCGACTCTCAGATCTCTCCCGACGGCGCGCACGCGGCTCACCAGGCTCTGAAGAATGCTCCGGCGCTGGCGCGTCATGAGCCGGTCGACCTGGCGCTGGTCCCGTGCCTGCTCCACCAGGGCCGTGACCGGCCCCACTCGCTGCCGGAGCTCGTCCAAGTCCTTCTCCAAGGCAAAGGCATTTCCCTCGGCGCGCGCCTGGGCCTCCCGAGAGACTTGGAGGCAGGAGGTCAACCTCTTCTCCTCCTGCTCAAGCTCCTTGACGCGTTTCTCGAGCCCCTTGCGTGTGGACGTGAGGCGGTCCTCGTGCTTCGCGACCTTCTCGTTATACTCCTTGGAGAGGCTTTCGCGGACGAGTTTGACCTTGAGGTCAGCTTCCTCTTGGAGCCTTTTCCGCTCTGCTGCAAGGTTGGCCTCGTCGGTGGCCACCCGGCCTTGGCGCTCCGCCAGCTGCCCCTCGCGGGTGGCCAGGTCCTTCGCCAGCAGCTGGACCTGCTCCTCGCGCCGCTGCAGCTCCTTCTCCTGGAGGGCGAGCTCTTCCTGGCGCCTTTTCAGCTCGGCCTCGCGAGGCGCCAGCTGCGCCTCGCGGGCTTCTAGCCCCTCACGGAGCTCCTTCAAGCTGGCCTTGACGGCTTCGGAGTCGGTGGCGAACTGTTGCTTCGCGGCCGCCAGCTCGTCGTGCTTGGAGGTGGTTTCCACCTCGAGCGCTTCCCTGGCGGCGTCAAGCTCCTCCATCACCTCCTGCGCCTCCCGCTTGACGCTGTCACGGGTCTCCTTGGCGAAGCGGAGGGCCTCTTGGCGTTCCGCCTGGGCCGCCGCGTCCCACCGGCGGCACACCTCCACCCTCTCGAAGAGAAGGGCCCAGGCTTCGCTGAGCCCCGCCTTTTCCTTCGCCAAGGCGTCTTCTTCCCTGGCGAGCTGCTCCTCCAACCCGTCGAGCGCTCGCCGCGCCCGGTTGAGGACGATCCCGCGATAAGCCGCTTGGCGATGCGGCGCTTGTAGCGCCAAAGAGATTCCCACGCTGCTGTGGGGCGCAGAGGCCTCGGCGCTTGTTGAGGCGCCCAGGGCATCTTGCCCCAAACTCGTAGCGGCCCCGGCCGCGGCGTGGGGGCTTGTGGGGGCGTTGTTCTCGCCGCCCGCATCCGGAGCCCTCAGGGGGCTGGGCATCTCTTCGCCCCTGGCCCCGTCGCTTGGGGGCTCCGGAGGTGTCTCTGCCTCCTGCTCCTCGGCGGCGCCTCCGGCCCCCTCTGCAACGGCCGCGTCCTCCGCGGCCCCAGACACGTCGGTTCTTCTCGAGGCCTCCTCCTCTGGAGGCGGCTCCGCGACGATGTCCTCGTCCACGGCTTCCTCCTCCGCCTCCTGCTGGACCGGAGGAGTCGCCGCCCTGGTTGGCGACGTCGCCGCCTCTGCCGTCTCCTCCTCCACGCGGTGCTCCGCCGCTGGAGGAGTCGCCGCCCGAATCGGCGACGCCACGTTCTCTTCCGCCATCGCCGTCTCCGCACGGTGCTCGACCGCGGGGGAAGCAACTGCCCGCTGCGGCTCGCCGGCTGCAGGCGTCTCCAGTTCGACGCCAGTGGTCTCTCCAGCCTCGCCGAGCCGCCGCTTCTTTGGCCCCGCGGGCTGCCTGAAAAGAAGACAAGTCGAAAATCCTTCAAAGGGGGGGAATTCTCAAAGTGAAATCTTGAAGAAGAAAGAGAAGTCGAGGGCTTACTCGCCGGCCATCACCCACACCCTTTTCTTCGCCTTGGGGGGCTGGGTGAGGCTCGCTCCGGCCTCCTCTTGGGCCGCGCTTGTCTCCGCGCGAGGGATGCCTCCCGCGGTTGCGGCCCTCCTATCGTGGACGGCCTTGGAGCGGGGCTCGCAACGCCCTTTTCCGCCGCCGCTCGTCTCCTCCTCATCGGCGCGCTGGGAGCGGACGATGCGGAAGGCGTCCTCCTCGTCGCCGGAGGAAAGCACCTGGAGGTCCACTTCGGCGTGGGCGCTCCTCGAGGATCTGGCGCCCTCGCCGACGGGGCCATCGCCCCTTGAAGCCTCATCTTCGCCAAGGGGGTCCTCGCTTCTCGAGGCCTCCTCCTCGGCGGACTCTGCCTCCTCAGCCTCAGGAGCCTCGTCTACGTACTCCGGCTCCGCCGCCCACGGGTTAGGGCGAGGCCCGCTGTGCCCCGCGGGCACGATTCCCCACTCGTCGAAGATGGGCATGTGCGAGCGCTGCTCTGCGATGCTCTCCTCGGCGAAGACGATGAGCGGCTTGGTCGCCTCCGTCTTGGCGGGCGGGATCTCCGGCGACGTAAAGAGAACATTCATGATCTGGCGGAGCACATCAGGCTCGAAGCCGTCCCTGCTTAGCCGCATGGCGTCGTCCTTGCCGTCGTACCGCCACACCGGCTCGGCGTGCTGTTGGAGGGGAGCGATGCGGCGCCTGGTGAAGTCCTTCGCCACCATTTGACCAGTGACCCCTGCGTCGCGGATGTGACGGAAGTACACGTATACCGCGTCAAGCTTCGCGCCCCTGAAGTCCGCGCTCGACCAGCGCGCCCATTTCCTCGGCGGCGCCTCGGGCACCTCCAGGAGAGGGTTGGTGACCTTGGCGTCGACAAAGAGCCACTTCTCGCGGAACTTGTCGACCTTCTTCGTCACCTTGGTGATAGCGTTCTCACCCTGCCAGGCGATGGGGATGTAGTTGTCGCTCCGGGCGTCGACGATGCGAAAAGAGACGCATCCGAGCCGCTCGCCCTTGGCGGAGTTACGAAGGGAATAGAAGCTGCGGAAGAGCGCCACCGAGGGGCGGATGCCGACGTAGGCCTCGCAGAAGTGGGCGAAGATGGCAAGGATGAGGATGGAGTTGGGATGGAGATGAAGGAGTTGGATCTGGTACGTCTCCAAGATCGCCAGGAGGAAATCAGAGAATGGTGGTACCAGGCCGGCGTAGAGAGTATGGATGAAGATGGGGTAGAAGGTGTCGGTGAGCCTGCTGCCGGCCGGCCTCAGCTCGGTGGCGCCGTGCTCGTTGGTCTTCGCCGCCGCCAGGTGGCGCACCGTCGCTATCGTCGCTGCGGTGACGCGCGTCTTCGGCAGTGCTCCCTCGAGGGCAGCGGCACGCGCCATCGCCGCGGACGTGCCCGCCCGCGCCGTCGCCGCCGACGAGCTCGCTTGCACGGTGGCCTTGCCCTTGTCGGCACCTGCTTTCTTGGGCGCCATTGGTCGCCGGAGAAGAAGAAGAGTGTGCTGGAGGTTGAAGCTCTCTGAGAGATTGGAGGCGTGGGGAGAAGTGTGCGGAGGAGTTACGGGAGAAGTAATGGGCGCCGCCTGCGCGCCCAGGCTTTATTGACCAGCACTCGAGTCGTGGCGGGCCCCACCACGTCGCCCGTTGGAGCCGAGGAGGCCGCGGCCGCGGGCGCAACCGCTGCGTGACACGTGTCGCGGCCCTGTCAGGCATCTTTGGCCCCTCGACGCTTCGCCTTCGTCATGGGCCTCGGCGTGCCCATCGCGGGCCCGGGGGCTACTGTCGGCACAGTGGAAACCAGGGTACCACGGGCCGGCCTGCCAGGGCCCACAAGATTCTTCAGGTGATTTTCGCTAAGGACCAGGCTCTCCAAGCCTGGCGAGCTTCGCGAGGATTTCTCTCCTCGCGAAGGGTTCTTCTCCTCGCCAAGGGATCTTTCCCTCGGCGAGGGATCGCTCTTCGACAAGGCGTCTCCGACGCCGCCCTCAAATTCTGCTAAGGACCAAGCTGAAGGGCTTGGCGAGGCCTTTCGCCTCGACAAGCACTTTCCTCGAGAAGCCCTCTCTGCCCCCGCGGCAGAGCGCACATGGATTCTGCGCCATGCGCAGAGTGACGCGCGTGCCTACGCGCTGTGACGACGACGCCGCAGTTGCCGTTTCCATGTATAAAGCAGTCAACAAAGCGGAGCCAAGCAAAGCAGACAACGAGTATTGCCTCTTTGGTGACAAGGGAACAGTCTGCAGCTACGCTCCAAGGACGACGTCACCGTGGGCCGCCTCCCACCTCGGCAAGCGCCAGCTCCCTGTCCAGCTGGTCGGTGCCCCTTTTCAGCTTTGGTGACGCCGTCCCCCTGCCGTGGACCGCGTCCACGATCTTCACCTTTATGGTAGACCTCACCTTTACGGTGCACCGTGCCTCCTCCTTCGTCGCCATGTGGTAGCCCTTCCCGCCCAAATGTTTGGGCAGAAGAGGCCCAGGACGCCTATAAAAGGAGGAGGAGCACGCCCTAGCAAAGGGTTCGATTTTCAGTTGGTGCAGCTCTAGCAAAACCCTAACCCTAGATCTAAAGACTAGTGAGTAGCCATTGTTAGCCACCCCGAGCTCAACAAGCTCTCCTTATACTGTAAACTCTTCAAGCAGTGCAATACACCATAGCAGGACGTAGGGGTTTTACCTCCACAAGAGGGCCCTGAACCTGGGTAATACCTTGTGTCAGTCTCTGCAGTGTCGTCCGCGGCGAGCCTGACGAGCACCGTCGCCGGAGCACGTTGTGGACTGTTTGACTCCGTGTTCAGCCCCTTGCACGATACCTTGGAGACACCCCTAGTTCCTGGGGATAATCTCCGACACATTGCATGACTCTACGACACCAAAACATATAGCAACTCATATAATGAGAAGAATACAAATATTACAAGGCAAAAGGATCACAGATCCTACAATTCAACAAGCGGAAGCGGGTAGTGTTGTCTAACAATAAAAAGCAAATATATGGCCTAAGAGGCCTACAAATAAACATCATCCCAGCCAGCTTGTTCCACGGTCCCAAGCTGCCACCTGGGAACCCCAGACTAGTAGTCGATGTCAACGAAGAAACCACATAGCTGCTCGGCGTCGTCCTCCTCTGAAATACAAATACATAGAGGCAGCAAAGAGAGACTGAGTACGATGTACTCGCAAGTTTAGTAGGGCGATATAGGCCCAATGACTGACGGAGGCTCTAAAGCTTTATATGTATTTCTTTTGCATAAAGCTAACTTTCATAAACCGAAACATAAAAGACACATGGCATTCGTCTAATCAGAGTATTTTTATAAAGGGGTAAGAGAGTATCATCATCTGTCAACTTTGGTTCTCATTGAACCCTTTTGTAACCAACCACTCATCTTCACCAAAGGCACTCCCTCGAATCACCCTCGAGGAAATGAACCTTTTTCACACACGTTGAGTTGCAACATTTAGCTGCCAAATTAATTAATTAAGGTTAACATTCTCTATGATCCCGTAAATCCATTCCAAGGCGTCCATAACCGCGGACACGGCTTTTCGAAAAGATTAACCCTGCAGGGGTGTACTAAGTGGAAGTCGCCAGGTTCCCGAGGGACCTCCCAGCTCCTTCTCCATTGGTACCGTCCGGCTCACCTGGTTGGCCCTCTTCCGGGGAAGGCCGGCAAGCAGGCGCGGTTAGACCTTTACCTCGCGTGAGACTATCCAAGAGTCATCAGTGGCCACAGGGCAAGTTTACCCAGCCCCAGCCCCTGCCCCATCGCCACGTCCTAAACGCAAATCCTCATCAACATCATCTTTTCCACTCACACGCAAATGGAAAACCGAACTAGAGGACCCTTGGATACGCCCGCACAAGTTATTCGGTCAGTAAGGCGCCCATACACCCACCAATGGCAGCACGCTCAAACCTTGGTTCCGAAGACAGGAACTCGCACCTAGGGGCATGAGTGAGGCAAAACACCATCCCCGATGGCAACTCACCCAAGCCTACTTAGCATTTTAATTAAGCACCACACATATCCACCAAGTCCGCATCATTCCATCGTCATCAACAATTATGGAAATAATTCAACGGACATATCTAAAAATTTAACTAAGCATGGCTAAGCATAGCTAAGCATATGAACACATTAATTCTATCTTTATCTCGGGCCAACACTTCAACCCTAGGTTTCATAGGTAGGGATACATGTGATTGGCTCGGGGAGGAACATGCATTCATAGGATAATCTAATATTTAACAAAAGGGACATTTGAACCGCATGCAATAGTATGGTGGATAAAATAATTTGATAAAATCATAGGATGCTAAATGCCAAGAAGGTTAGGTTATCTCTTGCCTTGCTGCCCGGTAGTGAAGCACTGCTCGTTGGGGTAATTAAAGAGACCCTCGGCTCCGGAATCTATCGATACCCAAAAGAAATACAAAGAACACAATAAATCACAAGAACACAATGTGCAATGCTCAGTCACATGATGGCATGTCAAATTGATGCAAGGATATCAACATTTAATTGATCTCTCAATTTAAATGGAGTTCCAAATAATTAGTGCAATTATTTGGAAGCAACCCCATATTTATCTTAGTGATCACATTCTTAATAGATTAACAAATTATTAGAGAAGTGGCTCAATTATGCATGAACATGACATGAATGGATAGGGTTTGTCATTCCGATAAATTTGGTACTTTATTTGTAAATTTTCGGGATACCGATGATTAAATAACAAATTAAATAATTAAATGAGTTTAATTCCTTTGATCAAATTAAGAACAACATCAATTAAATATTTGTGTTCATGATGTGACGAGTGCATGGTTTGATAGCATTTGACATGTTGATCACATTGGTATTTTATTTGTAATTTTTGGATTAATATTGAATAAGTTATGAATTTCTCAAGTTGTTATAATTTTAAGTCAACTTAGGAATTCATACTTAAGCAGCAACTTTATTTAGTCAAAAGGGCAAGACAAAGTTACCAAAAGATAGTAAATGTTTTTCTGAGCAATTTCATATTTAATTTGCTATTTTGAACCATTATTCAAATACATATCAATTATTTTAATTTCAGTTTAAATTAAAAAGGAGGGGGACAAAACCCCTGGCAGGCCGGCCAGGCCGGGTGCAGGCCGGTCATTATGGTCGGGCCACACACCGAGGAGCCCCGGCCACTGGGCCGGCCCATATGGCCGGGCGGGGACCCGAGAGGCCCCGGCCTCGTGGCCGGTCAGGCCGGGGGCCCAGGCCGGGCTACCAAGCGCGCGTGTGCGGGGCGCCGGCGGCCAACGGCGGTGAATCAGCGGCGAACGGCGGCGGCGAGGGAAAAAGAGAGGCGCGGGAACAAGGCAAAAGGAGAGAGGGGCTCACCCCTAGCTCGGAGGTTTGGCCGGGAGCGACTGGGGAGAACCGGTGGTGGCGATTTCGTGCTCGACGCCGTGGCGGGAGAGGGAGAGGGAGGACGTCGATCTCGCGAGAGGAGGCGCTCTAGCTCAATTCCTTCATCCACGAGCTAGAGTAGAGCGACGCGGAGGCAGTGCACCGGCTCGATTTGCTTCGGGCGGCCCTATACGACGGCGGCGAGCTCGACTCGGTGGCGGCTATGGCGGTAGCTCGGGAGGAGAATTTGGTCGCCCGATCCGGAAAAACAGGGGAGGACTGGAGAGAGAGGAGGGAGAGGGAGCAGGTGGAGGTGGTGGCGGCCTCCTTATTTGCCCGGGGCCACGGCAATGGTGTGGACGACGGCATGGGCACGCCGGCCACTGTGGCCATGGCTACAGAAGCAAGAAGAAGAAAAGAAATGCAAAACCACCCTGTCTTCATTTTCTTTATTTACAATTTGGTCCAGCAGCAATTTATCGATTTAAAAAGGAACACCTAAACATTTTCAGAAATTATGCAAAAATTCAAAAAGGCTCCATTTAACCCTTCGGTGCTCCACAAAAATTGGTGAGGCAAATAAAAATGTTTTGCACCATAATTGTTCTTGGAGTGTAAATAGGGCATTTTTGATAATTTCCAAAATAGATTTATTTGGAGCAATTAAACATTTCAATAAATTATGAAAATAATCATGGAGTCTCATATTATAATAATGCAGCACCCCATATTTTTATTTTGAAATTTTGGAGAGTTCAATTTGGTTCCAAAAATAGAAGTGAAATAGCCCAATTTTGGATTCTCAAAATTAATTATTAATTGGCAACATTTGGGAAAATTAGGAAAAAGTTGTAAGATGCAAAATTGGAACTTCCTAAACAATTTGGAAGTTCATTTAGTTGTTACCATGTTGTCCATTGCATTTGGGTTGGAAGTTAGGAAAGGTTTTGCTCCCCTTTTTGTTGTTTTACAATTGATGCTTTATTCTACTTAAGCATTTTAAAAAGGATGCCATGATGCAATGCTACACAAAAAGCGAAAATTTGGCCCGTATTTTAGGGTACTAATCTGGGGCTGTTACACATGGACCCGTAGTCCAAGGTGAGACTACTCACAACTCATCCCGGAGGAAGGCATGACGATGAAGAGCCCTCCGGGATCGATCTCCCCTCCGGCAGAGTGCCGAGATCAGCTTCAGATTGGACCCCGAACTAGGGTTTTCGGTGACGGCGCGTCGGGGTTGAGTTTCTGGAAAATAATGGCCGCCCTCTCGGTTTTAGGTCAAAAGGGATTTTATAGGCATTAGAGGGGGCCGAGGGGACGCCCCAGGAGCAGGGGCGGGCCCCACCCGCGAGTCCAGGTGGGGCCGCGGCTGCCAGCCGCCCCTGGCCTGTGGGTGGCCCCCAGGCTCCCCTTTGGTCCTCGGGTGTCTTCTGTCGCATAAAAATCTCCGTAAATTTTGAGGGCAATCCGACGATATTTCCTGTTGTGACTTTTCTGAAATACAAAATCAACAAAAACAGGGAACTGGCACTTGGCATCTTGTCAATAGGTTAATCCGAGAAAATGCATAAAAATGATATATTTGATAGTAAAAACATGTGACAATATCACAAAACTAGCATGGATCACTCAAAAATTATAGATACGTTTGAGACGTATCAGCATCCCCAAGCTTAACTCCTACTCGTCCTCGAGTAGGTAAGTGATAACAAATAATTTTTGATGAGACATGCAACCAACATAATCTTGATCAAGATAGTAATGTAAAGCATAGGATGTGAATAAAGAGATACAAAACAATTGTCTATAATTGATAGCAAGAAAGCAATGAATAAACAAGTTGAATCATTCAAGCAAAACCTTTCATAAATAGTATGTTAAAGACATGAAAACAATGTGATCAACATATTTGACTAATTCACAAGGATAATAATTCCATGGCAAAAGTGTTTGAGAATCAACACAAAGGAAGATGTAAGAATTAGGAAAAAGCTTTAACTTCCAGCGGCTTATCTTGTAGATAAAGTCAATATAAAGATTCATGTTTAATCTTGACAATGCAATATGCTCAATGATACCTAGGGTCAATACTAGATGTTTGCTTTTGTGGAGATAGAAGGAAAAAGGGAAAACTGACTCAATAATAAAAGTAAAAGAAAGGCCCTTCGCAGAGGGAAGCAGGGATTAGTCATGTGCTAGAGCTTTTTGATTTTTAAAACAGAAGTAAAATTTTTTGAGGTATGCATGCTTTCGTCAACGACTTCACAACAGAGAAGCTATCTAGTCCCTCATAACAAGCAAGGTTTTTTAGACTTGTGAGAGCAGCTGATTTTTAGAGGAGCGAGTACGCTGTTCTTTCTCCTTGGTTTCACCACCGTCCAATGTTTGAGCTGATTTCTCAGATTTGCATTGCGCGGAGGAGAATGGTGAGTTATATTTATATTTTGCTTAAGCTGCTCTCGGGTTGATTCAAGTGAAGACGTAATCCGTCGACACCGGGTGAAAGGGGGGAAATGACCTTGCTCGTCACAAGTTATATCTAGCTCTCTACTGCTCCCTCATGAGCTTAAAAACAGAGGCACAAAAAGAAGTATTTTGAATTTTTAAAGGTAGCACATGACAAATTTACTTGGAATGTAAAGAAATACCATGCACAGGTAGATATGGTGGACTTAGCTGGCAAGAAAGTTTGGCTTTGGGGATTGGATGCACGAGTGAACCATACACTCAGTATGAATTTTTAGGCTTAGCAAAAAGGGTGTTTGAAGCAAACATCTAATAATAACCGGTAACAGAACAACATAGGACATTTACCAATCATAACCATAAAAACTCTACACCGTCTCCCTTGTTGACCAAACAATTCTTTTGATGGAAAGATTAGCCCTATGAATTAACAACTGCGAAAAACCACACAATTTCAAGCTTTCAACCATATTTCTTTACTAATCAATTCTACTCAAATAACCAGCAAGTTTAAGCATTCAACTTAACATCTCAAAACAATTGAGAAGCATCAAGTATCCGCACAATGATCTACAAGACTATGCAGGCTTTTCATTTTATTCTAACATCACACAAACAACATTTTGTCGCTTTGATAATTCAAGAAATTTTTCAACAACAACTCTCCAACAAGTATAAGTGAAGAACATGAGAGTTGAACATAACAACTAGCGGCTCTAAACAAGATAAAAGCTAAAAGCGAGAGCTTACTAGCAAACAGACAGTAGCTAAGAATACTCAAAAAGATATAAGCGAAGCAAAGGAGTATTCAAACGAAAAAGCGGAGCGTGTCTCTCTCCCACACAAATAAAGCTAGGATCCAATAAAGATATGACCAGCAAACAAACAAACTAAACTGAAAGTAAAAAGACGCTCCAAGCATAGCACGTAATATGTAAAGTGATAAAAACGAAGTTCAACGAAGACGACCTTTATGATAGTCGATGAAGATGAGGGGATGCCTTGGGCATCCCCAAGCTTTGACTCTTGATGGTTCTTGATATTCAGAGGAGGTGCCATGGGGGCATCCCCAAGCTTGACCTCTGATCCATCCTCGATTTCTTCATATTCCTCTCCTTTGGAACTTAAAAACTCCCTTCACACAAAACTTCTCATAATTTGATTTGAGGGTTAGTGTCATAAATTAAAATGCACATGTGTTCAACTTAGGACAAATTGCAAAAAAACTTCATTGGGCATTAGCTACTGTTTACTAATCCTCAATGTGACACTCTCCCTCAAGAGTTTCACATTGAACGATGGTAAAAGAGGCGAATACAAAATAAAGGCAGAATCTGTCAAAACTGGACAGTATGTAAAGATTGAATTTTTAGAAACACTTTTGCAGATCAAATCAAAAAACTTAAAACTAACGAAAGATATATAAAAGCATCAGGATTTCTGTAAAAAAGTATAAGAAAAATATAAGATTCTGGTGATTTTAGGAATTTCGTGCAACAGGCGCACATAATCTGTGTTTGGACAGCAAAACAACACCTCGCACTTTCAATGCATTAGAGGCTAAACTTGGCACAAAAACCAAAAGAAAAAGATACAATGAAGTTGCTACAGAGGTAATAACTTCATGACTCAAGAAAAGCAAAAAGAAAACTGAAAATAAAAGATGGGTTGTGTCGTGTCTTGGATCACGGACACCGGGAGTAAATGATACCCCCTTTTTAGGTTCGGTATGGGGCGCGAAGGAGGCTGAGGAACGTCTTCCGCCCGGGGGCTTCTTCTATGCTCGAGATCTACGTACTAGCAAGCATCGTAGAGACACAAGGAGTTTACCCAGGTTCGGGACGCCCGGAGGCTAACAGCCCTACTCCTGCATGTCTGGATTGAGAGGTATATCATGGTGTAGCTTTACAATGGTGGTCGCGGGTGAGAACCCGGGAGGTGTTGGCTAGAGGTTGAAGACGAGCAGATCCTGGCCCGGAGGAGATCACCTCTCGCCGAAGCTAATCTCGGACTTGTGCGCTACCTAGCCTAGCCTCTAACTCGACTGTGTCCTCTTCCGATCTTGTGATCTTGTTCCTCTCTGGATCTTCCCCTCTGGATCCTCCTCTCTGGATCCCCCTCTCTGGATCCCCCCTTTCCTTGGGTGCCTCGGTCCTCCTTTTATAGGCTAAGGGGATACCACAGGTGCACCCTTGGGGCCGGAGGGGTTTTGGCGGGAAAACCCCTCCGGGTTCTCCTTAGGAGGCGACGTGGCCTCCTCTCGTCCAAGTATTCTTCTCATAGGGGGTAGGTGAGGTCGCCCACCTTTTCCAGGGAGGGCGGACAGAGGCTGACAGCTTTTCCGCCTCTGCCCCCCTTTGGCGCCTCCATCTTCTTGGCGCCCAAGTCTTCTAGGAGCCTCCAGCCAGAGCTGGCAAGCTTATCCTCTTTGTGCACTGGAGGTTGGTTCCCGGGGGTGAGCCTGGCCTCCTGCCGGGCGTCGGGGTCCCGGGACCTCCATGTCTGCTTTCGGGTCGAGGGGGCCTCGGAGGGTCCCCGGGTCCTTTGCCTTGGTTGTCGATGCCGCGCGCGTCGGGACGCCGTGGGGCAGATGGGGGGGCATCTGCCAGTCTTGTGCCTTGGCCTTGAGTGCCTCCTTGGTGGGCCCATGTGCGATGGACCCACTTTGACCGCATCAGGGGAACCCCATGTTCCACTGTTGCGACAGGTTGCCTCCCAACAAGCGCTTTTCTTTAACGCTTTTTAGCTAGGCGCAATGCCAAATATCAAGTTTTTTCTAAATCCATGGCAACTTTTCCTTCAATAAGCACTTCTTTCTCTTTGAGAGGGAAGGAAAACCTGCCCCTAATGGGAAAACGAAAACGTATGCAGCCCTTCTTAACATCAATAAAAGCTCCCACGGAATGAAGGAAAGATCTTCCAAGAACAATATTAGCTTGAGCCTTTGAATCCAAAACCAAGAAATCAACCAAAGTAGTCTTATGTTTAAAAGTGACAAGGACTTCATTAACTCTTTTATAAATTTTTGAAGAGCTGCCATCAGAATGAGAGTGACAAAAGGGGTAATCAAACAAGTCTCCAAAATTCATAGCGTCGAAAACCATTCTAGGCATAGTTGACATAATAGAAGCAATATCACAATAAGCAAGGAACCTTTGATCATTTATTTCAACAGGGATATACGGTTCCCAATCTCCATTTATTTCAAGAATTTGATAATCTTTAGAGCTCTCCTATATTCCATTTAAATTGAGATTACATAAAATATTTTCTATTTTATCTAATTTATCATGTATTCCATTAGTTTTCTCATTTGTGGGAAAAACAACTAAGCCTTTTATAATTCTCAGGCATTCCAATTCATCAATTTCAACAAAGATTCCTCCAGTAATGACATCCAAAGCATGCTTGCATGCATCAGATAGTCCATAATAAAAGCATCTCAGTAAAACACACATAGCAAGCATGGGTTGGATCTTTTGATGTAATTCTGAAATTCTATCCCAAGCTATTTGAAGGTGAAGAACTCGGCTAAGAGAGGCATATCAAGAGTGGTAAAGCTAGACATAAGGACAAGATAAAATAACAAGACATAAATAGAGACTACACTAATTTTTTTGGGTTTTTAAAATTTTGAAACAGGAAAATAAACTAAACGAGAAATAAAGCAAGCAAGACAAAAACAAACTAAATAGATTGAGGGTGTGAGACTCCCCTTGCTGCAGCTCCAAAGTCCCCGACAACGGCGCCAGAAAAGAGCTTGCCGCTGTGTTGAAAAGAGTTGGGTGGTGCCCCAAGCGAAGGCGGAATTGCAGCTAGTAGCAGTTTTCCCTCGTTTAACGAGCCGAGGTTTATCGAACCAGTAGGACTTTGAAATCAACAACGAGGTGACTGTTGAAGATCTCTGGCGCTTGACCTTCAACAGACGTGGACCTGCACACACTCAACCAAATACTTTGCCCCCAACGGTGGAAAGGTTGTCAATCTTTCCGGTCTCGCAGAAAAAACAAAGCGGTTAATTGTATGATAAAATAGATGAAATAATGAAAAGTGAGCAGAGGAGTAATGATGATGAAAAGCAAGTAAATGAGGTTGTAAACAATGTAAATAAAATGGACTGGGGGCCATGGGTTCACTAGTGGAGTCTCTCAAGTAAATAAAATATGCATGTGATGGGTGAACAAATTACACCTAGGCAATTGACAAGATCATGACACAAACCCAATTTAGCTATGACATAAAGAACATGATAATATTTATGGAGGCATCACGACAAGGAACAAAGACTGTTGAGTCCAACTGCGTCTTTGTCTAAAAAGTCCACCGTGGGATCGCTATCCAGCCTGTCACCCAACGGTATTAAGTTGCAAGCAACATACATTTGCATTAAGTAAAGTGCATGAAGTAAGCAATACTAATATCAAATGAGACATTAACACCGATGTTTTACCCTTAGTAGCAACAGCACACCCTTGCCCTTAGACGTTTCTGTCACTCGTGCCCAGGAACAAAAGGGGGGCATGAACCCACTATCTAGCATAAATACTCTCTCTTGGAGATACACACAATCACTTGGCCAAAGTAACTACGCACATCAGAGAGCATGCAAGAACATAAATCAACATATAAGAATCATGCACAATCTAAACATAACTTCATAATCCATCGGATCCCAGCAAACACATCACATAGCATTACAATAATCGATCTTGATCATGTTAGGCAGCTCACAAGATCATAAGACATGAAGCACAAAAGAGAGAGACTACCAACTAGCTACTGCCATGGACCCGTAGTCCAAGGTGAGACTACTCACAACTCATCCCGGAGGAAGGCATGACGATGAAGAGCCCTCCGGGATCGATCTCCCCTCCGGCAGAGTGTCGGGATCAGCTTCAGATTGGACCGCGAACTAGGGTTTTCGGTGACGGCGCATCGGGGTTGAGTTTCTGGAAAATAATGGCCGCCCTCTCGGTTTTAGGTCAAAAGGGATTTTATAGGCGTCGGTGGGGGCCGAGGGGACGCCCTAGGAGCAGGGGCGGGCCCCACCCGCAGGTCCAGGTGGGGCCGTGGCTGCCAGCCGCCCCTGGCCTGTGGGTGGCCCCCCAGGCTCCCCTTTGGTCCTCGGGTGTCTTCCGCCGCATAAAAAATCTCCGTAAATTTTGAGGGCAATCCGATGATATTTCCTGTTGTGACTTTTCTGAAATACAAAAACAGCAAAAACAGGGAACTGGCACTTGGCATCTTGTCAATAGGTTAATCCGAAAAATGCATAAAAATGATATATTTGATAGTAAAAACACGTGACAATATCACAAAACTAGCATGGATCACTCAAAAATTATAGATACGTTTGAGACGTATCAGACATCAAGGGTGCACAGTACTGACTTACCAAAGGTAATGGGTGGAGATTGAAATCTGATTAGGCTCAGTCATGCAAAAATATAATGGTAATGTGCATATTAGAAGGATGGCAGCCTGCAATGAGTTCATTGCTGAAGTTTATTCACAAGAATTAAGGAGGGTTGGAGGTCAATTTACTTGGACTAATAAACAATAAAATCCTGTTAGAGAAGTTGAAAGTGCATGGTTGATCCCATGCATGGTTTTCGTAATTAATGACAATCTCTATGGACTAATATTTGTGTTGAGCTTATTGTAGGATGTGTTCATTTGCGTTGCTTGATCTCCATATGTTGGAATCAAGGCTAATGGAAGAAGAATATTATATGTTGATCAAGGCTATGTGCAAGTAGATCAACACAAAAGGCTAGTAATGTACCATAAGGGATCATGTGATCTCATGGTATGGTAAGCACTCGTCAATATAGCCTTGTGAATTAACCCATGATCTATGTGCTTGGTATATCTATGTTGGGTTAGGTGTCTTGTCATGAGCTTGCATCAAAAGGAAGATCTCGTGTAGCTCATGAAGGACGGTGTCAAGTGGTGTGGTTCAAGTTCAAGATGATCAACAAGAAGATGTCATATGCTTGGATCTTGCCAACCATTTGAAGTTAAAGGCCAAGTGAAGATTTGTCTATGTGGTGCTTCTCCTATCTTGGTGTATGGGGGAGCATCATGTGGATCTTCACCAAGCGAAGCACAATCAAGAAAGGTGGTGCGTCTTGAGGAGATGAAGATCTACTTCGTCGACCTCAAGTGGATTAATGCGCAAGGCAAAGGTATGATCTTGATAGGGTTTCTATTTTACCGGTCTCATGATGTTTAGTGAGAGACTGGGTTATAGGATAGATAGCCGTACTATCAAGAGGGGCTCTTGACCGTATATCGTGATCGTATCGTCGTAGAGAGCACAAACCTTTACATCCATGCAATCATCTTTATTGGTTCTTATTTGGATTTTATCCATGTGAGAATTTAGATCTTGTGTTCATCTCCATACCAAGCTCTAGTTCATCAAAAACGGATTTCATGAATACCTTCTTGCGTTTTTGATTTTGGAGGTGTTTCCGGTTTATCTCTTCTAAGAGAGGTCAAACTCTCTCCTTATGATTTCCTCCTCACATGATGGACAATGATGTTTCTCTCCATGATCTTGTAGAGCTTTTCGTTGCGAGTCCAACGAGCCCAAGATCATCGAAAACGGAGTCCGGATGCAAAAGATATGCCCATTTTCATATTGCAATTTCTGTTGTTTTCTGTGGGGCGGAAATTCCGGCCCTGAGGCCGGAAATTCCGGCCCCCCGGAAGTTCCGGCCGTTGCACCGGAATATCCGGCCCACATTTTCATCTGAGCTTTTTTGGCTAAGTCTTTTTGGCATTTCTCTCTGGAGGGGGTCCGGAATTTTGCCTCGGAAGTTTCCTTGGAAATTTCCGGGGGTCCGGAATTTCCGGTCTTTCGTCCGGAATATCTGGTCCAAGGAAAATTTGGCTAAGTCATTTTTGCGTTTTCTCTTGGGTGGGGGTCCGGAACTTTGCACTGGAGGTTTGCTCCGGAAATTTTCGGGGCACCGGAAATTCCGGTGTAAGACCCAGAATATCCGGCCCCCGGCCGGAAGTTTCGGCCCTTTAACCCAGAATTTCCGGCCCCTCGTTTTTCCAACGGCTAGTTTTTGGGGGAGGCTATAAATAGCCCCCTTCTTCCCCCAAGTGCTGGCTGCTCACCTTGGTCACTTGTTTTCCTCTCTCCTCCATTGTTGCTAACCTTGTGAGCTTGATTCCTCTCAATCCCTCCAATGATTCTTGCCCAAACTTAGGGATTCGAGAGAGGAGATCTAGATCTACCATTCCACCAATCAAATCCTCCTCTAAGTGAGGGGAACCTAGTGGATCTAGATTTGGGGTTGCTTTGTGTTCATCCCCTTTGTTCTTCCTCTCTTATTCCCCCCAAAGCATTTGTTGCTTGGTTGGAATTTGAGAGTGAAGGACTTGAACACTTCGTGTATTCTTGCCATTTGCATTTGTTGCAACGGGTTGCTCTCTCCGCGGTGATACGTGAAGTTGAAGGTTGAGAAGCTTGTTACTCTTGGGTGCATTGTGTTCCCAAGAGCTTGTTGCCTCTTGGGTGCATCGTGTACCCTAGACGGTTGGAGGTGCCGCGAAGTCTTCGAGTTGTGAAGCTTCGGCACGATTTGGGAGCCCCCAATTGAGTTGGGTGTGTGCCCCAAGAAGAGTTGTAAAGGGCTCCGGAATCTGCCTCGAAGGATTCCGATAGTGGAAGGTGAACCAATCCCTTGGGTGCGGTTCATCGGAGAATAGGGTGAGGCCTTTGTGGCATCTTGAGTAGGCCTCTTGTGGCGAGCTCACACCCCTCCAACGAGACGTACTCCCTTAACAAGGAGGAACTCGGGAATACATCCTCGTCTCCGTGTGCCTCGGTTATTTCTATACCCGAGCTTTTACTTATGCAATTTACATTGTGATAGCCTTCGCGCTTGAAGTTTATGTCTTGCTATCACCTGTTGCTTGAATTGCTTAGCATAAGTTGTTGGTGCACATAGGTAACCCTAGTATTTAGGTTGTTAGCTTGTTAATTTAAACACCTAGTTTTATTCCGTAATTATCAAGCCTTTAACCGAAAAAGTGTTAATCGCCTATTCACCCCCCCCCCCCCTCTAGGCGGCATCCGGGCATAGCTTGTTCTTTCAATTGGTAGCAGAGCCTCGTCTCTCTTGTTTGGCTTTACCGCCTAGAGAGTAAAGATGTCGTCTAGGGATTTAGTGCACAATTCCATGTTTATATTCAATGGCACAAATTTTAATGTTTGGAAAACTCATATGCTTAGCCACTTACGGGTCTTGGACCCCAATATTGAGCGTATCTTAGATATAGGTTTTTCTCCTCCAAAGGACTACGAAAGTACGACTTTAGAGGATGAGAAAAACTTATATCTAGATGCTCTAGCATCTAATGAGTTTTGTAAATTTATAAGTGTTGTAGTGTTCGAGTCAATCATGCCTCTCCGGGATGTTTATGAGCTTTGGACCAAGCTACAAGATAAATATGGTTTGTCCAACTCTTTTGAGGATGATTGCTCTCCCTCCACCTCCGGCAGTGACGAGCTCTCGTCTTCATCTACTTCACCAAAATGTGGTAAGCCACAAACTAATGTGATGGTGAGTAGTGATAGGTTTTGCAATATTGATAGTGAGCTTTTCTTTGATGACCTTCTATCTCTATCTTGTTGCAACGCCTCGTCTTTGGACTTAAACTCTTCTAGCACTCCAAATGTCATACATGCTAGTGTTGATAGTCCTTGCATATCATCCAAAAATTGCTTAGATAAATCTAATCATGATATGCTTGCTTTATCTTGTTCCAACGATAAAAATGCTTGTGTTCCCTCTAACTCTTGCATGAATATTAATGTAGAGGAAACTCAATTAATTGTGGAACAAGATTTGAACTTGAGTAGTTCAAAAACTAATTATTCTTCTTCATCCATCACTCATTGCCTTATGGCTAAATCTTCTTCTAGCAATGATAATAATAATGATGATCATGATGATGATAATAATGATGAAGAAGATGATATGGAAAAGGTTAATGCTATGCTTCAAAATAAAGGTCTAATGATTCTTAAAGCCCTTCCTAGCAATAAAAGTGCCCAAGCTAACCTCTTTGAAATCATGAGCACGCTAATTGAACGTTGGGAGACTATTGAGGCCTTGGAAGCTAGCCTTGAAGAAAAGGGTAAGATCGAAAGAGATGATGCTATGGAAAAGGCATCGTTAGAAGATGCTCTTGAGGAAGAGCATGAGACTCGTGCTTCTCTTGAAGAGAAACTAGATTCTATCGAGGAGTCTCATAATGAAATAGTTGCTAAAATCATTAAAGAACGTGACCATGCCATTGCTAAATATAAGGTCACGAAAAATGAAAATGCTAGATTAAATGAAGAGCTTGCTAAGATTTCTTCTTCCATCCCTAATGTCAATGATGCTTGTGCTACTAACTCAATTTCTTGTGAAGCATCTATGTCGAAGGAGAATGTTGAGCTAAGGGCTCAACTTGAGTTGCTAACTAGCAAGTATGTGAAGTTGGAAGCAAGTCATGAAAAGCTATCTAGCTCTAATGATGATCTTCTAGCATCCTATGGGAAGTTGGAAGAAAATCATGAAAAGCTATCTGGCTCTAATGATGAACTTCTTGCATCCTATGCTTGTCTTAAGTTAGCTCATGAGGCCATCACTACAAAGGTAACATCAAGTGAGCCTCATGTGGATATTAGCACAACTTTAATTAACAATGCTATATTGCCATGTGCTAGTTCTAGTAGTTCATCCACTAAGAATGTTGGTACATCATGTGATGAATTACTTGCTTTGCCTTGTTGCTCTAACAATGATGCATCTACCTCCTCTAGTACTTGTGTTGTCACTAACCATGTAGAGAAGAGAGGCGAGCTCAAGGCCCAAGCCACTTCTTTGAAGAAAGGCTTGGAAAAGCGTCATGAGGGGAAGAGTGCACTTGACAACATGTTGAGTGTGCAACAATCCCCAAATGACAAGAGTGGACTTGGATTCAACTCCAACAACAAGTCCAAGTCCAACAAGAAGAAGGGCCAAGTTCAAGTCAAGAATCCGGCCAAGATCACTTGCTTCAAGTGCAAGCTAGCAGGGCACCATGTTCGTGATTGCCCAATGAAGAAGAAGAAGCCTCTTAGTGAGAAGCAACTAGGGAAGCGGCCTCTTGTTCAATCTCGTGCTCAACCACGAGTTGAACAAAGGCCACCTCCTAAGAAGACTCAAGCCAATGCTCCTCAAGTTAAGGAGCCTAGGAAGAAGAAAGAGAAGAGTCGGTGTTGCTACCTTTGCCGTGGCAAAGGTCATCTTGCTTCTTCATGCACTAACGGTACCTCTTCCAACGCTATCATAATTAATGATGATTATTCTCTTGGAAAGGATAGAGTTGGCAATGTGTTTGCCAAGTATGTGGGAGCTCAAAGTGGTGTCAAGAAATGCACCATTTGGGTTCCCAAACCTATTGTGACTAACCTCTTAGGACCCAACTCGGTTGGGGACCAACAAGCTCAAACTTGATCAATAGGTGTTTATGGAGGACATTGGTGACTTGGCTATTTTTGAAGAATTAAGGGATCTTCATGGTTTTATTTATCAAGCCAAGTCAATTGGATTATCACATACCTATCTCATATCCAATGCTTCCTCCTTGCGGTAACTTGTATTTAATTCATATATACATTAAAAGTTGCTTGCTCCCTTGCATGTGTTAGTTTTGTTCCTAATATGTGCTTGTATGTGATATGCTTCTTCCTACTAGTCTTGTTATTCAAGGTTGTGTATGATAGTTGTGTATCATGTATGTGTATCTTTGTGTTGAGCTTTTTAGATCTTGTGTGGATTTAATTTGGCTTTTTGAGATATTAGTGGACTATCCCATTTTGGGGGAGTGATGTGCTTTGTGCACTTCACAAACCTAAAAATGTGTGTACATGAGGCACACCACCTAGGATTGATATTTCAATATTATCTAGCTACTATGTGGTATGTCATATTCATGAGAAATTCAAATTCTACAATGTCCATTAATTTCTCTATTTGGTTTTATTTGCCTATTGTTTAAAAAATAAAATGAATCATCACATTATGGGGGAGTAATAAGCTATGTGCATATTACAATCCCATAAAAATGTGAACATTTGAGGTTTGCCACTTAGAGTTGATATTGCAAATTATCTTTCTCCTATGTGGCATGTTTGCTCGAACAAGTTCAAATTTCCTTTTGGTTATCTTTTGTCTCTTGTTTGCATGGGTTTGCTTGGTGTGGTTTTTTTCTAATATGCATTTCCATATATTATGTGAGAAACCATTTGTTTCCTTTTATTCTAACCATGGCTTTGCCGGTTGGTTCGAATAATTGAAACTACCAACAAACCTCTTTCAAAATATAGTGTTTAATTCCTATCTCTTGCCATATGCTTATTTGTAGTGAAGTTGGTCTTGAACATCATTCCTATATACCACCGAGAAATGTCTCCATACACTACAAGAAATATGCTCATTAGTGACCTTTTCGTAACGACCATTGATTTTTTGGTCATAGATCTATGACCATTCTGAACTAAATGGTCGTAAGGCATTTGGGAGCATCCAAATCTAGAAAATTTACGACCAATTTTATCGAGAAGGTCATAGTTTCCTAACACGAAATAGTCATAGATGGATAGCACCATCTCATAGCCTTATTTCTAGTCGATTACGACCAATTTAAATGGTCATGACATGTTATTATAATTTTTTTTTGTATAAAGCGGTGACTGGACGGACACCTAAGCAATTCGTCTACGTGTCATGTGACGTGTCCAGTTGCATGGGGGCCTACAAGTAAATTTGATATTCTATCATGGTGTCACTAATATTTTTTTAGATATTATGGGAGCCTACAAGTGAATTTAATATTATGGTGTCACTAATATTCTATTCCACATGTCATTCTAGATTTATTTTATAAGCATTCTAGATATTCTACAAAGTAGACGGGACCCACCACTGTGTGTGCCCCACCGACGTGGGGCCCATGACAGCAGGACCCCGCCACCAAGGCCAATGAAATGACCGATTAATCTGTCAAAAAAATTGACTCGCGGGGGGCTCGAACCCACGAACTAGCCTCAACCGTTCGGTAGAAAAGGATACGAACCACCAGACTATGACCATGCTCATGTCTTGCTATCCCGCACTAACCTATTTATCCAGACCCGAAATTCCATTGGGCTTGGGCCTTGCCGGAACGAGGCCATCGTTTTTTTTTTTGCTTTTTCTCTAATCCGGGTGGACTCTCTGAGTGGGCCGGCTGGCCGGCTTCAGCGGCGCTGCTAGGTTGGGCCGACTCGACTGTTTTTTTTCTTACCTTTCTATTTTCTTTTATAACTTTCGATTTTGATGTCCAATTTTAACCAAATAAATTTTGAATATTTTGTCAAGATGTCCTTTATCATATTATAGAATACTAGGGACTATTTTTACTCAAAATAAAAGAAAAATACCCATAAGCTTATATATGACTTTATATAGGGTTTGAAAAAAATTGAACTAAATTTTGGGATTATTCTTCTAAATTCAAATGCAAGATAAAAAAGGGGTTTTAAATTATTCGATGGTTTTTTGAAAAAAAAATGCCGATTTAAAAATGTTGGTAGGTGCTTGACAAAGAAAATCCATGTTTGGCACTTTGAAAATGAATGTCATCATAACATTCGTCATTTGAAGTCATGAATCTTCGTTCATTTCTGAGAACACCTTTTCAATATATTAGCTAGGTCGGCTTGGCTCAGTCGTTTTTTGTTTTCTTTAATAACTTTTGAATAAATTTTGAAATTTTTGTAAAGATCTCCTCTATCATTATATACTATTAGGGACTGGTTTTAGTCAAAATAAAATAAAAAATAACCCTAAGCTAATGTAGTGCTCCCATTTTGCAAATCCACGAGAAAACTACGAGGCACGTGTAGTTCAAATTTGACCCGCTTTCAGCTGAATCGGCAGAATTTTGTCTTTTTCAAAAGAGGTGGATTGAAACCTTTTGAGAGGCAGATATTTGGTTATTTATACATAAAATGTGGTCTAATAATTTTAAAAAATGTAGTGCTCCCATTTTGCAACATATTTTTGGTATGTGCTTCACAAAAAAACTCATTTTTAGCACTCCGAAAATGAAAAAAATTATTTTTATGCAAGGGAAATAAAAACTTTCTTCGGCAACATTGTTCGTGGTTTCAAGATGCACGTTTGTGATATGAGGTCATTTGAAGAAACTATGCAATGAATGTGGCCATAACATTGGTCATTTGCCCTAAAAGCCATGAATCTTCGTTCATGATAGCTCATTTCTGTTAACACTTTTTCAAGTTAATTGTCGTATTCCAAGTTTATATTTTTTTTTCTGGTAACTAGGTCACATGTAATGACTCAATGAGAAGGTTTTCCATTTTTTTGAATTTTTTGAATTCTTTATGCCTGTTTCAAAATATGGTCAAAACGGCGGACATGACCGTTCGTAGCTAGAGGTTGAACCTTGCCAAACTCTTGGTGTATCTCTGATGAAATAGCTACTTTTGTATCTAAAACTAATTTTTATGAAAATCCACGAGAAAACTACGAGGCACCTGTAGTTCAAATTTGACCCGCTTTCATCTGAATCGACAGAATTTTGTCTTTTTCAAAAGAGGTGGATTGAAACATTTTGAGAGGCAGATATTTGGTTATTTGTACATAAAATGTGGTCTAATAATTTAAAAAAATGTAGTGCTCCCATTTTGCAACATATTTTTGGTATGTGCTTCACAAAAAAAACTCATTTTTTGCACTCCGAAAATGAAAAAAATTATTTTTATGCAAGGGAAATAAAAACTTTCTTCGGCAACATTGTTCGTGGTTTCAAGATGCACGTTTGTGCGCAATATGAGGTCATTTGAAGAAACTATGCAATGAATGTGGCCATAACATTGGTCATTTGCCCTAAAAGCCATGAATCTTCGTTCATGATAGCTCATTTCTGTGAACACTTTTTCAAGTTAATTGTCGTATTCCAAGTTTATATTTTTTTCTGGTAACTAGGTCACATGTAATGACTCAATGAAAATGAAAATTGATAGGTGCTTGCTCCAATTTTGCAACATATTGTTGGTAGGTGCTTCACAAAAAAACCATTTTTCTGCACCTTGAAAATGAAAATTGATTTTTTGTATAAAGAAAATGAAAATTTTCTTCGAGACTTCGACAACATTATTCTCCATTTCAAGATACAGGCTTGTGCACATATGGACACGACTTGTGTATTTACTTTTTATGCTAATTTATTCGTTGAGTTTATACGTTTTCAAAATATAGTAATCAAGTTTTTTTTCTGTCACTATTCTGCTGAACTGGGCCGAAACTTGCTCAGCCCAGCTCTTACTCCGCTGATCCCCGAATCTGACCCAGCCCATTGGACAGCAGGATCACCGGCAGCCGTCGGACACCGATCCGACGGGCGGGAGCACGCGCGTCTGGAATAAAAGCAGACGTCGCCGCCGCCCCCCGGAAAACCCTATCTCCAGTTCTCCACGCCGATCCCGTCCCCTTCCTCGCTCTCTCCCCTCTCAGCCTCTCTCCCTCTCCCCGATCCAGTTTTCCGCCGCCGCCCCCTCTCCGTACCTCGCCGCTAGGGCTCCGCCGCCGCCACCCCTCCTCCACTAGCCACGTCCGCTCTCCTCTTCCATCCGCCCCTCCTCTCCTCCGCCCCATCCCCTCATGTTCGACCTACCGACCCAGATCGAGCGCCGCCACCCCTGCTCCACCGACGAGAGATTTGCCGCTGCCCAGGAGCCATGCGTCGCGGCTGGCCTGCTCGCCGGCATGTGTGTGCGCGCTTCGATGCGCGTCGTTCCGTCGAGCTGGCCGCCGCGGCACGCGCGTGGCCCGCCTAGGGTTTGCGATGGCGGCGCTACACGCCGGCCTTCAGGACAGCAACGGCGCCGACTCGAGCGTCGGAGGCCGTCGTCCACCTCGCATGCTGCTGCCGGCGTCACTGCTCCCCCTCTCCCCTCTCTCTCCCCTCTCCCTCTCTCTCTCGGATTGAATCGCTCAATCTCCCTCTTTATCTTCTTGCAGATAACCACAGATTGGAGGGTGGACCGGACGGGCAGGAGTTGGAGCCTCGCATGGATCTGTTGTCGATCTTTCTCTATGGTTGGGACCAGCTTACTCGACGTCGTAACCACCATCTCTATCAGCCACGAGGTTAGTACATCTACATGAGTAATTGGCTATGCTCGCTGCGGATTCTGTAAGTCAATTGAGTTGGGAACTCCAGTAGTGATCAGTATACGAATTATGTGAGGCCATACATATGAACCTGATAAAACATAGTCCTTGATATGATGGATTTGCTAGAATTTGTGTGGGTTTACACTGCTGTGCCTGAACTACTAAAACAAACCAGTCAGATGCATTCCATCAAACCAGTGATATGATGGAATTACTAGCATTTGTTGGACTATGGTTGCCAAGCCACCATGCATTGCATCAATCCTCATCAACTAATGGACAATGTATATATAAACTCTATGAAACATAAATTACTGCCAATTCCAATATATGGCGTTGACTCAAGTCCTCATCACAAGTTGAACTATTGATGCATGCGTTTGATAATTATTGCTTGAATTAAAAAGTTCAATTTGTTTGTGTTGATTTAGTCCAGCCCTACCTATTGAGCATATAGACCTTATCAGGTGATATTTACTTGCACTATATAAGTTACATTTAGGTGATATTTACTTCCAGAAATGCTTTCCTAAAGTCGAGACATTGCATGTCATGCATGAGATTTACATGCATCTCTCGGTCTGCATTGTACTAACATGCTTGAAAAATGCAATTGATGCTTGTAGGTGCTTATTGATTAAACAGCTTAACTGAATTTTAGATGATATTTGTTGATATTTACACCATAATTAGCACTAACTTCACATAAGGATTGTCAACTGTTAAATTAGCAACTAGGTTATTCTCATATTCTTGCTGTTAAACATGGAGATTTACAATATTCATTTTTAAGATCAATTTGTATCCCAGGTTCCAAGTTCTTATTTTCATTACATCATGAGCTTTTCTAATTGTGCTAGGTGCATACTGTTATTACTGACCCCCAGGTTTCTCATGTGTACTTCTTGACCAGATCCTCTCTGGCTAGGTCTTCCTCACCGTTGCTGGCTGGAGCGCATGGTGGACTTCTACATTGAAGAGTACCTGCAATGGCCAGCGTGAATGATGATGCGGACCAGTTCTCCTCCCCGAAGGTGACCAAGGTGGACGCGACGGAGGCGAAGAACCCCCGCTGCCTCGCTACCAATGACCCCGTTGCCCCACGGGCTCGCACCGAAGGCAAGTATCTACCTTCCACCCAGATCCATCTTTGTTCCCATTTTACCAATTGGTATATGTTTTTCCATGCTGTCGTTGTCCTTTTGTTCTTGTTCACTGGATGATACAAGGTTGTTGTATATGCAGGTTACGACAGTCTGTTGATCTGATGTGCCACCAGCCTGAAGGTAATAAGGTTGCGACTTTCTGCTCTATATTTTTATTTTGTGAAGATGCCCGAAGCTTCTTGGTTTGCTCTTTATTTTGGTCGAAGAGATTGTATGTAGTTCAAATGTTCAATGCAAATGTCCAAACTGCTTGTGTGGTGAAAATAGACCTATTTTAAATTGAATGTAGTTGTCTTCTTTGCTAAATGCATTATCTGAGTATGCGACACTGTTATAATGTTTTACATCTCAAGTGTGATACGCGGAACTAGTGAACTTCCGCGTTACATATTTACCCGTTACATTGCCATTCATGTGTAAAACCCAGAACTAGTGAAGAAAATTACATCTCAACTTTGATTGCTAAAACTAATGAAGGAATGAATGGGAAAAATGTCAATTGTAGGACTAGTAGACTGTTACATAGCCAAAAAGAGGTTCAAATAACACTTCCGAGTTCTGGTACAGCTTTCTTATATAAGAATTTGATGCATTCCTTATCATGTGATGAATTAAAGGTAATACTTATCTCCATCTAATACTGATCTTTATAATTGTATGCTTGTTGATTGGAGCCTGTTTTTCTGATTCCTTCCTCTTGATCCATTCTTGTGCAATATAATATTTTTGTAGGATGGCAAGTTGTCGAAGCTCGATCATATCACATCAGAGAGAGCAATGAAGTCATTGATGTCTTAGTGTGTATTACCTCTGTTCATGTATTATATTCTTGAGTAAGGAAATGTTGTATTATTGAGATGATTTGTCATGTTATGTGAACCTGTGAGATGTGTTATGTGATGTGACATGATGCATGATTTGAATTCGACCTGGTGTTTCCCTGATATGATTTGAAATAGTGCTAGATGTATGTCACTGGGCCCAAACACTTTGAATGATAAAAACATTTTTCACGAAATAATTGGGCTGAAAAAAGGCATCAGCCGAAGTATTGGATTTTCTTTTGAAATTAGTATAAACCAAATTTCCGAAATAAAAAAAGAAATGGACCTGAAAAGGCCAAATTCAGTAGAATGGAATATGTTGTTAAAATGCCACGGCCCATCAAATAAAGTGGCTGAAATGTTGGTCTTAGCCTGTTGGGCTTGGCCCATGTGGATGACCATTGTGGATTGGGCTGATTCAGATCTGTGACCTTTTAATTTCATCACAATTTTGCCACGTAGGATTGGCCACGTAGGATCTGACGTGGACTGGTCAGACATCCAATGACCAAAATGATTGGTCATAAATGTTATGACCCTCTAATTTGGTCATAGACAATTATGACCATTTCACTGGAAAGGTCATGATCGACCGTTTTAGTCGCTCGGTATGTGACCATCGGTTTTTGGTCACAGAGGGGTCATGAATGGAACTTTGTGACCTTTTAGTGACCAAAATTGAGGGTCACCAGTCAGCATATTTCTTGTAGTGATATACTCCTTGTCCATGACAAGTGATTCTAGTAATTGTGGTGGATTTTGTAGAACATCTTCACATTGGCTCTTGTGTTGATTTGCTTTATCTATTACCTTCCTTGCCTTTTGAATGGATCCTTTTTTTTCAATCGGTAGTGTTTAGTGTTATAGATAAAATTTGGAGAGTAATGATCCCTTGTGTGTGCATTTTGTATTCAAATGCAAATATATAAGATAATGCATAATCTTGGGGGAGCATTCCTTTTTATTTAGAACACTATCCCATCTATCAATTTTTCATCCTTTCAATTGGCATTTGATTCCTTATCTTTTGTTTTGATACCTTCAATTGGTATTAATTGGAACTTTATCTCCTCCATAGATATTGTTCCGATTGATATTTTGTGGGAGTCTTGATACCTTTTTCCTTATTTTACTTTACTTAATTTCGGTCAAGTATCACCTTCTTCTTGGTATCTTTTCTCCTAAATTGATATTTGTTGTTTTAATTGGTATCTTATTTTCAATTGGTGCCTTATCGATCATTTGTTGTGTTGATTTGATTCCTTTTGATATCACACTTCATGTGTTGATGTGTTTTGGAATCAATCATTTGTTGATTTGATTTTTCCTCAATCATGTGTTGATTTGGATTTTGATATAATTTGGACAACCTTTTTGTGTCACACCTTGGTGTGCTCTCTTCTTGGTTGACTTGGTGTTTTTGTCCGAATTGTATCTTGTTTGGTTCTTGTAAGTCTATGCATGTATATTTACTAGTATATATATTGTATGGCATGCTAGTCTTTCTTGATCCAATATATAGGGTATGCTCCACCGAATCCTAAATCGGCTAAGATGTGCATGAAATTCAATTTCATATCTATATGCACATATTTATGTGGAGTATGTCCTATATATTGTAGTTTATCTAACTACTATGGGACCCAATGAGTTTGGGAACCATTTTGTGCTTGAATTTTGTTTTAGGTACAATGGATATGCATTGGATGCTTGCCTCATTCATAAGGAAGGTGTTCTCACCATGTGATCTTAGGAGTCAAGCTTTGATGACTAACAAGGAATCATCTTCTTCATCACCAATGCCATATCGGTAACAAGTATCTACCCATGCATACTTTTCTAGTTCCAACCTTGTGTAGGTTGCTTCTTGGCATGAAAGCTCTTATATGCAATTGTTGTGGTTTTGGCCTTTTCCTTCACTTAATATATCTTTGTGATATGTGTGTTGAATTTGCAAAAACCTTTTCCTCAATTGATATTATTTCCTTGTGATACTTGTTGCCTAACTCAAAGCATCTCCACTATCTCTTGTTCCCTTAGTGATATGTGTGATGCATTTGATATATTTGAAGTTCATTTATATACAATGAGATAATTTGAGCTATGTGCTATGCTTTTAAGCAACAATCTCATTTTTATATTTATGACTTCCTTTTGGATACCTTGTTCTCTTTTTCCCGAACCATTTCATATGTATATGTTTCTTTGCGGATGTATATCTTCAATGGTTTGTCCAATTAGAAACCTATACATATGAGAGAGATCACCTTTTAGTTGGTATCCTAATTATTTTGAGCTACCTTGTTTTCATCTATAATTCTTTGGTGGCTCCAATTTTGTCTCATGAGTGTGTGTCTTATTGTTTATTGGTATCTTTGCACACTCATGTATCTCTTGAAGATCTTTGTCCTCATGCCTACCATGGTGAGCATGTTGATTTTTCTTTGTCTAATTGCTCTCACTAGCTTTTGGCATTTTCAATTGGTTTTAGTTTCCAATTGGTATCCCTAAGCTTGTGAACATACGTTTTTAAAGATCTTCGTTTTATCTCGGTTGGGCCTATCTTATGTTTGAATCTTTAAAAAATTGGTATCTTCTTTTGGCTCAACCACATCTTTGGTGCAAGTGCTATGATTTGCTTTTGCATTATGCACTCTTGCACTTGTTGAGTGTTCTAGATGATTTTGGGGGAGTGAGGATTCCATATTTGTGCACTCCTTATTTGTGCATGAACATTGGGGAGCTTCTCCGTTTTTATTTAGAACTCTCGCTTTGGATCTTTTTGATTGCTTTTCTCCTTTGTGGAGATGTTTAAAATGATTTCATCCCTCTTGCAATCTTTTGATCCTCAATATAGTTTGATTTCCTCTAGTTTTCATCAAAAGGGATTGCCATCACCTTTATGGAGGAACTCATATTATATTGGCTCTCTAAATTTTTCTTCCCATTTTGGCAATCGATGCCAATGGGGGAGAAGTTTAGAGGGTTTAAGGGAAATTGGGTTTTATGCTTTTGTTGCATTTGCCTTTAATGCGCTTGCATCCTTGCTCGTTTGTCTTGCAAGGATGCTTTATTCATTATATAAACCCTCTTAAAAAGGGATTGTCATCAATTACCAAAATGGGGGAGATTGAAAGTGCATGGTTGATCCCATGCATGGTTTTGGTAATTAATGACAATCTCTATGGACTAATATTTGTGTTGAGCTTATTGTAGGATGTGTTCATTTGCGTTGCTTGATCTCCATATGTTGGAATCAAGGCTAATGGAAGAAGAAGATTATATGTTGATCAAGGCTATGTGCAAGTTGATCAACACACAAGGCTAGTAATGTACCATAAGGGATCATGTGATCTCATGGTATGGTAAGCACTCGTCAATATAGCCTTGTGAACTAACCCATGATCTATGTGCTTGGTATATCTATGTTGGGTTAGGTGTCTTGTCATGAGCTTGCATCAAAAGGAAGATCTCGTGTAGCTCATGAAGGACGGTGTCAAGTGGTGTGGTTCAAGTTCAAGATGATCAACAAGAAGATGTCATATGCTTGGATCTTGCCAACCATTTGAAGATAAAGGCCAAGTGAATATTTGTCTATGTGGTGTTTCTCCTATCTTGGTGTATGGGGGAGCATCATGTGGATCTTCACCAAGCGAAGCGCAATCAAGAAAGGTGGTGCTTCATCGAAAATGGATTTCATGAATACCTTCTTGCGTTTTTTATTTTGGAGGTGTTTCCGGTTTGTCTCTTCTAAGAGAGTTCAAACTCTCTCCTTATGATTTCCTCCTCACATGATGGATAATGATGTTTCTCTGCATGATCTTGTAGAGCTTTTCGTTGCGAGTCCAACGAGCCCAAGATCATCGAAAACAGAGTCCGGATGCAAAAGATATGCCCATTTTCATATTGCAATTGCTGCTATTTTCTGTGGGGCGGAAATTCCGGCCCCTGGAAGTCCGGCCGTTGCACCGGAATATCCGGCCCATATTTTCATCTGAGCTTTTTTGGCTAAGTATTTTTGGCTTTTCTCTCTGGAGGGGGTCCGGAATTTTGCCTCGGAAGTTTCCTCAAAAATTTCCGGGGGTCCGGAATTTCCAGTCTTTGGTCCGGAATATCCGGCCCAAGGAAAATTTGGCTAAGTCATTTTCGCGTTTTCTCTCGGGTGGGGGTCCGGAACTTTGCACCGGAGGTTTGCTCCGGAAATTTCCGGGGCACCGGAAATTCCGGTGTAAGACCCGGAATATCCGGCCCCCGGTCGGAAGTTCCGGCCCTTTAACCCGGAATTTCCGGCCCCTCGTTTTTCCAATGGCTAGTTTTTGGGGGAGGCTATAAATAGCCCCCTTCTTCCCCCAAGTGCTGGCTGCTCACCTTGGTCACTTGTTTTCCTCTCTCCTCCATTGTTGCTAACCTTGTGAGCTCGATTCCTCTCAATCCCTCCAATGATTCTTGCCCAAACTTAGGGATTCGAGAGAGGAGATCTAGATCTACCATTCCACCAATCAAATCCTCCTCTACGTGAGGGGAACCTAGTGGATCTAGATTTGGGGTTGCTTTGTGTTCATCCCCTTTGTTCTTCCTCTCTTATTCCCCCCAAAGCATTTGTTGCTTGGTTGGAATTTGAGAGTGAAGGACTTGAACACTTCGTGTGTTCTTGCCTTTTGCATTTGTTGCATCGGGTTGCTCTCTCCGCGGTGATACGTGAAGTTGAAGGTTGAGAAGCTTGTTACTCTTGGGTGCATTGTGTTCCCAAGAGCTTGTTGCCTCTTGGGTGCATCGTGTACCCTAGACGGTTGGAGGTGCCGCGAAGTCTTCGAGTTGTGAAGCTTCGGCACGATTTGGGAGCCCCCAATTGAGTTGTGGGTGTGTGCCCCAAGAAGAGTTGTAAAGGGACTCCAGAATCCGCCTCGAAGGATTCCGATAGTGGAAGGTGAACCAATCCCTTGGGTGCGGTTCATCGGAGAATAGGGTGAGGACTTTATGGCATCTTGAGTCGGCCTCTTGTGGCGAGCTCACACCCCTCAACGAGACGTACTCCCTTAACAAGGAGGAACTCGGGAATACATCCTCGTCTCCGTATGCCTCGGTTATTTCTATACCCGAGCTTTTACTTATGCAATTTACATTGTGATAGCCTTCGCGCTTGAAGTTTATGTCTTGCTATCACCTGTTGCTTGAATTGCTTAGCATAAGTTGTTGGTGCACATAGGTAACCCTAGTATTTAGGTTGTTAGCTTGTTAATTTAAACACCTAGTTTTATTCCGCAATTATCAAGCCTTTAACCGACAAAGTGTTAATCGCCTATTCACCCCCCCCCCCTCTAGGAGGCATCCGGGCATAGCTTGTTCTTTCAGAAGTGCTTGATAGAGTTTTCATCAGTTCATATATCTTTTTTCTTCTTTTAGAAGTTTGCTTCAGGCTGGGTCCGATCATCCACCTCTTTTATTGGTAGAAGGGGAAGATAGAACTTTATCCCATACAAATTTAGGTTTGAAACAGCTTGGTTGTTGAAAGAGAATTGAAAAGAAGAGGTTATTTCTAGATGGCCAGCAAGATGCAAAGTTAATATGAAGGATCATTGGCAAGATGTATCCCAATCCTTTAGAAAGTATTTGAGAGGTTGGAATGTTAATGAGTACAGTCATGCCAGTATCCGTAAAGACAATCTTATTAGAAGCAAGCATAGAGGTCACTGAAAAAAAGGCTGAGGAACATGACCATTCAGGAATGGACACTCAGATATGAGCTAGAGGCTCAACTTGTGAAGATATATGAAATGGAGGAGCTCTACTCAAAGGCAGAAAAGAGGATGTGCACAATGGTTGTGGAAAGAATACTCAAACACAGCTTACTTTAATAAGAACCAACCAAGTGGCAAGAAGAGGAAATGTAAGATTTCTTCATTGGAAAATGGGGATAGAGTGATTTCTGATCCATTAAAGCTTAGGCAGCAAATTACAGATTCTGGACAAGAGTTTGTTTGGCAGGTGTACTTTGCCCAAAGTCTTTCAATCTTTAGCCATCAGTTTAAGAAGCGACAGATCCTGGCGCATGAGTACTTGAGGCGAATGGCCATTGCCCAGGCTGATGGGCGAGCCAACTCGGAGAGAAATTCCAGAAGCAAAAACAAAGTGAATCGTACTTTCCCTGCTATTCTTCACCAGAAATCGTGTCCCCCCACTCCTGAGCAGAAAGGCCTCGCAGAGCGTCAACACCAACACATTGTAGAGCAACGTCTTGCAACTATGTACAAAGCCTCCATTCCCCTGGGTGTCGTGTTTGAAAGCACAGTCTTTGTCATAAACTGATTACCCTCCGCTCCAAATGGCTCTACCAAGGATCCCACAAAGTTCCCAAATCCCAGTTTCTCAGAAAAGTCCTGGTATCCATCTACTCAGAATAATTTGAATGTAGAACTAAAGAAGCACAATTTCCTTCCTCGAGAGGAATCTAACCGAAGAGAAGCGAGCATCATAATAGCTTTATAAAATAGATTTAGTCTAAGAGGACGTTCGCATCAATTATCACGCCTCTGACTGCTGAGGACGAGGTTCGGGGCTTAATGATATTGTGAAAGGTGTCATTAAACCGGGTCTGCCTCTGTTATATATGCCATGGATCTCATCTATTCCCCTTAAACAAGGGATAACGTGGGTTCCGACCTGGAATCTGGACCCCCAATTAGAGTGTGTTTAAAGAGATTGGAGGAACTCTTCCTCGGTCTCCGTATCCAAAGATACTGGTCATTAGAGCTTAAAGTGTTAGGTTCTACTCTCCGTTTTCTTCATAGTAAGGGAGAGCAGTTCAGTCCACTTGCTCTTTGGCCGCATCGGTTGAGGTTTGCTCTGGATAGTCTCAATTATGTGAAGACTAATCGTCATGTGGATGCTTGCGAACGTATGTTTGAATCTTCCAACAACCGATGATCCATATAAAGGATTCTATCGGGCAGGTCGTTTACGGCAAGCAGTTGAGGGGAGGGCCAAAAGGCGTATTTTCACCATTGGCAATTACGTAAACCAGCGCGCTTGTTGAAGCCAGTTCATGAATGGGTGATGCATGTGCTATCCCGATTGCCTACTGATGGTACATTCCATCAGACGTAACCTCTGGATCGTATTGTCAATTGGAAGGCTTATTACTCTTCTGATTTCACAGCTGCTACTGATCGAATGTCTCTCCGAGTGTTATTCCATGTTATGGAACACTTATTCGGGAGTTCGTTTGCTAGTGCTTGTGTTAATAGCACGTTGGCTACAAACACTTTCAATGTTCCTTTTGTTAAAAGGAAACACCCAAAGGAGATCAATGGTAAGTTTCGTTGTGGGTCAACCATTAGGGTATTTGTCTTCCTGGCCCTTGTTCGCCCTGGCCCATCTCACTTTATTGTGTGGGTTGCGGCAGAACATGTCTACCCAGGTAAACGGTTTTGGGATTACGCTCTTTTAGGTGATGACATAGTCATCGCTGATAAGGAGGTGGCCCGTTCCTACCGGTCCATAATGGAGGAGCTAAGGGTTAGCATTTCAGATGTGAAATCCAGAGTTTCTACTTGGAGCTGAGTTCGCTAAGAGATTCCGAGTAAAGGGTCTCACAGTGGATTGTTCTCCTGTATCTATAAGAACCTTATGGGTTCTCATCATCCAATGGGTATAACATCCCTTAAGCTGATGTTCCCATCATTGGGTTTCAAAAGAATGATGCGGTTTCACGGTATAGGTTACAAGACTCTTAGCGTCCTCTTTGTTGCTTGCCGAAGAAGTACACTAGGCTTGCAATGATGGTAGCGAAAACTCACACTTTGTTTTTTACTAGGGAGGTATACCTCATAATCCGTATTTTAAGGTCGAATGTATTAATTGGCTGATAGTAAGATTGAAGCCACTCTCAGAGGCACCTCTCCTACTGATCCTGCTGATGCTCCTGCTCATGGATTCAACAGACAGTTCAAAAGGTTGCAGACCAGGATAGCCTCAGATCAAAACCTAAATGTGCCAGGATAATAGAAGCAAGTGCAATAAGTATTCATGAATTTGAGTTGTTGCTAATAACTTTGCCACCTGAATACTTGATTCATTAAGGTCGTCACCCTCCAGAAGTCTCTATCATTTTCTTTGTTTGTCCGTTAAGCTTCATAGGGCCAAAATAAAACTCCAATCGCTACTACCACTCACGAAGACACCGAGATCTTCGACTTAGCTCCCACAGGTCATCCACCTAGGGCGGAAGATAACGAAAGGGAGACAAAGTCCTAACTAAATCAACACACAATAACCTCAACCTTCTACCCATTCCATCCATCATATCAGTCGAGTCGAGGAGATTCGTTCTTATCTATAGATAAGGCAAGAGAGAACTTATGACCTCGCGGATGGAGAGGGATTCGAACCCCCCGGTATTCCTATCAATACTTCGGTTTTCAAGACCGACTCTTTCAACCGCTCAGACATCCATCCCTGCGCTCGCCCGCCCTATCTATCTGCGCACTGGCAGGTAGGAACAACTCTATGTGATTTGCTACGCTTGCTTGCGCCCCACCCCGTTAGCTGACTCTATTGCCTAGCGGTTAGCAACACTTTTCCGGTAGTACGAATCGCTACGCTTCGCTTCTTTCTATATGATAATATGCACCGTCGGTTGCTGCGCTCCCTGCGGGTCATAGCAAGATAGTGAAGAACAAACGATCCTCAAAAAAGTCAGCAGTGAATGAGTCCGACTCGAGTTCGTGAGTCAAAGGCGTGGCAAGAGAGCGAGTTTGACTCGCGAACGATCCGCAAGTGAAGGACCGATCCTTTAACACCAGTACTGTTGTGAGACTGGTACTTGGCGGCTCACGAGCAACATATAGACTAAGGTTGCCCATCACTCCCTCGCTCCTTTTTGAAGGCCCACCGCTCCCCCTTTCTTTAAGTATCTATCCTGGCTTGCATTTTGGGGCGAGTACTACAGTTCCTCCATAATCACACAGAACGCCCAGCTTCACAGAGCTGCTCTCTCCCCAGTCCACATCAATGTGTGGAATCTGGATCTACTGTGTGTTCTGACTCTATTGGATCAACTCAGATACTAAGCCTTCTACTACTACTACTTAGGAGATAAAATGCTATATTTCAGAGATTTGACTCTATTACTGTGTGTTTTTAGGGCTGTTCCCGAGCCAGGTTCCCTGGAGTCATTCTGACCTAAATGGATGAATGAAGAAGGGGGCGAGCAGATACGACGGCCACACACACTTATATTTAGCCGAATAAAGCCGGATCTACTACACGGCTAGGATCAGAGAAAGATTGAGAAAGCAAGATCAAACCTACTCTACTGTCGATTCAAAAGGTAAACAACCCCCGAAGACTTTATCAATGAATGGATCAAAGAAGGAGGCTCTATCTAAGTCATCGTATATAAGGGAAGAAGCCCGCCCCGGATCAAAGAATGAAGAAGCTAGCCCGGGTAGACTTTAAGAGCTCTTGCTCTGCCTATCCTTCTCGCTTCGTCTTGGAGGTCATAGAAAGATACGAAGGGCCTACTCTTTTAATTAAAGCCCTACTCTTAATAATAGTGAAAGCCCCCTTCTCTTACCTACTTTGACTCATATCTTCGGTATACCTCAATACAATACAAGCACTGGAAAGGATATTCAATAAAAACTGGGCTACCGCCCTATCTAAGCGGGTTTCCCCTCTCCTCTACGGGAGTCCTCTTTTAGTCTATTTATGCTCCTGTGTCTATCGCTATCGCCCTATTCTCTCTCAATTAAATGAGGGGGAGTACCTTTCTTTAGCTTCCTGTAATGTCCCGGGGTTTTCCCCCAAATTAGAATTGCTTGTTATTTTTATTTTTGCATCATCATGGCATCATCATGCCTTTTGTTGCATTTGTGATTTTTCAAAATTTCAAAAATAAATAAAATGGGTTATTTTATGCCATCATCACATGTGTTTAAATAATTATTTTTGGTATGAAATATTTTCATCTCAATAAAACCAACTATGATTTTGTTTTGACAAACAAATATACCTGTGGCAAATAATTTTATCTTTGGTAAAAATAATCTTTGGCCTTCTTTTATTTTATTTTCTTATTCTTCCCTTTCTGTGGAAAAAGAAAAAGGCAGAAGAAAAAGAAAAAAAAACTAGAGCAGGCCGAAGCCTTCCCTCTCTCTCTTCTCTCCTCTCTCTCTTTCAGCCCACCTTTCCCCAAAGTCGGCCCATGGCCCGGTAACCCCCTACGCTGTCGTCTCCCTCGTACGGAGACGAGCATGTCGCTTTCTCACCCTCGCTCCCGTGCCATCGCCCTCGCAGCGCCACGCCATGCCACGCCACCCCACTCCCCTGCCTATAAAGCCGCCCCCGGGTGCCCCTTTCCCCTAACCCTAGCAGCCTCCTTCCTTTTCCCCTCTGCGCCGCCGCCATCCTCTTCCCTCGCCTCGTTCTGCCTTCTCACTCGCGTGCACGCCATGGCCAAGATCGGGACCGAAGCTCGCCACCCTCTCGGTGCTCCCAAAACCAAGCAATAAATGTCCAAGAGCTAGCCCGAGTTTCACTCTTGCGAATCCCCACCTCGGATCCCTCTTCTCCAACCTCGGAGCCTCGGAAACCAGCTCGCCCCGTGCGTGCCCTGGAGCACCGAGGTCGGCCGCCGTCGTCGTCCACGCCAGTACGAGCTGTTAGGGTAATAGATGCTTGTAGCGAAGAGGACCAAGATCAGTCATAAGAAACTGATCACGAAGACGAGCCCTGACAAAGGCAATATACTCAGGATCATCACCAGTAATGATCATATCATCAACATAAAGAAGGAGAAGAGTGCGTCCACGAGGGGATGTGTGAACAAATAGCGCTGGATCATGAAGACTAGGAGAGAAATCAGCAGCAGTCACCACAGAAGCAAAGCGCTCGAACCAGGCACGAGGGGCCTGTTTCAGGCCATAAAGAGAACGTCGAAGACGACAAACCATCCCATCAGGTACAGAATACCCAGGAGGAGGCTGCATGTAAACCTCCTCACTCAACTCGCCATTAAAAAAGCGTTCTGAACATCAAGCTGGGACACAGACCAGCGTCGAACAGAAGCAACAGCAAGAAGAGTACGCACAGTGGTCATATGAGCCACAGGAGCAAAAGTCTCATCATAGTCACGGCCGTGCTCCTGCTGAAAGCCACGAGCCACAAGACGCGCTTTAATTATAGCGCTCAAGAGACCCATCAGAGCGGGTCTAAATTTTATAGACCCACTTACACGTGATAGGACGGACACCAGGAGGTGGAGAAACAAGATCCTAGGTGCCGGTGCGCTCAAGCGCAGCAATCTCCTCAGCCATGGCAAGCTGCCATTCGGGATGTTGCTCAGCATCCCCATAAGTAGTCGGCTCGGAGACAGCAGAGAGACCATACTGACTAGGAGAGTAACGGTTTGGAGGACGACGCGGACGAACAGGCGGAAGAGGTGGAGAACTAGGAGATGCATCAGCAGAAGACAACTCATCAGAAGAGGAAGAATCTGAAGCCGGAGAACGAGGAGAACTAGGAGAACTAGACGGAGGAGATGATGGCACGAACGAAGGGGGCGCATCAGAAGGAAGAGGTGGAGGAGAAGGGACATCAGGAGGTGTGTCAGGAAAGAGAAGAAAAGAGATATCATCCACCGGGTAAGTACCAGAGGTGGGGGGAGGATAGAAGGAACACGTCTCATCAAACGTGACATCACGAGAGATGCGCATCCGACGACCAACAGGGTCCCAGCAGCGATAGCCTTATGCTCATCACTGTATCCGAGAAAGACACACTGAACAGACTGAGCAGTCAGTTTGGTGCGTTCGCGAGGAGGGAGAAGGACATAGCAAACACAACCAAATAAACGAAGAGTCGAGTAGTCTGGAGAGCTACCAGAGAGACGCTCGAGCGGAATGCCACCGTGAAGAGCAGCAGAAGGCTGAATGTTAATGAGGTAAGCCGACGTAGCAACAGCCTCAGCCCAGAAATGCGGCGGAAGAGAGGAAGCAATCATCATAGCACGGGTAGTCTCAAGAATATGACGATGCTTACGCTTGGCGACACCATTTTGAGCATGAGCGCCGGGACACGAGAACTGGGCAAGGGTGCCCTGCTCAGCAAGGACACCACGCAGGTGCTGGGAGATATACTCTCCTGCAGAATCAGCACGAAACACACGAATAGGAGTGGAATACTGAGTACGAACCATGGCCACAAAGCGCTGATAAATACAAGTACCTCACTGCGAGAGCGCATAAAAACAACCAGGTGTACCGTGAAAATCATCAATAAACAAATATAGTATCGATGGCCCCTTTAGAAGCAAAAGGGTGCCGGACCCCAAACATCTGAATGAACTAAATCAAAAGGTCGCTGAGATACAGACGCACTAGTAGGATAGGGAAGCTGAATCTGTTTGCCTAACCTACAACCCTGACACGAATGTAAAGACACATCTCATGAGACAGACCCCAGAAGACCACGACGAACTAATGACGATAAACGGGAGCCACAAAGATGACCCAGCCGATGATGCCACTGCTGAAAAGAGCCAGTGACAGAAGCAACAACCACAGGAGGACTGGCTGATGAAGTGTCAGCGGAAGGAACGCGAAGCCAGTCTAACTCCCATAGCCCCGGGGACTCAAGGCTGCGAGGGCCAGCTCCAACCAGGGCCTGTGTACGACGGTCCTGAACAGCACAAGAATCAGCGTCAAGAATGACGCGACAACCAGAATCAGTAAGCTGACTAGCAGAAAACAGGTTCATCTTAAGACTAGGAACATGAGAAACATCAGGAACAGAGAAAGAGGAAGTAGAAAGGGTGCCTCGACTGGAAACAGGAAGAGAGGTACCATCAGCCGTGATAACACGGACAGGAGAAATAAAAGAGCGAAGAGCAGAAAGAATAGAAGACGCAGAAGTCATATGAAAAGAAGCTCCAGAATCCAGATACCACGGGGATGACGTACCTGACTGTGTAGAAGGTGGTGGTCGCACGGTGCCAGAAGAGCTAGGCACAGAACCAGCAGTACCCGTCGAGGAAGAGCCTGTAGCAGCGAGCAGACTACGAAGACCTCGGATAATGTCCTGATCAGACAGTGCAGCAGCAGAAGATCCTGACAATCCAGCCTGGGCATGCAACAGCAGAAGACCCTGAAGAACCAGCCTGCCTACGAGCATGGTACTGCTGACGTAAGCTGGGATCCCTCTTCCAGCAGCTCGAGATATCGTGGCCAGTCTTGCCACAGTAGGCGCAGGGAGGACGAGGAGGTGCACGGGGCTGCTGAGGCTGACTCTGACCCTGGGCCGGAGTTGAAGAGAGTATCGGCGGTCCTGGAGACCGCAACGAGGCTGGCGGCACAGGAGGACCACGAGCAGCAAGTACAGAGGGAACCTCAAGAAGACCAGCACCACGAAGACGAGTCTCCTCAGCCCGAAGCTCAGCTAGTACCTCAGAGAGCGGAACACGACCACGGGCAAGCAGCTGGGCACGACGCGGCTCAAACTCCTTGCGGAGCCGCGACAAGAACTCATAGACGCGCTGAAAATCCAGATCCGCGCGCACAGTCAGACAGCAGGGACAGGTACCACACACAGCTGTACGAAGAGAATCAAGCTGATGCCAAATAGCAGCACTCTGAGTATAGAACTCATCAATAGTGGAATCACCCTGCTGAAGATCATGCTCCTGACGAACCACGGACAGGTAAAGAGCATCGCCAGACGGCTGATAGCGCTGACGAAGAAAAGTCCACTGAGCAGCAACGGTGGGAAGACCCATGAACTCAGCAGCATACTGGGGCAGAACACTGGAAGTGAGGACAGCAGCAGCACGAGCATCCTCATCTATCCACTGAGCGTAATCAGTCAGATCCAGCCGGTACGTCGCAACAGCAGTAGAATGCTCCTGGACCTCCTTGTCATAATCAGTCAGAGCAGTATCATAAGCACTCTGGGCTGCATCCTTGACCTCCTGAGTAGCATCGGGAGCAAGGGTAACAGGCGGCGGCGCAATGGGTGCTCGAGGAGCAACGGGGCGCGGCGGACAGGAGACCTCGCCAGAAAGCACACCCCAAAGACGAAGACCGCGCATGTGGACGCGCATGAAGGCAGCGAAATCAGGGTAATTCGCGCCATCAAAAATCACCGGGCAGTGACGAATCGCAACATAGCCCGACGAGGAAGACATTGTACCTGTTTTTTTTTTTTGGAAACTGAAAGTTGGATCCGATCGGGTCAACACAGCAGCAGCTTCACGAGACAAGCAAACAACGACCGGCGCGGGGCCGAGGGCCGATGGGGTCGGCCGCGCACCTGAGCGACGAGGGGAAGGTGGCTCGGCCGGAGGAGGGCTGGCCGGCGACGGGGAGCTCGAGGGAGCGGCAAGCTCGGGTCGGCGACGAGACGCGGATGCGGGAGGAGGCGGCTCGGGCGCAGCGGCTGGAAGGGGACGGCCGCGGCGTGGAGCTCGGGAGGCAGGAGGGCAGCGGAGGTCGGCGGCCGGGCTCGGGTAGAGGAGCACGGGAGAGAGAGGTGGCGCGGTGGGGAGAGGAGATTGGTGGGAGGCGGCGGGTGGGCAGAGGGTGGAAGAGGCGGCGGCGGCGACCGGGCGCGGCAGCGAGATGCCGAGGCGGGCGGTGGCTGCGGCTGCGAGGAAAAAAACCCTACGGCTCTGATACCATGTTAGGGTAATAGATGCTTGTATTACCAGGGGGCCAAATGCCACAATATATAGTACATGTACAGTGCAAATATACAGTAAACCCCCTAACACATGGGGAAACTACAATATACAAATATATACTCTAACACGAGCATCCTCGAGCCAAAAATCTATGTCTATGAGCTGAGCCTCTTCCTCCTCCACTTCCTCGTCCACTGGAGCGTGCTGGGATGCAGCGGAGCGTCGCCTCGAGCTCGTCTTCCTCGACGTCGTCCGCCGCGCGCGCACCAGGGACGCCGAGCACGCCTTCCTCTACATCCGGCCAGATTGTTCGTCTCCGAGCTGTTCCGTTCTCCATCAGCCTCCTCTAGGTGAGCCACACCTTCTTCCCCTCCCTGGCTCCAATCCGTCGCCGCATCCCCGATCCGGTCGTCCCCATGCTCCAGCCGCCATGGCCACCACGGCAGCAAGCAAGCCCGCCCCTTTGCTTCTTTTCTTGCACCTGCACCCGCCCCTTGCACACCAAGCACCACACCCTCCGCAGCTGGTCACCAACACGTCGCACCCAGCTGCATCATCGGCCTCCAGATCGCACAAGAACCAGCGGCCTGCTGCTATTTTTCATCCCCGTCACACTGCATCCCAAAGTCTGAAACCTTTCTCTGGAAATTCAGTTAACAGCGCCTGACTTCCTTCATGTAAATCCCAATCCTTGTTCAATCACCAACACCGAGCCAGCCAGGCGGTAGTGCTCCTTCTTCTTTTCCCTGGTGGCCCAAGTTCGTATCCCATCTACGGCAATATAGGCCAACCCCTTTTTTTGTTTATTTCTTTTGCAAACATAGTTATATTCATATCTTGTGAACTATAAATCCAAATTAAAAATGTTATATATGAATGTTGGCGCTTGAAAGAAACACACGATCCGTGTGCTTCTTTAGTCCCGGTTGGTAACACGAACCGGGACTAAATGCCCTGATCCAACAGATCACAAGCGCTCGAAGGAAACACACGATCCGTGTGCTTCTGATCCAACGGCTCACAAGCGCTCTAAAGAAACACACCCTGATCCAACGGCTCACAAGCGCTTGAAAGAAACACACGATCCGTGTGCTTCTTTAGTCCCGGTTGATAACACGAACCGGGACTAAAGGCCCTGATCACATATATATGTAGGCTTGGCCGCCATTGCCATATCACATCTAAACTCATATCTGCAACCTCATCACTCTTCCATTGACTTAGGTGTCGGCGACGATGTCCATGTTGGATCAAAGGGGCGATGTGCGGGACTGGGCTCCACCGGGCTGGCACTGGGAGGTGCTACCTTCCGGGACGCGCAGCTTGGTGAGGAATCCGGGTGACGTCGTCGACCCGGATCTTCTGTGGTGGCAGTCGCGTGGGCCACGCTCGGTGCAGAGGGAGCCGGCCTCCGAGGAGGTGGTACGTCGCCGTATCAGGGAGGAGGATGAGCATGTCCGTCGCTACATGTATCTATTGGATAGGCAGTATGACAGTAGGTGGTCATTTCTTCAGAGGGTTCCTTCTCACGTGAGCTATGACCCTGTGAGGGTTCCTTCTCTTTGGATGCGCAGCGCCGGCGGCTCAGCACCCCGCGGCTCAGTAACCGGTCGAAGTTAGTTTCAGAGTCTGTGATCGCCATCGTAGTTTAGGTTACTACTTGCTTTTGAAAACTTGCGACCTAAACTATCAACTTCCGGAGATGTGTGTGATATTCATGCATATGTATTCAAATTCAAGCACTTTTCATGTTGAAAGTTTTCTCAAAAGCCGCGACTAAAACCTAACCGCCGCCCGCACCCACCTTTAGTCGCGGGGCGTGGTTCAACCCGTGACTAAAGACATGCTTTTAGTCGCGGCTTGAGCCACGCCCCACAATCTGTGTGCTTCTGATCTAACGGCTCAGAAGCGCTCTAAACAAACACACGATCCGTGTGCTTCCGATCAAACAGCTCACAAGCGCTCGAAGGAAACACACTATCCGTGTGCTAGCTTCTTGCCATATCACTATATATATGTAGGTTTGGCCGCCATTGCCATATCACATCTAAACTCTTCCATGGCTTCCACCGTACTAAGCTACCGTCAGGCGGAGGAGCTTTCCGCCTCGAACTACCCCTGCCCGCCCGGCTACTGCGTCCCCGCCGGCTGGATGCTGAGCACCGGAGGCGTGCCGGTCCATCCTGTCCCTCATGGTGTGGCGCGCCGGGCGGCCATCACGAACCACTACTACCTCGAGCTCACGCCGGAGCAGCGGATGGATCCCCGCTGGCATCCCGACTACCACCCGACTTGGGACGCCTTCTTCATCAATCGGCGTGAGAGGGCGCTCGCCAGGTACGAGGGGGACGGCCCGCCTCCTTCGGACTTCAACGAGGCCGGCCGTCAGCTGTGGTGGGCTGGCCGAACTCTCCAGGGCGTTATGAACTACATCACGGCCGGCGATAACCCCCGCCTGCGCTACCCTCAGATCCAGTCCAGGCGTGCTCACCCGTCGAGGTGGGAGCCACGAGTGCCGTCCGATGACAGCGACGACGACGACGATTACGAGGACGAGTATTATAGGCCTAGGCAGGAGTATGACTAAGATTGTTAGGACAAATTATCCAGTTATGTCATTCCGTATAAATGATTTGTATTCGGTCGATGAACTAGTTATTATCAAATGATCCACTGTTGTCATTGGCTCCAAGATTCAAAAATATGCAAAAAAATATTAGTTCATCCATTTTTAATTGAAAATGGCAAAATTGTTAATAGTTTGTACAGTTACAATAATTATTTTATAAAACAGAAAATGGTTTTGGATTACTTATTCAAATTCAAGTACTTTTCATGTTGGAAGTTTTCTCAAATTTATTCAAATATTCAAATGTTTGTAGAGTTAATCCATTTGTGAGTAAGTATTTGAAAAAACAGAGAAAACAGCGCGCGAGCACATTTTTTGGCCCAGCGCGCGCAAATTTTGGGCCATTAGTCGCGGCCCGTACCACCAGCCGCGACTAAAGCCTGCGATGCGCGCGCGATCTGAAACCGCCCCCCACCCCCCCCCCCTTTAGTCGCGGGGCGTGGCTCAACCCGCGACTAAAGACCCCCTTTTGTCCCGGTCGGTTCCACGCCCCGCGACTAAAGTGGCGTGTATATACTCCCGGTGCGTGGCTCAGACCGCGACACCGGAGGCCATTTCTGACATAGCGCCGTCAGGTTGCCGAAATTTTCCACCGCCACCGTAGCCTCCTCCGCCGGCCGCTCTCCTCCGCCACGCCCACCGCTCTCCTCCGCCGCGCGCCCGTCGCCCGAGCTACCGCCGCACGAGCCTTCCTCTCCGCGCCCGTTGCCATCGCCTCCTCCGCCGCCCGAGCCCCTCAACTCCGGCCACCCCCGCGCCCGAGCGGCCGCCACCCCTCAACTCCGGCCGCCGCCCCTTAACTCCGGTCGCCCCCGCGCCCGAGGCGCCACCGCGAGCTCGCCGTTGCTACGGAAAAGTCAACACGAGCCAAAACAAATGCTGCGAAAAAGAAATATCAGCATAAGCTCGGGACAGGGGGCTACGCGACTGCCATGCCAAAGTGGGATAAAATAGAGGAAGCGCTGCTTGCTAAAGGGATCGTTCCAGAACCAATTCGCGACGAATGGGAACAGAGGGCACGAAATTTTTTCCTTGCGCATGGGAGTGAGTATGACATGGAGACAGGGGATCTTATTTGCAGTGAGGGGATAAGGGTACCCAGGGAGACATGGCTGAAAGTGGTGAAAGAAATTAAAGAGGGTAAATTAAAGTTCCGTGCTGATAGAGAGAAAGACTTGCTGACAAAGGTCCTCGGGAATCCAGAAAAAGGAGGACGAACACGAGGCGTTGGCCCTAGTTATCCCTGGGAGATTGGGTTTCCCAAAGACAAAGATACTTATAGAAGCTGATCGAGAGCAAAGAAGCGACGGGAGGAGGAGGAGGAAGACAAGTTCAACCATTTGCTAGCAAGAATTGACAAGCAGCAGCAGCAGATTGACGAACTTAGAGGAGAGCGCCTGCAAGATCCTGCACTCGATATTACTGCCGGCCCATCTCTGCGGAGAAGCAGCGTGGCTGAATCGGAGGTCCCGTCTGACGGTGCACGGATGATAGATGGCGGTCCCGGCTACCCCGTGGATGGAATCAAGGAGCAAATATCTTGTGAGCTCCATCAGAAGGTGAAGAACATATCCCTGAAGGTGGCGGTCGGAACTGCTTTACCTTGTCCACCTGAGGCACGTTGGAATGGCCGTGAGATTCCAGCTGGCTATGCTAAAGTCGGGGTGGATGAAATCGTAAATGGGTTTGACTCAATGGAGCTTGACATCCATGGACCTGAAGGTGGGAAGACACTCGGAGAAGTACTGGGTGGTATCATTCTATGGGACAAGAACAACATCAAGCTTCCAGGCTCGGCGCCAAGTCCAACACCGCCTCCGAGTCATCGCAGGTCACCATCACCTACAAGAAGCCCACCCCAAGACTATGATCAACACAGCGCGAGTCCATCTCTATCTCTGCCGCCGGACTTGGGCCGGCCGTCTTCGCCGCCGCCTTTGCCAGCTAAGGACAATAAGCGGAAGCATGCTTCGTCGCTGAGTACTAAACGACGCAGCAGCCCAAAACGAAAAAGGTCGCCCCTCCCAAGAGTACCTCATAAGAATCTTCCCATCAGAACTTACGATCGTACTGACGAGGAAATCGCAGCGATCGCAAAGGCTGAAAAAGATGCGCATTTTGCAAAGAAGAAAACAGAGCCCACCCCGGTATACACTGAGAAGCAAAAAACGTGGGCAGTTGATTTTATGAACACAAAATCGCAATATGAGTTGCACCATAAGCCAGATGACTATGCACGCACACTTCGGAAGGAAGCGGAGAAGAACAAATCAAGTAAAAGTTCAAGCGGGAGCAAAGCAAGTGAAAGTGCAAGCGGGAGCAAAGCAAGTAAAAGTGCAAGCGGGAAACGAAGGGACGTTCCCCAGCTCGGAGAACAGGCCAAACAATCGATCCCACCCCTCAAGGTGTTATCCAAAGACGTTCCTCAGGCACAGCAGCAGGATTTGGTAGAAGCTGCAAAGTTGGCGCCCGCTATGGGTGTGACTGTTGCTGAACTGTTAGGTTCCCAAGACGACAAGTTACCCATGGCTGATGTAGCCCCTACATATGTCCCAGGGAAGCCTTTAGTCAGCGAACAGAAGTTGAAACAACTGCCAACACAAATGCGAAATTTGCATCAATGGTACTTGAGAGTGGTAAAGCGGGACAGAATAATGATCGTGGCAAAAGTCCCAGCAGAGTACTTCTTCCGAGCCGAAGAGGTCCATGTTGACTTTTCAGAACTCTTCCAATTATTCAATTTGGACGCCCTCGACAAATCTCTCATGAGTTGCTATTGTCTGTAAGTTGTTGAATTCATTGTCTACATATAACTTGTTCAGTTCATTGCATTTGTAATTATTCTCATTATATATATCCTTTTGTACTCTATATTATGCAGAATGAAGATGCAGTCTTGTAAAAGAAAGGTCTATAGTGTTGGGTTCATTGACCCAGATAAAGTACATATAGAAACGCTGACGACGAAACCCGACGAGACGGCGGGAAACCTTCTAAGGTTTCTAACGGAGCAACATTACTGTGACCACATATTGTTTCCTTACAACTTCGAGTAAGAGTGTTACTGTCTTGTACACACTAATTTTTACTTACTCGTAATTGATGAGTTACTGACGTATATATAAACGGGTGCAGCTTTCACTGGATTCTGCTAGACATACGAGTTGATAAGGGAATAGTTGATGTCATGGACCCATTAAAGAGAAACCTGGAAGAGTTCCGCAACATGCAGGACATGCTCCAGAGGTAATATTCGCGCTATATCGGTCTCTTTCGTTGATTTCATGAGATATCAGGTAATGAATTAACTCATTCATTAATTCATTTTCTTTGCTGGGCAGGGTTTGGAACCGATTCAAGAGTGTGGTGAAGGGTTCCTTTAGTGAGAAGCTGACGTTTACTCCGGTCTCGGTAAGTAGTACGAGATATGACCGCGCATCTCTTTACTTCTAGTTTCAATACAGTTATTATTTTGATGCTAGAATATTATTTTGATTGAATTCTATTCTCGTAAAGTTCGCGAGGCAGCCATCGGGGACGCATCTATGTGGATACTACGTTTGCGAGTTTATTCGCACGTTTACCACTGAGCACAAAGATTATAGAGTCGACGTAAGAAATACGTTCACAACATGGAAATTCACAACGGTGCCCGGGCGCACCAGCTCCCGTTTTTTGGGAGCAAAAAAAATTATGAAAACTTTACAAAAAAATGCGAAAAAAATCATGCACGTACCTGACCATGGTCCGCACCATCATGAAAAATTTCGCACCGAAATGTCATCGTATGTGCCCTGGGGAAAAATGACAAAATTCTGACAAGAAATTCAAAATTCCGGATCTCACCTGCTGTCAGAAATTTGGCATTTTCGCCCAGGTCGCGTACGATGACATTTTGGTGCGAAATTTTTCACAGCGATGCGGACCATGGTCAGGTACGCGCATGATTTTTTCCGCATTTTTTTGCAAAGTTTTTGATTTTTCATTTTTTTTTTTGAAAAGCACCGGGAGCTGGTGCGCCCGGGCTCACAAACGCCGGCCTCTTCACAACATTATTTTATTATCTCACTTTTTGTTATCATGATTGATGTTCATATTAATCTCCCTTTCTTATATAGTTTGAGAGACTGCGGGAAAAGGTCCTACCGGAGCAACGCGTAATAGCAATTGCAGAGGAACTGGCGGGATTTTTGCTGAAAGAGATGGTAGACGACACCGGAGAATTTAGTGTGAACAATAGGCGCAACCGATGATGCCGGGCCATGTAATCGAATAGACGGGCTTAGTCCCGGTAATTGTGATCTCCATGTAACTATCAAAGTTGTATATATTTGTATGCTCGATCGTGTACGGTATGTGGTAGCGTAGAAATATACGAAAACTATTTTGAAATGAAGAAAATAAATGAATAAAATAAAACAAAATGAATTCTCTGCCGCGATACAGAAAGTGCCCAAATTTCTGCCGCGGCAGAGAATTAGTAAACCCTAACCCTAACCAAAATGAACTCTCTGCCGCGGCACAGAAAGTGCCCAAATTTCTGCCGCGGCAGATAACCATTAGTCGCGGCCCGTTATACGAACCGCGACTAAAGGTTCTGCCCCTAGCACGCCCAGGATGAGGACCATTTGTCCCGGCTGGTGACAGGTCCGTGACTAATGGTTGGACCATTAGTCCCGCCTCCGGCGTGCTGGGATGCGGTGCTGATGCTGACGATCATGCCGACGCCGCCGGCGACCAGAATCGGGCGGCGGGAGAGGGGGAGAGGACGCGGGAGAGGCTAACAGGGAAGCACGCCTCACCTTGGTGTCGTGAGAGTGGACGGCGACTGCGAGGGACGGCGGAATCGCCGGAATCCGGCCGGCGGGGATACGGCAGTGGCGGCGATGTCGCGGACGCGGTCGAGGTTCCAGGAGCCCCCCGGCTTGATTACTCGGCCTGGGAGGACGAGGAGGATGCGGCGGAGGGGAAGGGGGTATCGGCCCGAGCCGAGGAAGCGCAGAACGGCGGCGATTCGTCGCCGACGGCTACCTCTCCACGGTGGCCGCCCGAGGTCGCCTTGTCGCTCTCGATCCGGAAAAACTGGGAGGGAACAGAGGGAGTGGTCGAGGGGAGCAGGTAGACCGCGGCTGGGAGGCTCTACTCCACCAGGGGCCACGCCATGGTGCGGAGCACCTTGGCCAGCTCACGGCATGGCGCCAGGGCCAGTGAGCACAGTGAGAGAGGAGAGAGGGAAAACAGGAAATTGCAAAGAGGCCCCTGTAACTTTTGAAACCAACACAAACAGGTCCCCAGAGCAACTTTGACAATTTATTTGGGGCACAAGGAAACTTTCTAAAATCCCAGAAAAATTCATGAAGTCTATAATTACCTTATAGAACCACCACAAAAATTGGTGAGGTCAAATAAATTATTTTGCCAAACATTTGTTCATAGCCTTTAGTTAGGGTAATTTAGAGCAATTTACAAAATGCATTTAATTGGGGCATTTGTACAATTCCAAAAATATTGCAAATTTTCATGGAAGCTCTCCCCACCATATTGAGGCTCAGCATGATTTTAGTTTGAAATTTCTTTGGAAGTTCTAACTTGGTTCCAAAAATAGGAATTGAATCCAGCCAATTTCAAATAATCTCATGTCATTTCTTATTTAGCAAAAACTTTGAAAAGTGAGAAATGGTTATAACCTGCAAGGTTGGAACTTCCTCATCAATTTGGAAATTCATTTATTGGTTTCCAAGTTGGCATTTTCATTGGTTTGGATGTTGGGAGGTTTGGGCTTCCCATTTCAATTGTTTTCCAAGTGCAAGTTTAAAATGGCAAAAATGCATATGGATGCTATGATGCAAACATGGAAACAAAAGTGGAAAAATTCTTCGTATTTTTCGTTACCAAGTTTGGGCTGTTACAATCACCGCGGAACGGAATTTACAAATAAATATAGAGGATATGGACTCATGGATGACTTTCCACAACCCTTATTTGTTGGGAAGGATCTGTACAGTGCCCAGGATTAAATAGACAAATTAAAATTAAAATAGATTTTAATCCTGTAAATTGGATGAAGTAGACATCTCTAATAGTAATGGCAACCCACTGAAAGTACAGAGCGCTATGAGTAGCACTACAAAAAAGAACTAATCGGTGGAGGCAACTCTAGCCGACCATGTGTTAAATAGAATAAAATGTTGGTTATTGTAGCAAAATTATTTTATGAGATTTTAGAATTTAGTGTTAGTTCTAGCAAAATTAATTTATGAGATTTTAAAATTAAGTGTTAGTTCTAGCAAAATTATTTTATGTTAGTGTTAGTTCTAGCAAAATTATTTTATGAGATTTTAGAATTAAGTGTTAGTTCTAGCAATTGTAATAGTGTTAGTTCTAGCAAAATTAATTTTAGAATTAATTGTATAGGTGTTTGATGAATTGCTACTGCCAAAAATCATGTTAGTGTTAGTTCTAGAATTTTTTTTGTTGAACTTTAACAATTATGCAACTTTTGTTATAAATAATTTTATGTAGCAATATTTTATGCGATAATGATATTGTGTGCATTTTGCAGAAACTATGGATCCACCTAGTCCGATCCGCAGAGACCTAAGACAAGAAGAAATTCTCGAGGACATAATCCACAACGCCACCGGTGCTGATCCACCCGAATCTCCCTCGATGTATCTGAACCCATCCGGTGAGGGTGAAGAGGTCGACCAAAATGAGGGGGAAGCCGACGCCTCTGATGATGGAGAAGGCGACGGCTCCGATGATGGACCCTTAACAAAGTCCGGCAAGGTATATATATGAAGTCCGATGGTCAGTAGATGCATTAATTGAGTTGTATATATATGAATTGACGAATGTTTCTTCTCTTAGGCCTCCACATCGAGCAAATGTTCCAAACGAGGCCCGGCCAAAAAGTTGGCCGCATCTGCGCATTATACAATTACGAAGATATCACTAGTGGGCGAACCGTTGGAACCCATAAAGGTTGCAAAGAAATTTGTAAAACAATGCGGAGTTATGGTTAGGGATCGCGTCCCCATCACCGTTCGAGAGTGGAATAAGCCCAAAGGGGTGGAAGATAATGAGTATGTTGCCTAAAGGTATAAAGATGGTCTTTGGAATGACCTCATGGCACATTTCACCCTCCCAGAATGTGAGGAAGAGGACGACACAGCTGCATTGAGGGGCAAAGTCAAGGTGTTCACTCTTAAGAAGATGGCCGAACTATTCCGGCAGTGGAAGAAAACATTATGGCAAGAGTATCAGAAGACCAATACTGCTCCAAAATTCGAGGGCTATCTAGTGAAGCAGAAGGCTTACTGGGATGCATTTGTGAAGTACAAGAAGTCAGAAGATGCTACGGAAAAGTCAACACGAGCCAAGACAAATGCTGCGAAAAAGAAATATCAGCATAAGCTCGGGACAGGGGGCTACGCGACTGCCATGCCAAAGTGGGATAAAATAGAGGAAGCGCTGCTTGCTAAAGGGATCGTTCCAGAACCAATTCGCGACGAATGGGAACAGAGGGCACGAAATTTTTTCCTTGCGCATGGGAGTGAGTATGACATGGAGACAGGGGATCTTATTTGCAGTGAGGGGATAAGGGTACCCAGGGAGACATGGCTGAAAGTGGTGAAAGAAATTAAAGAGGGTAAATTAAAGTTCCGTGCTGATAGAGAGAAAGACTTGCTGACAAAGGTCCTCGGGAATCCAGAAAAAGGAGGACGAACACGAGGCGTTGGCCCTAGTTATCCCTGGGAGATTGGGTTTCCCAAAGACAAAGATACTTATAGAAGCCGATCGAGAGCAAAGAAGCGACGGGAGGAGGAGGAGGAAGACAAGTTCAACCATTTGCTAGCAAGAATTGACAAGCAGCAGCAGCAGATTGACAAACTTAGAGGAGAGCGCCTGCAAGATCCTGCACTCGATATTACTGCCGGCCCATCTCTGCGGAGAAGCAGCGTGGCTGAATCGGAGGTCCCGTCTGACGGTGCACGGATGATAGATGGCGGTCCCGGCTACCCCGTGGATGGAATCAAGGAGCAGATATCTTGTGAGCTCCATCAGAAGGTGAAGAACATATCCCTGAAGGTGGCGGTCGGAACTGCTTTGCCTTGTCCACCTGAGGCACGTTGGAATGGCCGTGAGATTCCAGCTGGCTATGCTAAAGTCGGGGTGGATGAAATCGTAAATGGGTTTGACTCAATGGAGCTTGACATCCATGGACCTGAAGGTGGGAAGACACTCGGAGAAGTACTGGGTGGTATCATTCTATGGGACAAGAACAACATCAAGCTTCCAGGCTCGGCGCCAAGTCCAACACCGCCTCCGAGTCATCGCAGGTCACCATCACCTACAAGAAGCCCACCCCAAGACTATGATCAACACAGCGCGAGTCCATCTCTATCTCTGCCGCCGGACTTGGGCCGGCCGTCTTCGCCGCCGCCTTTGCCAGCTAAGGACAATAAGCGGAAGCGTGCTTCGTCGCTGAGTACTAAACGACGCAGCAGCCCAAAACGAAAAAGGTCGCCCCTCCCAAGAGTACCTCATAAGAATCTTCCCATCAGAACTTACGATCGTACTGACGAGGAAATCGCAGCGATCGCAAAGGCTGAAAAAGATGCGCATTTTGCAAAGAAGAAAACAGAGCCCACCCCGGTATACACTGAGAAGCAAAAAACGTGGGCAGTTGATTTTATGAACACAAAATCGCAATATGAGTTGCACCATAAGCCAGATGACTATGCACGCACACTTCGGAAGGAAGCGGAGAAGAACAAATCAAGTAAAAGTGCAAGCGGGAGCAAAGCAAGTGAAGTGCAAGCGGGAGCAAAGCAAGTAAAAGTGCAAGCGGGAAACGAAGGGACGTTCCCCAGCTCGGAGAACAGGCCAAACAATCGATCCCACCCCTCAAGGTGTTATCCAAAGACGTTCCTCAGGCACAGCAGCAGGATTTGGTAGAAGCTGCAAAGTTGGCGCCCGCTATGGGTGTGACTGTTGCTGAACTGTTAGGTTCCCAAGACGACAAGTTACCCATGGCTGATGTAGCCCCTACATATGTCCCAGGGAAGCCTTTAGTCAGCGAACAGAAGTTGAAACAACTGCCAACACAAATGCGAAATTTGCATCAATGGTACTTGAGAGTGGTAAAGCGGGACAGAATAATGATCGTGGCGAAAGTCCCAGCAGAGTACTTTCCGACATATGATTTTCGCCGGCGTAAGTTATGTCGGAGATCAGTTAAGGATGCTGGTTTTTTGGGTAAACCTGCCGTGGCCCTCCATCCGAGGCTGCAGGACCGCGCCAGCTTCGGGGACTAATGTCGGGGGGCAACNGCTATTGTCTGTAAGTTGTTGAATTCATTGTCTACATATAAGTTGTTCAGTTCATTGCATATGTATTATTCTCATTATATCCTTTTGTACTCTATTATGCAGAATGAAGATGAAGGCTTGTAAAAAACGATCTATAATGTTGGGTTCATTGACCCAGATAAAGTACATATAGAAACGCTAATGACGAAACCCGACGAGACGGCGGAAAACCTTCTAAGGTTTCTAACGGAGCAAAATTTCTGTGACTACATACTGTTTCCTTACAACTTTAAGTGAGGGTCTTACTTTGTTGTACACATTCACTTTTGCCTACTCGATGTTAAGTGCAATTGATGAGTTAGTGACGTATATATAAACGTGTGCAATTTCCACTGGATTCTGCTAAACATTTGAGTTGATAAGGGAATAGTTGAAGTCATGGACCCATTAAAGAGAAACCTGGAAGAGTACTGCAATATGCAGGATATGCTCCAGAGGTAATATTCGTGCTATATCGGTCTCTTTCATTGATTTCATGAGATATCAGGTAATGAATAACTCATTCATTAATTCATTTTTTTGCCGGGCAGGGTTTGGAACCGGTTCAAGAGTCTGGTGAAGGGTTCCTTCACTAAGGAGCTGACGTTTACTCCGATCTCAGTAAGAAGTACGAGATATGTCTGCGCATCTCTTTACTTCTAGTTTCAATATAGTTATAATGCTAGATTATTATTTTGATTGAATTCTATTCTCGTAAAGTGCGCGAGGCAGCCACCGGGGACGCATCTATGTGGATACTATGTTTGCGAGTTTATTCGCACGTTTACCACTGAGCACAAGATTATAGAGTCAACGTAAGAAATACGTTCACAACATTATTTTATTACCATCACTTTTTGTTATCATGATTGATTTTCATATTAATCTCCTTTTCTTATATAGTTCGACAAAATGCGGGAACGGCTCCTACCAGAGCAACGCGTAATAGGAATTGGAGAGGAACTGGCGGGATTTTTTATGACCGAGATGGTAGACGATGCCGGAGAATTTAGTGTGAATAATAGGCGCAACCGATGATCCCCGGCCGTGTAATCGAATAGACGGGCTTAGTCCCGGTAATTGTGATCTCCATGTAACTATCAAAGTTGTATATATTTGTATGCTCGATCGTAAGACAACGTTGCTCGAACGTGTACGGTATGTGGTAGCGTAGAAATATATGAAAACTATTTTGAAATGAAGAAAATAAATAAATACAAGAAAACAAAATGAATTCTCTGCCGCGGCACAGAAAGTGCCCAAATTTCTGCCGCGACAGAGAATCATTAGTAAACCCTAAACCCTAAACAAAATGAATTCTCTGCCGCGGCACAGAAAGTGCCCAAATTTCTGCCACGGCAGTGAATCATTAGTCGCAGCCCGTTATACGAACCGCGACTAAAGGTTGTGCCCCCAGCACGGCCAGGTTGAGGGCCATTTGTCCCGGCTGGTGACAGGTCCGCGACTAAAGGTTGGACCTTTAGTCCCGCCTGGCCTGTCCCGGTTGGCCAACCGGGACAAATGACCCTCATGGCCCGGGACAATAGGGCCAGTCCCCACTAGTGACTCTCGCCCTTTATCCGCATGGTGAATATATCTCACATCATCTGTGATGCGGGTGACTGTGCGGTGGCGAGTGGCGGCAGCGGAACGAACAAAAAAAATACATGTACATTAAACACACACTAAACACGTACATACATATATTACAAGATCTATTCCCATATCACATATGACTGCTAAAACGGAAAAGTTATACCATGAAAACTGTGTGAAACGGCAACGTGAAACTAGAGTGCGATGAATTTGACAAAATTCACCTAAAAACATTTGAACATTAGTCCAAATTTGAGGAGTTACAGTTACCGAAACTCAGAAGAGATTGCCAGAATGGAACCAGATCGTCGATCCACAGCTTTTTCATGTACATTTTATCTCGAATCAAAATACGATTATTAGAGAAGATTAGATGAAGAAAACTAGAGAATGTGAGGAGAACCCATGGTACATATGTGACCACATGTGACATACTAATGTGGGTTCCACTTTTGGGCCCTCAAGAAGATGGCTCTTTATAAACGGCCAAATTGAGTGTTTTTAGGAACCAACTATAGACGTGTTTCACCTACTTATTTTGGGGTTTGTGTGGGCCAAAAGTTTCATGTGACTCAGTCCACAAGGCACATACTCTGCAAGCGTCCCTCACCTTTCGAGAAAGAAACTCCGGCCAAAAGTTCCATGTGACCCAGTCCACCAAATACCAGAATTTGCATCCAGTGGGCCGGTTAGAGAACCATGTGACTAACCAACACACCCTAGGTGTTTTGGAGATGTTCGAACACACAACTCTTGTTTAGCTTTTGTTGGGTTGAGATGCGTGGCGGTGCATGGGAGGTTTTTGGATTTTTATCATTTACCTTGGTTCATTTGGTTTATTGGTAACGGAGGACAAAAACCAAAGTCACGATATTAACTTTGGTATTTAGACAACAAAATTAGTATCGATTAGTTTGGTATTGGTCAATTCGATTTCGGTTCCGTTTAATCTAGTTTCAATGTGCGCCCTCCATTTCGAATTACAAGTTGTTATAGGTTTTCTTAAATCGCATACATATATGCGTGTTTTATTGTGTTTATTCACTTATTTCAGTATATATGTTGTGCACATTAAAATATCTAAAACAACTTATAATTTGGTACAAATGAAGTAATTTTTTATGGCTACGCCTAAGTGCCATAAGGAAATTGAGCCATCGAGGAGTACTAGGGAGATAGATGTGTAACATCCCAAATTTCAAAAAAATGCATAAGCATGCATTCATTCATAAGCATCATGTTTTATTGCATAAAAAAATCTTGTTTTGAACCTTTAAATATAATTTTGGTTTAAATATTTTGTTTTGACATAATAGGGTGCTAAGCAACCCTTGTCACTAAATCAATTATTTTCTCTTTGTTTATTGGAAAACTATGTGCCAAAGTGTTCTATATAGAACAAGCTTTCCAAAAAGTATTTATTCAAAATTTTCTGATTTGTTTTGACTCTATTTTGAAAGTATTTGGAAAAACAGAAAATAGAAAGAAAAGAGAAGAAAAAAAAAAGGGGAACCGGCCGATCTGGCCGAGCCAGCCCAACCCCGGCCCAAGATCATGCGCAGCACCCGCCCGCCAGTAGCCCAGCTCACCCCGTGCTCTCCCTCTCTTCTCTCTCTCGCTGGCCGACGGGTCCCACCCGCCAGGGTGACGTCACCGTCCCTCTTCCTCTCCCCTGCGTTCATCAACGCGAGAAACCGCTGTCGGCCCCGTCTTCATTTCGGCCGTTTCTCCCTCACCATCAACACCACGACTCCTCCTACTTAAGCCTCTCCCCTTCCTCTCTCACCTTTCCCCGATACCCTAGCCGGCCCGCCGCCAGGCTGCTCAAATCAGAGCTCGCATCGCCGCCACCCGCCGTCGGTAAACGCGCATGTCGCGGCCAACTCCGGCGACCCGCGCCTCTCCTCTACACCCTATCTCCCTTCCCTCTCCTTGCTCTTTCGTTTTGACACCATTTGGTGCTCGTTTGATCGCCAGGTCGACGGATCCGTCCACCGCCGTCTCCAACTCCGGCGAACGATTTCGGGAAGAGGAGAAGGAGCCGAAGCCCTCCGCCGCGCCATCGACCTCGCCTCGCCGCCACGACCATCTAGGTGAGACGCGTTCGTCCCAGGAAGCCCCCACACGCTGGGAACACCCATGCCACCCGCGTCGCCGCCGTCCGTCGGACCTTGCACCGCCAGAGTGGATGCTTCTGTTGCGGTCTGTTGGATCTTGACCCAACGGCCGTGTTCTTTTCCTTTTTACCGAACCAGTACCATCCAATAGGATATAGCCGTGTTGCCGCTGAGTCAGCGCCCAGTCAGCAAGCCCAGTCAGCCCGGCTGACTTGTAAATTCCAGAAATTGAATAAAATGCCAGATTTTAGTGCAATCTTGTAAAATTCATAACTTGAGTTTTGTTTATTCAAAAATTGCAAACTTTATATCAAAATGCTTGGAAAAATGTTTTCTATCTAGTGGTGTGTTCAAATTGTACCTTTGCATCATGCATTTAAATGATTTTTACAGAATCATAAAATAAGGTATTTTAGCCAATGTCTTATTTTCTAAATTATTAAACACTGTAAAAATTGTGACCATGAGCATCATGCATATGTTAGACAACAGAAAATTTAATATAATCATATTTCTTTAATTTGTGGAGTGTTAGCTTGCATTTCATGCATTCATATTATTTTTGTATTGCCATTATATTGCTTGTTGTATTGATTTGGTGCTTATTGTTTGAATAGATTGTGAGGAGTGCAGGATGTATTGTGAGTGCTGCGACAACCCGAACAACGATCAAGGCAAGTGTATACTCAAATTCATGAAAGTCCTATTATTTTATTATGTATGCATTATAAACTTTTCTAGTAGTATGCATGATAGGTTTGCTATAGTTATTATTATGCTATGCAAACTTGTTAGATCATATCCCGTTGAGTAGGTACCTACATTAATTTAGTAGAAATGCTTGCAGCAATTGTGAAAGTTTTGATGCAGTAAGATAAGTGAAAATTCTACTAAATTAATGAACCACCTGGGTGGAATTGGATGGCTTCGGATGTTTAAAGTTGAGTGGCTTCTCAGGCCCATTTTCATGGTGTGAACATGAGTATGTGCACTTATGGATGGCCACCCAGGGTTTTGAGATTCGAGGTCACTCCGTGTTTAGTTTACTTCTAGTGCAGCCACTAGTCATATGGGCTCTGTCTTGATTTAGTAAGTTGAGTGGACCTGACCGGACGAACAAGCTGATGTAGGGGATGTAGGTGGGTATTGTTCGGACATGTGTATGGGAAAGCTCTTCTGAAAGATCTCGTCTCGACTCTCTCCTTTCTTTTTCACTAAATGAGTGATTAGGAAGTTTGGGTTAGTTGAGTCTAGTGGGGAAAGTGTCACAAACTCTCGAGAGTAATAAAACTAAGATCTTAGCCGTGTCCCCGGTTATGGACAATTTTGAGTAACTGAGCAAGGTAGTTGTCGGAGAATCTCTTCATTCCAATTTCAGAATAAAACTTGATGGGTGAACACGGGTAAATGAGACCTTGGATGCGTTCCATGGGTGTGTCTCATATTCTTATTTGAGAAAGAATTGTTTTACGAAAAGTAGGACAAAATTTGCTTTACGCAATAGCCTTGAACTCCACCAGCCAAATAAGCATGTAGTATTAGTCTTGCCATTTTATATTCCACCAAAGTATCACTTGCCGGCCTGTCACAAGGTATTGACCCAAATTCCCTGAGCTGCAACGTTAATGTTGCAGGTTATTACGACGATGAGTGAGACGCCTCTTTCGAGCTTACAACCAACATGAACGCCGAGATGATGGAGCTTTGTGCTATTTATATTGCTGCGTGTGAACTCTGAAATAAAATGTTGAACCATTTACTCTTTTAAAGCTAGCCTTCGGCTATGCGAAGTTGTAATGGATTATTTTACTTCTGGATCAATCGTACCGCGTTGTAATAATTATTGACATTGATGCTTGGTATTACATCTTTTGTGAAATGCTATCCATACTCGATCCAGGGAATAGCATATTTCACGACGTGTTCTTGCTTTTCTAAGCGAGGGCGCCACAAGATGGTATCAGAGCGTAATGTTGCCTGTAGGCTCGAAAACCATAGGTTTGGATAGAACAATTTAGGATCACTCCTTGTTTGTTAATTTTGAAATGCTTTTATTATTTGAAATTACATAAAGTTCTTTTACAGCATCCTATTTATTTTGTCTTGTAAATTCTTACCATGTTCATTTGAATCTCATATTTCTCTTCTCTTCAAAATTTTAGATGGGAGAGTACACCAAGACGGCCTATGTTGGAGTGGTTTCCGAGTATGCCTTTGGGAGGCAACTGTTTGAGTTGGCAGGGATGCTGCATCTTCCTCTGCCATACTTCAAGGGAAGGATGGTGAACACCGACGTACCCGGCGTGGAGCGTTGGGAAGTGCGCACCATCATGCGTGGTGACCCAACGACTCCAAACTTCGAGCCGGTGGACTACTCCAAGATCTACCCAACATGGCAGGAAGGAGTCAACACGGCGATGTTGGATCTCATGTCCCGTTTGTGCTATACGCACTATGAGGACATACCGGAGGGTTCCTTTTTCCGCATCTGCGGGAGGAGGGATGAGATTGGAGCACCAGTGGTGACTATGGGAAGTAGGCTGAATGTTCCCACCCCTGAGAAGCGCATGGAGGACATGGAGTGCTATACTTTTGACATGGAGAAGAGGGTGAAGATTGAGATGACACTGCGTGATCAAGCCAAGGCCGTCATCAACACGCAGACCCATGAGCTGCAGGCTGCGCACACTCTTATTGGACACATGGAAGAGCACGTCCATGACTTGCAGCAGCAGATTTTGGAGAAGGACGAGCAAATAGCTGCACTCCAGGCGCAACTCAACCCACCTCCACCGCCACCACGTGCTGCTGCTGCTGCTGATGATGATGATGATAGTGATGATGATGATGAAGGTGGTGATGATGATGCTGGAGATGGGGCTGCAGAACCACATGCGCCAAATGACGATGAAGAGGAGGAAGATCCAGAGGAGATGGTCCACTTCATCTCAAGCGATGAAGAAGACACGCCGGCGATGAACACTCGTGGGAGGAAGCGCAAGTGCATGAACTCGCGCGCCTATCTCAAGCTCTTCAAGAAGTGACTAGTGTGACCACCCTCTTATAGTTATTCCTCACTATGCGACGTTTATGCGAGTATCTTTTGTAAGACCTTAATAAGTACCGTTTGGAGTTTTACCTCGCCATCGTCCTTGTGTTATTGTATTGACTTATCAACTTGTGATATGGCAGTACCAATGCACTTGTTATCGCTATTATATCGTTATCGTATTGGTATAAAAGTCTATTTTCGGATTTGATAAAATCTGGGATTTTTGTGCTATTGTTTGATTGTTGTGTGGCTGTTTGTTGCCAATTGTTTGTAAGGGTATATATATTTGTTTAGTATCTATCTATCTATGCTCAAATATTCTCTGAACACAGATGCCTCCCCGCCGTGATCCCGAAAACAACAACAACACGGATGCTATGCTACAACAAATGATTGCAGCGCAGACTCAACTAATGACAATGATGGCTCAGTTCATGGCTAATCAAAATGCGCCGCCACCACCACCCCTAGTTGATAGGCTGCAAAGATTTCTGAGGCTCAGACCGAACAAATTCTCTACTTCAACTGAACCCCTTGTAGCCGATGACTGGCTACGCTCCGTGCATAAGGACCTCGTCACCTGTGAGTGCACCGACGCTGAGATGGTGAGATTCACGGCATATCTACTTGAGGGACCAGCAGCACAGTGGTGGGAAACTTATCAGATCACCCACCCTCTGGAGGGACTCACTTGGAACACATTCAAGGAGGGGTTCCGCAACGCTCACATTTCTTCGGGAACCATGAATATGAAGAGAGATGAGTTCCATAGTTTGAGACAGGGAAACCGTACACTGAAAGAATACATGGATGACTTCTGCACCTTGTCCCGTTATGCCCCGGATGATGTTGATACTGATGCTAAGAGGAGGGACCGATTCCTCAGGGGACTCAGTGGGGAACTGAAAGTGCCGTTGTCAATTGCATATGCTCCCAATTATCAGGCACTGCTGGACCAAGCTATCACACTTGACAACAACATGAGGAAAGAAGAGACCAGGAAGAGAAAGTATAGCAGCGGCAGCAGCAGCAAGTACAGCTCCGGACCTATTCAGAAGAAGCCACACTATCATGAGCATAGTGGAGGACACAACTTCCACAAACATGGGAGTGGCCACAACCACAATGGCCATAACCATAATGGTGGAAATAGAGGAGACACTGGAGGACACAAAGGGCATGGTCACAATCATGGGCACAATGGTAGTGGCCACAATCATGGCCGCAATGGGAACAACACAAGCAATGGACAACATCGTCCTAATTCTGAGCACAAGAGGGACATCAGTCAGGTGACATGCTACAATTGCAAGAATAAAGGTCATTATTCAAGTGAATGCCCAGAGAAGAAGACTGGAGAAGCTACCAAGCCCAATCCATTCCAGAAAGGACATGTGAATCATGTCAACGTGGAGGAGGTGTACGATGAACCTGATGCTGTGATTGGTACGTTCTTACTCAATTCCTTTACAGCATTAGTTTTATTTGACACCGGGGCATCTCATTCATTCATATCAAGAGCTTTTGTCAACAAAAATAAGTTACCTACGGGGACTATGAGAAGACCTATTAGAGTAAGTTCTCCTGGTGGAGAAATGCTAGTTCATGCCTGGTGTAAACAACTGGAATTAGAGATTGGTAAATATTGCTTTCCAGTGGATTTAATTATCCTAGAATCCCAAGGTTTGGATATTATCTTGGGAATGGACTGGATGTCACGCTTTGAAGGAGTTATCGACTGTGCAAACAGAACGATTTTCCTCACGACCCCGGAGAAGAAAAGGATCAAATTTAAATCCACCTTCGAGTTAAAACAGATTAAACTCAATTCTCTTAAGGGGGTTAGCATAGAAGAGGTACCAATAGTGAGAGAATACCCAGATGTGTTTCCAGAAGAATTACCAGGGATGCCACCCGATAGAGAAGTGGAATTTCTTATTGAACTGGTACCAGGAACAGGACCTATAGCCAAGAGACCGTACCCGATGGCTGTGGATGAACTAAAAGAACTCAAGAAACAACTAGATGAACATCTAGAGAAAGGATTTATTCGCCCAAGTTCCTCACCATGGGGAGCTCCAATATTATTTGTTGAGAAGAAGGACAATACGCAGCGATTAGTTACAGACTACCGCGCTCTGAATGAAGTAACCGTCAAAAACAAGTACCCAATACCCAAAATCAATGATTTGTTCGATCAGCTGGAAGGTGCTTGTGTATTCTCCAAAATCGATCTTCGATCGGGATACTTCCAAATGAAAGTCAGAGAGTTAGACATACCCAAGACCGCTTTCACCACTCGATACGGTCTATACGAGTATACAGTGTTACCTTTTGGTTTGACAAATGCGCCAGCGTACTTCATGAACATGATGAATAAAGTATTCATGGATTTTCTGGATAAGTTTGTCGTTGTGTTCATTGACGACATATTAGTTTATTCCAAAAGCCGCAAAGAGCATGAAGAACACCTACACATGGTACTACAGAGACTGAGAGAGCATAAGTTGTACGCTAAATTCAGCAAGTGTGAGTTTTGGTTAGAGAAAGTTGGTTTTCTAGGCCACGTAGTGACGAAGGAAGGAATTGCGGTTGATCCGGAGAAGGTGTCTGCAGTAACCGAATGGGAACCGCCAAAGAATGTTGGAGAAATTCGCAGTTTCCTAGGATTGGCAGGATATTACCGGAGATTTATTGAGAATTTCTCAAAAATTGCCAAACCTATGACAGAGCTGTTAAAGAAGGGAACAAAGTATGTTTGGTCAGAGGCATGTGAAGACAGTTTCCAAGATTTGAAGAAGCGATTAGTTTCAGCACCAGTGTTGTGTTTACCAGACTTAGAGGACTTCCAAGTATACTGTGACGCTTCACGTCATGGTTTGGGAAGTGTATTGATGCAAGGAGGCAAAGTGGTATCTTACGCATCAAGACAACGGAAGAAGCATGAAGTGAACTATCCAACGCATGATTTAGAATTAGCATCTGTGGTACATGCTCTGAAGACTTGGAGGCAATATCTGATGGGCAAACGTTGTAAAGTATTCACCGACCACAAGAGCCTGAAATATATATTTACTCAAAAGGAGCTGAACATGAGGCAGAGACGATGGTTAGAACTCATCAAGGATTACGATCTGAGTTTACAATATCATCCAGGAAAAGCCAATGTAGTGGCCGACGCATTAAGCCGCATGTAACAGCCCAGATTTGGTACCCTAAAATATGGGCCAAATTTTCACTTTTTGTTTTGTATTGCATCATGGCATCCATTTTAAAATTGCTAGATTTAAATAAAGCAACACTTGGGAACTAAAACAAAGGAAGCAAAACCCTTCCTAATTTTCCAAACTACATGCATTGCCCAAAATGGCCCAACCCAAATTAAATTGAACTTCCAAATTGTTTAGGAAGTTCCAAATTTGCTTCTTTTCTCTTTTCTCAAATTCCAAGTTTTGTCAAATAAGAAAATAACATGAGAATCAAACTTGGCTGAATTCAATTCCTATTTTTGGGACCAAGTAAACATTCCAAGAATTCCAACTAAAATCATGGGAAGTCTCCATATGGTTGTGAGAGTCTCCATGAAAATTCTCATGATTTTTGGAATTGTTAAAATGCCCCAATTAAATACATTTTGGAAATTTCTCTACTTTACCCTATTTAAAAGCTTAGAACAAATGTTGGTCAAATTAATTTATTTGGCCCCACCAATTTTTGTGGAAGTTTAAAAGCTTAAAGGGAGCCTCTGTGATTTTTCCCAGATTTTATAAACATGTTTTAGTGCCTCTTTTAAATCTCTGAACTCTGCTGAACAAAAAGGAAAAAAAACAGAAAATGCAAATTGTTCAAATCGCTGACAGTGGGTCCCCACTGTCAGCCTCCCTCTTCCCCCTTCTTCCTGTGGCGACAGGGCCGGCGCCCATGCCGCCCTGCCGGTCATGCCGCCGTGGCCACTCGGACAACCGCGACGCCGTGGCCCCCCCTGATGGTCAAGGCCCCCCCCCACCTGCCCTCTCCTCACTCTCCTGCTTCCTTGCTCTGTCCCTCTCCCTCTGCTAGCTCCACCCCACGGCTGAGCTCTAGCTCGTGTCCGTCGCCGCCGCGCCGCCGCTACACGCCACCCCGGACGAATCGGTGCTGGCCACCTTCTTCCCCGCGTCACCCTCTCCCTTCTCAGCTGCCGGGATCCTGCGGGGAGGCTCTGTGTCGAGGGAATCGTGCTCACCTTCCCGTCGGGTGCCGCCGCCCGCCGTGCGCGTCCTCGGCAGAATTTCGGCCACCGCCATCGTCTCCGACCTCATCAAGCTCCGTCGAGCACGCCCTTGTCCCCACCTCGACGCGCTCTACCTCCACATCGCGTGAATCGACAAGGGGCGGCCGGAGTCACCGACGCCGTCCGTTTTCCCTTCGCCTCCGTCCGCCGTCGCCGCGCACCCTTGCGTCGCCGTCGGCCCCTCGCTGCCGTCGCCGTCCGCCCCCTTAGGACTCAGGGTGAGTTCCCCATTGTTTTCACCCCTCCCGCGTCTCTATCTTCCTCTCCCCGCCGCTGTTTTGTGGTCGCCGTCGCCGCCGATTTTTCCCGCCGTCCGCAGCGTCAGCATCGTCACCGCACTCGCCAGCAAGCGCGCCCGGCCTGACCGGCCACGAGGCCGGGGCCTCTCGGGTCCCTGCCCGGCCATATGGGCCGGCCCGGTGGCCGGGGCTTCTCGGTTTGTGGCCCGGCCATAATGGCCGGCCTGCACCGGCCTGGCCAGCCTGCCTGGGAATGTTTTCCCTTTTCAGAAAATAAAACAATTTGAAAATCGATAACTAGTTGAAAAATGCTTCAAATTCGACGATTCAAATTTCAAAATGTTCAGTAAGACAAAATCTACCAAATGGAATCGTTGTAAACTTCTTTTGGAACTATATTCTTTGGGTTAACTAAGAATTCCCAAAATAGGTTAAATAATGCCTAATTTGAGAAATCCATAACTTATTCAATATTTGTCCAAAAATTATGAAATAAATATCAAAGTGATCAACTTGTCAAATGCTACTCAACCATGCTGATATCATGTCATGATCACAAACTTTTATTTGACGTTATTCATAATTTGATTAAATGAAGTAAATGCAATTACTTAAATAATTTGTCAATTATTCACCGGTGCTCCGAAAATTACAAATAAATTACCGAAATGATCGGAAGAACGAATCCTATCCATTCTTGTCATGATCGTTCATATTTGAGCCACACTTCTAATAATTTAATAAATTATGAACAATGTGCTCACTAAGATAAATATGGGGTTGTTTCCAAATAATTGCACTAATTATTTGGAGCTCCATTTAAATTGTTAAATCAATTAAATGTTGATATTCTTGCATCAATTTGACATGTCATCATGTGATTGCGCATCGCACCTTGTGATCGTGTGATTTATGTGTTCTTTGTATTTCTCTTTTGGGTATCGATAGATTCCGGAGCCGAGGGTCTCTCTAATTACCCCGACGAGCAGTACTTCACGCCCGGGCAGCAAGGCAAGAAATAACCTAACCTTCTTGGCATATAGCATCCTATCTTTTGATCAAATTATTTTATCCACCATAATATTGCATGCGGTTCAAAGGTCTCTTTTGGGTAAACATAGAATCCTATGAATGCATGTCTCTTCCCCGAGCCAATCACATGTATCCCTACCTATGAACCCTAGTGTTGATGTGTTGGCCGGATACGAAATATAATTGTCGGTTATATGCTTATCCATGCTTAGGCATGCTTAGTTGCAATACTAGTTGTGTCTGTTGTTTATTTCCATAATTGTTGTTGAAGATGGAATGATGCGGACTTGGTGGATGAATGTGATGCTAAATTAAAATGCTAAGACGGCTTGGGTGAGTTGCCATCGGGGATGGTGTTTTGCCTCACTCTAGCCCCTAGGTGCGAGTTCTTTACCTCTTGAACCAAGACGAGCGTGCTGCCATTGGTGGGTGTATGGGCGCCTTACTGACCGAATAATTTGTGAGGGCGTATCCAAGGGTCCTCTAGTTTGCTATTTCCATTTGCCGTGTGTGTGAGCGGAAAAAGGATGATGAGGATGGTGGTGTTAGGATGTGGCGATGGGGCAGGGGCTGGGGCTGGGTAAACTTGCCCTGTGGCCACTGATGACTCTTGGATAGTCTCATGCATTGTAAAGGTCTAACCGCGCCCGCTTGCCGGCCTTCCCCGGAAGAGGGCCAAACTAGGTGAGCCGGACGGTACCAATGGGTAAAATAGTACACCCCTGCGGGGTTAATCTTTTCGAAAAGCCGTGTCCACGGTTATGGACAATCTTGGTATCGGATATAAGATCATAGACAACGTTAACCTAATTGATATGGCAGCTAGAGGTTGCATAACAAACATGAGATAAGGGTTCATTTCCTCGAGGGTGAGTCGAGGGAGTGCCTTTGTGTGAGATGAGTGGTGATGGTTGCAAGTAGGTTCGCCGAGAACCGAAGATGAAAGTGTTACTCTCTTACCCCTTTATAAAAATATTCTGAGTAGACGAATGCCATGTGTCACTTTATATTTCGGTTTATTAAAATTAGCTTTATGCAAAAGAAATACATAAACAGCTTTAGAGCCTCCGTCAGTCATTGGGCCTATATCGCCCTACTAAACTTGCGAGTACATCGTACTCAGTCTCTCTTTGCTGCCTCTATGATTTTGTTTTTCAGAGGAGGTCGACACCGAGCAGCTAGGTGGGTTCTTCGTTGACGTCGACTACTAGTCTGGGGTTCCCAGGTGGCAGCTTGGGACCGTGGAACAAGCTGGCTTGGGTGATGTTTATCTGTAGGCCTCTTAGGCCATAATTTGCTTCTTGTTGTATTAGACAACGCTACTTCGCTTCCGCTTGTTGAAATGTTGGATCTGTGATCCTTTTGCTTGTAATATTTGTATTCTTCTCGTTATATGAGTTGCTATATGTTTTGTGTCGTAGAGTCATGCTTTGGGCCAGTTCTGTTCCACAAGTCTCGATCTTTGTTTTATACATTGATGGTTGTGCCAACTACATAGCCTCTCTGTATAATTCCGGGGTCGGGGCGCTACAAGTTGGTATCAGAGCGGGACTGCCTGTAGGAAACCCTTTCTCTTGGTCGATGTCGAGTCTAGTTCGTGAAAATTATTTTTAACCTAAAAATGAGTTGTGAAAACCCTCCAAGGATTCTTTTTACTCCTTATCCAATTCACTCTGATCTCGGTGTCATCTTACCTCTATTTGGTTTTAACGGTTTTCTGATCGTCGGCAACTCCTAAATCTATAGGATCACGGGGTTGGGTTCTATCTTTAGTTAGTGGTCAACTTTGCTCGTCTGACATTTCTGAAGCCGAAGAAGGGAAGTGTGGTGGTTCGTCAAGATAATCCCTTGCTGTAGTCCAAGATCTTGAACCGAAGGTCCCGAGTTGTGCTAGGGCTCCGGTGTAATGATTCAAGAGGGTTGTCGCCCTTGTGAGCATTATGCTATTTGGAGTCCCGGTGCATGAAGCTGATCTTTAACCCAAGATCTTTTCCGTTGAACCCTGGTGCTAATGGTTAAACCCTACATCAGGTTGGCAGAAAGTGAAGTTAGCCTTCAAGCTCGAGGTTGCAGCCGTAGTTGTTTTCCTCGACAATGCTCTTCTTCGTCACTAGCTTTAACTAGGCTCTCTGTCATGGAATCACCTGAATCACGACGGGATTGCTCTTAGCGAGTTTTTCCATCAATACCGGTGATCCCTCCACTAACATCCATTCATGAAACCCTTTCGGCACTAGTTGTCGGAAGAGTGTTAACAAAGGCTTCGGCATATCTTGTATTGTTGTTAGCCCGTTTCTTACTCTAAATCAGTTGTCAAATCTCTCCATCTTCCGGTGTTTCCCAATCAGGAATCAGTTGTGCTTCAGTGATTGGAGTACATGCTGGTGCATTTTCCCCTAGTAATCGTGACCCCATGGAACCCCCCAAATCTAGCTCTAGTTCTGGAGCTTGACGCTATAGCCCAGGTCTTGCAAACCTAGTTACCTTGCATTGCGGCTAACTCCCGCAAACTCCTTCCATACCTGCTAGGCCGAAGTATCTACACACCTACCCAACTCTGAATCTCAAGCTAAAGTGATGCTTGGAGTTTATTAAGAGCGTGACCTAAAGCCTACTAGTAAACCGACAAGTCTGGTGTTGTGGTTCACGCACCTCACCGGAAGGCCTTTTGACTAAACCTCCTCACTCTTTCAAATCGACCGCTGTCCATGAGAATCATGTGTAAATGGTTCTAGAAGTTTTCCCCAAGGTCCTTCCTCTTCTTCAAGTACGAATTTCGCTTGAGGATTGATTGAAGGCTATTTCTGAAGCCGGAGTGTGATATCTAGAACCTCAAGGAGAACCTCACTACGGAGTTGCAAAATATCTATCGGTCAATCCTTCTACCCCATCTATCTCTTGGCAATATCTCGTTATGAGGTTTTACCTCTCTAGCTAATTGTGGATCAAATGCTACATCCTTTCCACCTCGGTGAAATCAAGGTTGGCCCAATCACACTGACATTGTAGAAATCCTTCAGTTTCGTTAGGGCCAAGCTTGTAATCTTGTGGAGTCCGGAAGGTGTCCTTTCTTCTCATGGTGCTTCAAGTTTCTACGATCTACACCTCTTGGTGGCTTGAATTAATGTCTTAGTCTTGGACCAATATCCTGAACAATGTGGTAGGTCGTCCTACCCTCGGCTCGACCTTTGTGTGGTCAAATCGTTCCTAGTTTCCTCAATGGCTTATGGTTTTGGGCAAGGTTCCTTTTGTCCTTCACCGTAAGCTATCTTCGGTTCTTTCCGCCCCTTTGACGTGTCAAGCTTCCTAGCTCCAAGTTATGCGTCAAGGAAGATCTTCGTGGGATCGAGTAGTTTGTTGAAGTAAGAGTTGTCGTGTTTCCCTCCTACCTTTTCCTACTCTAGAATCTCGGGACGAGATTCCTGTAAGGGGGGTAGATTTGTAACAGCCCAGATTTTGTGCCCTAAAATATGGGCCAAATTTTCACTTTTGTTTTGTATTGCATCATGGCATCCATTTTAAAATTGCTAGATTTAAATAAAGCAACACTTGGGAACTAAAACAAAGGAAGCAAAACCCTTCCTAATTTTCCAAACTACATGCATTGCCCAAAATGGCCCAACCCAAATTAAATTGAACTTCCAAATTGTTTAGGAAGTTCCAAATTTGCTTCTTTTCTCTTTTCTCAAATTCCAAGTTTTGTCAAATAAGAAAATAACATGAGAATCAAACTTGGCTGAATTCAATTCCTATTTTTGGGACCAAGTAAACATTCCAAGAATTCCAACTAAAATCATGGGAAGTCTCCATATGGTTGTGAGAGTCTCCATGAAAATTCTCATGATTTTTGGAATTGTTAAAATGCCCCAATTAAATACATTTTGGAAATTTCTCTACTTTACCCTATTTAAAAGCTTAGAACAAATGTTGGTCAAATTAATTTATTTGGCCCCACCAATTTTTGTGGAAGTTTAAAAGCTTAAAGGGAGCCTCTGTGATTTTTCCCAGATTTTATAAACATGTTTAGTGCCTCTTTTAAATCTCTGAACTCTGCTGAACAAAAAGGAAAAAAAAACAGAAAATGCAAATTGTTCAAATCGCTGACAGTGGGTCCCCACTGTCAGCCTCCCTCTTCCCCCTTCTTCCTGTGGCGACAGGGCCGGTGCCCATGCCGCCCTGCCGGTCATGCCGCCGTGGCCACTCGAACAACCGCGACGCCGTGGCCCCCCCTGATGGTCAAGGCCCCCCCCCCCACCTGCCCTCTCCTCACTCTCCTGCTTCCTTGCTCTGTCCCTCTCCCTCTGCTAGCTCCACCCCACGGCTGAGCTCTAGCTCGTGTCCGTCGCCGCCGCGCCGCCGCTACACGCCACCCCGGACGAATCGGTGCTGGCCACCTTCTTCCCCGCGTCACCCTCTCCCTTCTCAGCTGCCGGGATCCTGCGGGGAGGCTCTGTGTCGAGGGAATCGTGCTCACCTTCCCGTCGGGTGCCGCCGCCCGCCGTGCGCGTCCTCGGCAGAATTTCGGCCACCGCCATCGTCTCCGACCTCCTCAAGCTCCGTCGAGCACGCCCTTGTCCCCACCTCGACGCGCTCTACCTCCACATCGCGTGAATCGACAAGGGGCGGCCGGAGTCGCCGACGCCGTCCGTTTTCCCTTCGCCTCCGTCCGCCGTCGCCGCGCACCCTTGCGTCGCCGTCGGCCCCTCGCTGCCGTCGCCGTCCGCCCCCTTAGGACTCAGGGTGAGTTCCCCATTGTTTTCACCCCTCCCGCGTCTCTATCTTCCTCTCCCCGCCGCCGTTTTGTGGTCGCCGTCGCCGCCGATTTTTCCCGCCGTCCGCAGCGTCAGCATTGTCCCCGCACTCGCCAGCACGCGCGCCCGGCCTGACCGGCCACGAGGCCGGGGCCTCTCGGGTCCCTGCCCGGCCATATGGGCTGGCCCAGTGGCCGGGGCTTCTCGGTTTGTGGCCCGGCCATAATGGCCGGCCTGCACCGGCCTGGCCGGCCTGCCTGGGAATGTTTTCCCTTTTCAGAAAATAAAACAATTTGAAAATCGATAACTAGTTGAAAAATGCTTCAAATTCGACGATTCAAATTTCAAAATGTTCAGTAAGACAAAATCTACCAATTGGAATCGTTGTAAACTTCTTTTGGAACTATATTCTTTGGGTTAACTAAGAATTCCCAAAATAGGTTAAATAATGCCTAATTTGAGAAATCCATAACTTATTCAATATTTGTCCAAAAATTATGAATTAAATATCAAAGTGATCAACTTGTCAAATGCTACTCAACCATGCTGATATCATGTCATGATCACAAACTTTATTTGACGTTATTCATAATTTGATTAAATGAAGTAAATGCAATTACTTAAATAATTTGTCAATTATTCACCGGTGCTCCGAAAATTTCAAATAAATTACCGAAATGATCGGAAGAACGAATCCCATCCATTCTTGTCATGATCGTTCATATTTGAGCCACACTTCTAATAATTTAATAAATTATGAACAATGTGCTCACTAAGATAAATATGGGGTTGTTTCCAAATAATTGCACTAATTATTTGGAACTCCATTTAAATTGTTAAATCAATTAAATGTTGATATTCTTGCATCAATTTGACATGTCATCATGTGATTGCGCATCGCACCTTGTGATCGTGTGATTTATGTGTTCTTTGTATTTCTCTTTTGGGTATCGATAGATTCCGGAGCCGAGGGTCTCTCTAATTACCCCCGACGAGCAGTACTTCACGCTCGGGCAGCAAGGCAAGAGATAACCTAACCTTCTTGGCATATAGCATCCTATCTTTTGATCAAATTATTTTATCCACCATAATATTGCATGCGGTTCAAAGGTCTCTTTTGGGTAAACATAGAATCCTATGAATGCATGTCTCTTCCCCGAGCCAATCACATGTATCCCTACCTATGAACCCTAGTGTTGATGTGTTGGCCGGATACGAAATATAATTGTCGGTTATATGCTTATCCATGCTTAGGCATGCTTAGTTGCAATACTAGTTGTGTCTGTTGTTTATTTCCATAATTGTTGTCGAAGATGGAATGATGCGGACTTGGTGGATGAATGTGATGCTAAATTAAAATGCTAAGACGGCTTGGGTGAGTTGCCATCGGGGATGGTGTTTTGCCTCACTCTAGCCCCTAGGTGCGAGTTCTTTACCTCTTGAACCAAGACGAGCGTGCTGCCATTGGTGGGTGTATGGGCGCCTTACTGACCGAATAATTTGTGAGGGCGTATCCAAGGGTCCTCTAGTTTGCTATTTCCATTTGCCGTGTGTGTGAGCGGAAAAAGGATGATGAGGATGGTGGTGTTAGGATGTGGCGATGGGGCAGGGGCTGGGGCTGGGTAAACTTGCCCTATGGCCACTGATGACTCTTGGATAGTCTCATGCATTGTAAAGGTCTAACCGCGCCCGCTTGCCGGCCTTCCCCGGAAGAGGGCCAACTAGGTGAGCCGGACGGTACCAATGGGTAAAATAGTACACCCCTGCAGGGTTAATCTTTTCGAAAAGCCGTGTCCACGGTTATGGACATTCTTGGTATCAGATATAAGATCATAGACAACGTTAACCTAATTGATATGGCAGCTAGAGGTGTCATAATAAACATGAGATAAAGGTTCATTTCCTCGAGGGTGAGTCGAGGGAGTGCCTTTGTGTGAGAAGAGTGGTGATGGTTGCAAGTAGGTTCGCCGAGAACCAAAGATGAAAGTGTTACTCTCTTACCCCTTTATAAAAATATTCTGAGTAGACGAATGCCATGTGTCACTTTATATTTCGGTTTATTAAAATTAGCTTTATGCAAAAGAAATACATAAACAGCTTTAGAGCCTCCGTCAGTCATTGGGCCTATATCGCCCTACTAAACTTGCGAGTACATCGTACTCAGTCTCTCTTTGCTGCCTCTATGATTTTGTATTTTCAGAGGAGGTCGACACCGAGCAGCTAGGTGGGTTCTTCGTTGACGTCGACTACTAGTCTGGGGTTCCCAGGTGGCAGCTTGGGACCGTGGAACAAGCTGGCTTGGGTGATGTTTATCTGTAGGCCTCTTAGGCCATAATTTGCTTCTTGTTGTATTAGACAACGCTACTTCGCTTCCGCTTGTTGAAATGTTGGATCTGTTATCCTTTTGCTTGTAATATTTGTATTCTTCTCGTTATATGAGTTGCTATATGTTTTGTGTCGTAGAGTCATGCTTTGGGCCAGTTCTGTTCCACAAGTCTCGATCTTTGTTTTATACATTGATGGTTGTGCCAACTACATAGCCTCTCTGTATAATTCCGGGGTCGGGGCGCTACAAGTTGGTATCAGAGCGGGACTGCCTGTAGGAAACCCTTTCTCTTGGTCGATGTCGAGTCTAGTTCGTGAAAATTATTTTTAACCTAAAAATGAGTTGTGAAAACCCTCCAAGGATTCTTTTTACTCCTTATCCAATTCACTCTGATCTCGGTGTCATCTTACCTCTATTTGGTTTTAACGGTTTTCTGATCGTCGGCAACTCCTAAATCTATAGGATCACGGGGTTGGGTTCTATCTTTAGTTAGTGGTCAACTTTGCTCGTCTGACATTTCTGAAGCCGAAGAAGGGAAGTGTGGTGGTTCGTCAAGATAATCCCTTGCTGTAGTCCAAGATCTTGAACCGAAGGTCCCGAGTTGTGCTAGGGCTCCGGTGTAATGATTCAAGAGGGTTGTCGCCCTTGTGAGCATTATGCTATTTGGAGTCCCGGTGAATGAAGCTGATCTTTAACCCAAGATCTTTTCCGTTGAACCCTGGTGCTAATGGTTAAACCCTACATCAGGTTGGCAGAAAGTGAAGTTAGCCTTCAAGCTCGAGGTTGCAGCCGTAGTTGTTTTCCTCGACAATGCTCTTCTTCGCCACTAGCTTTAGCTAGGCTCTCTGTCATGGAATCACCTGAATCACGACGGGATTGCTCTTAGCGAGTTTTTCCATCAATACCGGTGATCCCTCCACTAACATCCGTTCATGAAACCCTTTCGGCACTAGTTGTCGGAAGAGTGTTAACAAAGGCTTCGGCATATCTTGTATTGTTGTTAGCCCGTTTCTTACTCTAAATCAGTTGTCAAATCTCTCCATCTTCCGGTGTTTCCCAATCAGGAATCAGTTGTGCTTCAGTGATTGGAGTACATGCTGGAGGTACAACCATTGCTGATGGACAAAATCCGAGAAGCTCAGAAGGGAGATAAATTGATGGAAGAAATCAAGACCAACCTGAGTGAAGGCAAGGCAAAGGGATTCCGCGAAGATGAACATGGTACTATGTGGTTTGAGAAACGTATTTGCGTACCACAAGATGAGGACCTTAGAAAATTAATTCTACAAGAGGCGCACGACTCGCCTTATTCCATACATCCGGGTAACACCAAGATGTATATGGATGTGAAGGAGAGATTCTGGTGGAATGGTTTGAAGAGGGACATCGCCGAATATATCGCAAAGTGTGACGTGTGCAGTCGTGTGAAGGCAGAACATCAAAAACCAGCAGGGCTGCTACAACCGTTACCGGTACCAGAGTGGAAATGGGAACAAATAGGGATGGACTTCATCACAGGACTACCTCGAACCAAATCAGGTTATGACTCGATTTGGGTTATAGTTGACCGTCTGACGAAGGTAGCTCACTTTATACCAGTGAAGACTACTTATTCTAGTGCAAAGCTTGCGGATATTTATATGAAGCTTCCTAAGAAGATTGTGTCAGATAGAGGTACCAAATTTACCTCACATTTCTGGAAACAATTGCACGAATCGTTGGGAACAAGACTAGAATTTAGTACAGCTTTTCACCCACAGACTGATGGTCAGACGGAAAGGATAAATCAAATATTAGAGGACATGCTCAGAGCATGTGCGCTGGACGACAAATCTAGTTGGGATGACAATCTACCAAATGCGGAGTTTTCATACAATAATAGCTATCAAGCCAGCATTGAGATGGCACCGTTTGAGGCTTTGTATGGCAGAAAATGCACTACACCGTTGCTATGGAGTGGTGTAGGAGAACGCAGTTTATTCGGACCAGACATAATTCAAGAAGATGAGGAAAAGGTTAGATTGATCAAAGACAGACTGAAAATTGCTCAATCAAGGCAGAAGAGTTTTGCGGATACCAAACGAAGGGAGATTGTTTATGAAATAGGAGACAGAGCTTATCTCAGAGTTTCACCATTGCGTGGTGTGAAGAGGTTTGGAATTAAAGGTAAATTGGCACCACGATTTATTGGGCCATACAAAATTCTCTCACGTAAAGGAGAAGTAGCATATGAGTTGGAACTACCCGAAGTGCTTTCAGCAGTGCACAACGTGTTCCATGTCAGCCAGTTGAAAAAGTGTCACCCAGAGATGGCCGATACCCCGTTACGTGATACTGTGCCATTGGAGGAAGTTCAACTGGAGAGTGATTTGACGTACGAGGAGAAACCAATTAAGATATTGGAGACCGCAGAGAGAGTTACACGTACCAAGACTATCAAGTTCTGTAAGGTTCAATGGAACCATCACACTGAGGAGGAAGCTACCTGGGAACGAGAAGAAGATCTTCGAGAAAGTCACCCACACCTTTTTGCCAGTCAATCCGAATCTCGGGGACGAGATTCATCTTAAGGGGGTTAGGTTTGTAACATCCCAAATTTCAAAAAATGCATAAGCATGCATTCATTCATAAGCATCATGTTTTATTGCATATAAAATCTTGTTTTGAACCTTTAAATATAAATTTTGGTTTAAATATTTTGTTTTGACATAATAGGGTGCTAAGCAACCCTTGTCACTAAATCAATTATTTTCTCTTTGTTTATTGGAAAACTATGTGCCAAAGTGTTCTATATAGAACAAGCTTTCCAAAAAGTATTTATTCAAAAATTTTCTGATTTGTTTTGACTCTATTTTGAAAGTATTTGGAAAAACAGAAAATAGAAAAGAAAAGAAAAGAAAAAAGGGGGAACCGGCCGATCCGGCCGAGCCAGCCCAACCGCGGCCCAAGATCGTGCGCAGCACCCGCCCGCCAGCAGCCCAGCTTGCCCCGCGCTCTCCCTCTCTTCTCTCTCTCGCTGGCCGCCGGGTCCCACCCGCCAGGGTGACGTCACCGTCCCTCTTCCTCTCCCCTGCGTTCATCAACGCGAGAAACCGCCGTCGGCCCCGTCTTCATTTCGGTCATTTGTCCCTCACCATCAACACCGCGACTCCTCCTACTTAAGCCTCTCCCCTTCCTCTCTCACCTTTCCCCGATACCCTAGCCGGCCCGCCGCCAGGCTGCTCAAATCAGAGCACGCAACGCCGCCGTCTGCCGCCGGTAAACACGCACGCCGTGGCCAACTCCGGCGAGCTGCGCCTCTCCTCTGCACCCTATCTCCCTGTGGCGCCCTCGCTTAGAAAAGCAAGGCCACGTCGTGAAATATGCTATTCCCTGGATCGAGTATGGATAGCAATTCACAAATAGATGTAATACCATGCATCAATGTCAAATAATTATTACATCGCGATGTCCATAAATAAAATATTCTTTACAAATTGCATAGCCAAAGGCTAGCTTCAATGCAAAGTTTGGCAGCGGAAACATAAGTAGCACAGAGAGCTTCATCATCTTCATGTGCCACTGGCATACATGTTGGTTGCAAGCTCGAAAAGGTAGACGTCCTCACTCGTCATCGTAAAAACCTGCAACATTAACGTTGCAGCCCAGGGAATTTGGGTCAATACCTTGTAACAGGCCGGCAAGTGAACACTATGGTGGATTATAAAATGGCAAGACTAATACTACATGCTTATCTGGCTGGTGGGGTTGAAGGCTATTGCATAAAGCAAATTTTGTCCTACTTTTCACAAACATTTTTATTCTCAACTTTTCCAATATGAGACACACCCATGGAACGCATCCAAGGTCTCAAATACCCGAGTTCACCCATCAAATTTTATTATGAAATTGGAATGAAGAGATCCTCCGACAACTTCCTTGCTTAGCTACTCAAAATTGTCCGTAACCGGGGACACGGCTATGATCATAGTTTTACACTCTCGAGAGGTTGTGCACTTTCACCACAAGACTTCATCAACCCATTCTGTCCTTGACCTTCTTGAAGTGAAAAGGAAAGGTGAAGATGAAGACGAGACCTTTGGGAAATGTTCCCCGGTTCCTCTGGGCAGACCCATACAAGATAACATCCGCTGAGAACTGCCGGAATCGGGGCCTATAACTTACTTAGTCAAGGCAGAGCCATAATACCAAGTGGCTGCACTGGAAGCAATCTAAACTTGGAGTGACTTAAATCTCTTTGTTCCTGGGTGGCCGTTCACAAGTGCACGTACTCAGGAACCCGCAGAACTGGGCCTGAGCAGCCACTCAACTTTAACCCACCAATAGAGCAAAACCAATTGCCACCCAGGTAGTTCATTAACTTAGTAGAGTTTTTATCCCTTCGCACTACAATAAAACATTTCAGCATTGCAGTTCTAACTTCTACCAAGTGAATGGGTTTCTAAATCAACAGGATTAAAGGGTGATATACTAAACAGGTCTGCATAGCAATATGTACACCTATCATGCATACTACTGAAATAGTCTACAATGCATATATAATAAAATAGTAGGTCTTTCATGAAAGGGTGTATCCACTTGCCTTTTGGAACTTGTCGTTGCTCACACACTCTTTTTCAACGTAGATCATAGCTCTCCGTTCAATCTATAAGTCAAAAGGATAACACAACATAAACACACATTCCAAGCAACAAAATCAAGCAAGTCAAACAATACAATTGCAAGTTTGGTTATTCAATGCATTTTACTCTTTATCTATTTTAAGATCATTGGGATAGAAGGTACGGCATGAGGCAAGGCTTGCAAAGTATGGCTTTGAGATATTGAATTACAAGGTCAAATACTTAGAAAGGAATGGATCAATAACTTTATTGGAAAGGATTGGTATGCTAAACAAGCATGAATAGAATTTGGAATGGCTCACATGAATAGAAACACATAGGTCTTAAATAGTGCATATGAAAACCTATTAAGTAAAGTGTGACACATTTAACAAAATAGTACGAGTTACACATGGGTTTGGTGATGAACTAATGATATGTTGAATTACTTAAACAACTCATTTGCAATTCAAATAATTAAACAAGGAAGAAATATGACTACGATAGGAATGATATTGGATCATCAAAGATATTGTTGATAGATTGCACTAAGTTATGGATAGTTTTGGAATGACCCAGGTGAATAGAATTCACATAGTTCTCAAATGGTGCAACTATATTCTATTCAATAAAGTGTGACAACAATTAACAAATAGCTCAAGTTGCACTTAGCTTGGACTGATATGGTAATCTACTCAAATAACTCATTTGTAATTTGAATAGTCCAAACCAAGTCAAAGGATTGAGTGGTAAGGGGTTGGCTAGATATGAATCACAATTTACCCAATAACTCACTCGGAATTGGATAATGTGAACTAGGCTAACATGAATCAGATAGTTATGATCTTGGAACAAGTTCATTACGATTAAATGATTCTAATATATATGCTCATAAGAATCACTTTAATGAGTGATAATAAATCATATGAATATGAATGGATCAAAGAGGATTATGGACATGTGCGATATTGGCAGATAGAAGGATATGACCTCAGATTTGAAATCATATAAAGTAAATGTGTTCAGCTAAACTAAACATATGTGCTACTGGATAGACAATGCCATTAGTTTGCATTTACAATTGGAATCAACTCGAAAGGGTTTATAGAATTTAATTCATGCCATAATTACTCAAATAACTCAATTGCTAGTTGAATAATTAATCTAGGAAAATATGATTTGGATGTGGGTGATATTGGAATATGATAAAGATGTATGAATAACTCTGGTTGATAGAGATGATCTTAATATCCACTTTTCAAAAAGAAAATATATTGGAAGGGATTATAGAATTGAATCTATGATGAAAATTCTTAAATCCTCAAATTCGAATTTAAATATTTTTAGAAATGTTCAAAATATTTTAGAAGTGCTTCTTCTGTACTGAGAACATCCATATGATCCATTTGCAAAAAGAATCACTTGATTTGAATTTCTAGAATTTGGATTAGGTCAAATATAGTCAAACTCACATATCTGAATTTGAATATTTGCAAATAGATTCAAAATATTCTTACAGTGGCACTACTGGATAGATAATTTCATTATCTTTCATTTGGCGTTGGAATCATATTGAAATAATTTATAGAATATAATTTAGACCAAAAATACTAGAATCACTATTTATAATTTGAAAATCTGTAAGTTTCGTAAAAGTGAAAACTAACAGTACCAAAATGTTCTTTTCATTTTTCTGAATCCGACGGTATATTATTTGTTAAATTCCGAGTTACGAAACTTTTACTATGAATTTTACAAGATATACATATGCGCAGTCTTTTTAATACGAATTTCCGAATTTGATATAAAAGGTCGGACACGTGGCGCAACAGGATTTGTCGGTACCTGTTCGTTTAAGTGATCTGTTGCGGACCGCTGGATCAAGATCGGACGGCTGGGACGAAAAGCTCCGGATTCCAGTTGACTTTTGACTCCGAATTAACTCTAATTAGATCTGTTTTAGAGGCAAAAATCCGTGCATCAAATCGAAAAACTTTAAAAATGAAAGTTGTAGAGAATGGTTGGATCTACCTTCTCACCAAAGGAATTTGGAGTTGAAGAAACGAGCGCGAGTAGATTTGAGATTCCCTTTCGCTGATCTGATTGCTTCCAATGTCAAATACTCCGTGTACGGTGGATTAAAAGATGTGAAAATTGTCGGGATTGATAGATCTTGATGAGAGGAACAACTTTCGTGTTGGAGCAAAATTGATTCGAAGTGATTTTGTGGATCAAATTAACGAAGTGAAGGAAAAAGAGAAACAGGAGAGGAAGAGGAAGATGAAGGTCCACGGCTGGGTACCGATTCGATTCGATCGGTCCACTGCTTTTTATACGGTGGCCTGGCTGGGCTGACTTGTTGGGCTGGCTGGCCGGCCCGCTTCGTTTTTTTTTTCTGTTTCTTATTTTCTTCATAGATGTTGATTTAGGACTCCAAATCAAGTCAAATAAATTTCTAAATTTTTGTAAAATTCCAAATAATCAAACTAGACATTTAGGAACTATTTTTGGTCAAAACAAAATTACCAAAATACCCTTTTGGTCAAATATGCCTTATATGGCTAAATGGGGATTTTCCAAATTAGGGTTTATAATTATCTCAAAATATTTAAATAAAAACCAGATAATTATAGTGAGTAATATCATTCAAAATGATAGCTCATTTTCTTATTTAAATATAGTTTAAGATAAAACATTTTATAAAACAAAGATTAGAAAGATGTTTAAATCATTTTCTCAAATAGTTTAGGGTTTATAATGTCCCCATATTCTTTATTTTAAAACCAAATATCCAAGTGGAAGTACTATTTGAAAACTCATTTAAATAATTTATTTCCAAAACATTAAAGTTGAGATTTGAAGATAAAAGAATATTTAATTTAAAATATATAACTTTGAAGATGTCAAAACAATCTTCTATAAAAGCTTTGCTTGATTTTTGGAGACTTTATTTAGTTATTAACAAAAGTTTTAAATTTTTGTGATTTTTAAAACATTCCAAAATTTGGGATGTTACACTCCCTTCCCTCTCCTTTCTCTTTCGTTTTGACACCATTTGGTGCTCGTTTGCTCGCCAGGTCGACGGATGTGTCCACCGCCGTCTCGGACCGCCGCCGTCTCCAACTCCGGCGAACGATTCCGGGAAGAGGAGAAGGAGCCGAAGCCCTCCGTCGCGCCATCGACCTCGCCTCGCCGCCACGACCGTCTAGGTGAGACGCGTTTGTCCCGGGAAGCCCCCACACGCTGGGAACACCCATGCCGCCCGCGTCGCCGCCGTCCGTCGGACCTTGCACCGTCGGAGTGGATGCTTCTGTTGCGGTCCGTTGGATCTTGATCCAATGGCCGTGTTCTTTTCCTTTTTACTGAACCGGTACCATCCAATAGGATAGAGCCGTGTGGCCGCTGAGTCAGCGCCCAGTCAGCAAGCCCAGTCAGCCCGGCTGACTTGTAAATTCCAGAAATTGAATAAAATGCCAGATTTTAGTGCAATCTTGTAAAATTCATAACTTGAGTTCTGTTTATCCAAAAATTGCAAACTTTATATCAAAATGCTTGGAAAAATGTTTTCTATCCAGTGGTGTGTTCAAATTGCACCTTTGCATCATGCATTTAAATGATTTTTACAGAATCATAAAATAAGGTATTTTAGCCTATGTCTTATTTTCTAAATTATTAAACACTGTAAAAATTGTGATCATGAGCATCATGCATATGTTAGACAACAGAAACTTTAATATAATCATATTTCTTTAATTTGTGGAGTGTTAGCTTGCATTTCATGCATTCATATTATTTTTGTATTGCCATTATATTGCTTGTTGTATTGATTTGGTGCTTATTGTTTGAATAGATTGTGAGGAGTGCAGGACGTATTGTGAGTGCTGCGACAACCCGAACAATGATCAAGGCAAGTGTATACTCAAATTCATGAAAGTCCTATTATTTTATTATGTATGCATTATAGACTTTTCTAGTAGTATGCATGATAGGTTTGCTACAGTTATTATTATGCTATGCAAACTTGTTAGATCATATCCCGTTGACTAGGTACCTACATTAATTTAGTAGAAATGCTTGCTGCAATTGTGAAAGTTTTGATGTAGTAAGTTAAGTGAAAATTCTACTAAATTAATGAACCACCTGGGTGGAATTGGATGGCTTCGGATGTTTAAAGTTGAGTGGCTGCTCAGGCCCATTTTCATGGTGTGAACCTGAGTATGTGCACTTGTGGATGGCCACCCAGGGTTTTGAGATTCGAGGTCACTCCGTGTTTAGTTTACTTCCAGTGCAGCCCTAGTCATATGGGCTCTTTCTTGATTTAGTAAGTTGAGTTGACCTGACCGGACGAACAAGCTGATGTAGGGGATGTAGGTGGGTATTGTTCGGACGTGTGTATGGGAAAGCTCTTCTGAAAGATCTCGTCTCGACTCTCTCCTTTCTTTTTCACTAAATAAGTGATTAGAAAGTTTGGGTTAGTTGAGTCTAGTGGGGAAAGTGTCACAAACTCTCGAGAGTAATAAAACTAAGATCTTAGCCATGTCCCCGGTTATGGATAAGTATTGAGTATCTGAACAAGGTAGTTGTCGGAGAATCTCTTCATTCCAATTTCAGAATAAAACTTGATGGGTGAACTCGGGTAAAATGAGACACTGGATGCGTTCCATATGTGTGTCACATATTCTTTTTTGAGAAAGAATTGTTTTACGAAAATTAGGACAAAATTTGCTTTACGCAATAGCCTTGAACTCCACCAGCCAAATAAGCATGTAGTATTAGTTTTGCCATTTTATATTCCACCAAAGTATCGCTTGCCGGCCTGTCACAAGGTATTGACCCAAATTCTCTGGGCTGCAACGTTAATGTTGCAGGTTATTACGACGATGAGTGAGACGCCTCTTTCGAGCTTACAACCAACATGAACGCCAGTGGCTCATGGAGATGATGGAGCTCTATGCTATTTATATTGCTGCGTGTGAACTCTGAAATAAAATGTTGAACCATTTACTCTTTTAAAGCTAGCCTTCGGCTATGCGAAGTTGTAATGGATTATTTTACTTCTGGATCAATCGTACCGCGTTGTAATAATTATTGACATTGATGCTTGGTATTACATCTTTTGTGAAATGCTATCCATACTCGATCCAGGGAATAGCATATTTCACGACTTGTTCTTGCTTTTCTAAGCGAGGGCGCCACAAGATGTTGTGGTCTGAAGACCGCGATGGTTTGTAAGAGTACTTTCTTATTTGAGAGAAATTGTTTACTCATGTCTTTGAGATGTAGGTTGAAAATCATGTATTTTATTTCGTCCGTGTGGGTGTATTTATTTTTAATCTTTTTCCTCCTGTAACTACACTGATATGTCTGTTTTGTTTCAGTTGTACATATTGATGAATGATGGAATGTAGCCGATTCTTTCAGAAGTGCTTGGAGCAAGCAAAGTTGTAGTGAGAAGATTATGCTTCCTTATATATATGTAATAAAAACAAGATTTTATATATGCGAAAACATGTTACTTAATAGAAAAATAAATAAATAACAAAGAACTATGCGAAAAAGGGTGAAATAAATCCATACACATTTACTAATGACAGAAAATTATCAAGTACGCTGCATATTAGAGCTTGAGGCACGTGGTGGACCTCGACAGTTTTCTCTCCCTTTCTTTTAGGCTTTTACTCTAGTTCTCTCTCGATCTCTCAGTTATTGCTGACAGTTACTTCGATCAATTGGAATCAGATGATCGGAGTTGAGAAAAAAGTTGACGTTCAAATAAATCAGATGATATCAGTTTGATCTGCTCACCTAGACATAGCGAGATCAGATCAGAGGATCGCAGTCGAATCTGCTCACGTACATAGGGTTGTTTTTTAGTTTTACGATAAATCCAGAATCGCGTTCACTCGCGTGTGTGTGGTGGAGCCACGAACGGTGCTGTTTTAGCACCTTTACTGGATCAGTCATCGTTTACAATTTGATCGATAATATATTAATATTGAGCTCTTTTATGGTGCTTGGAAAACTACCGTAGGTAGTTTTCGGTAGCTCCCGTCGAAAATTACTCTAGCCGTCTGATTCGTACGTAAAACTGCTAAATTATTCCAGCCATCCAAGTATTAAAAGAAAATTAACTATAATCACGCAGGGGTATTTAGGTCATTTGTCATTTGTCCACGAACAAATTTCCCGTCCTCGTCCGCCCATCGATCCGCTGACTGCGGCGCCGCTGCCCTCCTCGTTCAAGCGCCCGCCGCCGCCCTCCAGCACCGTCGCCGTCCTCACCAGTTGAATTGTATTGGATCTTCAGGCCACCTCTCTCTCCTCGCTTGCAGGAGCTGAGGCTACCGTCCCCTTCTTGGGCGACTTATCCGCCACACCGCCGGCCGTAGGATCGCGCACGCCGGATGAAGAGGCCCCCTTCACGCAGCGCACAGACTGGGACTGGAGCGGCCCCTGACGCCAAGGCCAGAGGCCCACCGCATCGACGCCCTCCGCTACCTTCCCTCAGCCCTCTCGTCCGTCGCCCGACGTGCTGGCCACTGTAAGTACTTTAGTAGTTGGGAGTGTTGTTCATGGCGTGATTGACAATTTCTTCGTTACCTGATGTTTACAGCCTTAGAGACTAACTTACTAAGCATTGCATGATCATTTGTGCTGTTCATCAAAAGAATTTCTTGCCTGATGTTTACAGCCTTAGAGGCACACAAGTACACAACATATATCACATTGTGGTGTGGAACTTACGTTTTCACAGGGAATGTGAAGATGATATCTTCATAGAATGAGAGTGCTACTAGATTTTCTGCTCGCATTGGTCTTTGAGACGGTGCTGTAGTGCTTCAGTATTAGACGACCCTTTCAATAATTTGATACATGTAGTGCTGGTACTGTGTGCTCTGTGTGTGATGCCCCTGCGTTGGTGCCTGTGCTGTTGCCCATTTCGTTGTGCTTGTTGGTCAGGCTAGTGAAGTATGTAGGCTTATTTTCCTCCCTTCTGTCCTTTGAAAAACTTGATAATGCATTTTATTTAGCCATGTAGTAATCAGTCACCTCCTACACCTGACTGAACTCACAGGTATGACCATTGTATGTTGCTTCTTCTCTTTTATATTTGTTTATTGGCTGCTTTGGTTTTTCTGTTTAAATGATGGGTGGAATTATATGTAACCCTCACATTTCTTCATTACGTTTATTTCTTGTCTTAAATTTTGTTGCACGGAAAACTTGCATTAACGACAAGTTTGATTCTGTCTACCAGGTGAGGTGACTAGTATCATGTGCGTAGAACAAAACGTCCAGCAACAGAGGTGCAAAGAGAAGGTTCCTCAATTTTCCCCGCCTGTTGTGGCACCCTCCTTTCATAATTCCAGTCCTCATGCTAGTGATTCTCCTCAAGAAGTGTCTTTTGGTGGAGATTCAGTGCCATGCTAAATTGTACAAACAGTTCAGCTGTATCAGTAGGTTTTGTTGTAGTTATTTTGGTTAGCTGGAAGCATGAGACTGTCCAAATTACTGAAGTGAAATGCTTTTTTGTGATTCTGAACTATATGTAAGTGCTGAACAGTTTATGAACTGAAATGTGGAAGTTCAGGTTCGGCTGTACCAGTTTTTAAACTGAAGTGTGTTTCCTCCTGAATTGAAATCACAACACTTTATTTTTTTGAGGAATGAATCGATGCATGTTCTCGGTCCACCCCCTCAGCTGGCTTTGTTTCCCTCTCGATCTGGGCTTTATTTAGGACCAAATGGCTGGGCTATTTGTTTGATAGAAACCGATCGTCCATTAACCATGGTGCACAGCTAAATCGCTGACAACCACATCGGACAAGAATTCAGGAGCCTCACCCTCCCAGCCCATACATTCAACATCGGCGCGCAGGTGAGATCAAGAATGGGTGTCATTGGGCATGTGCAAAGATGACAGTTGGGTATGTGCAAAGATGCAAAGTTAGGGCTTGACTTTGACGCAAAGATGATTCATCAACAAAAATAGATAAATGGAATATCCCATCATTTAGTACAAATATTGATATTAATCGTACGACAGAAATATAGATAAAAAACTGACATCTTTCAATCAATTCTCAGAAGGAAACATGTAGTAAGCGTCACATTGGACAAGTTACGAAAACACAAAACCTATTACAGAACCATTTAACATCATTTTGATTCTTCAATTAACTTTATGTGGTGGATCATCACACGTTGTTCTGGTCGTCAACATTGTCAAAAGACAATTCTTTCTTGAGATTGTTAAGTGAAGAGCGCATTGTACTTGGTGATGTCCCATCTTCGTCCAGTTCCTTCTGGCCAATATTAATGAAGGGTGATGACTCCCAAGTGCAGGAGATCAATTGTAGTACTTTTCGATTAGAAAAGGTTGTCGAACCCACGAGGAGCTGAAGGTATTGGTTAGCAAGAATGATAAATAAAACAATAAAAGATGCAAGTGTTTTTGGGATTTTTGGTTGTATAAATGCAAAAGAATAAAAAATGCTTAAGATAGATGGTAGCAAGTAGAAAGCTCTCAAAGAGAGAAAGCCCAATCCTCTATGTGGCAAGAGGACAAGCTCAAGTGATGTGTGTCTTATATGTGGAAAACGTTCCCGAGGGCGGCATGGATGTTGCTAGGCATAGAGATTTATTAAACAACACGTTGAATATCTTGTCAAGTTTTAATCTTCTTTGGACGGAGCCATTGTTAGGCATAGCTAAATGAATAAACTAAACCCCTTATGATGGATCATGTGGCCAAGTAAATTACTGCACAAGAATTATTAAGACATAAAGTCCCACCATAGGATTACACTCTAAGGTCCCCGATACTAATTGCCCATAAAGTAACTTCATGACTCGGTCTTAGGTTTACTTGTTGATAATCCCCAAGAGCGAGGAATCACTGTAGCACAATTCGATAAGTATTTGAGTGTCGAACCCACAAGGAGCTGAAGGTAAACTATCTATTCTCTAAAGCCCTATAACCCTCTTATATGGCCGTTTGTGCAAGTCAATAAGTTGAAATATGAAAAGAACTAACTAATGAAAGCAAGTGATGTGGAATTGGTTTATCTAGTAACAAGTTTCTCAATCAAGCTTTGAACGCTAGTTTCTCTCAGCATTTTTCTCAAGCAAGTTTCTCAAAGTAGCAAGTAGCAAATATCTCAAGGGAGCAAATGTTCTAGCAATTGTTATTTTATTCGTGTGGTTGACACAATTAGTGAAGCACATGTTTCAGTCTTAATTGTTTCTTCTAGGAAGGAGCCATAAATAGGTGTAGCCAAGTGAATGAACTAAAACCCCTTATGATGGTTCTTATGGCCAAGTAAATGACTGCACAAGATTTATTAAGACATAAAAGTCCCACCATAGCCTTAAGTTCTAAGGTCCCCTATGTATATCCCCCAATAAAGTAACTTCATGACCTCAGGTTTACATGTCCTCCCAAGTCTCCCTCACTCCATTACATTACCGGTGATCACCTTACATGCATTCCCCAACATATGCGTGCACTCATATATTGTACATAAAGACAATCATATAAGATTAGAAAACTTGTATGCAACCAAACAACGAACTATTTCACTATTCCCATGAACCAATCACTTCTCAAACATAGATGGGGAGACACAATAGATCAAGGGAATAGTATATTGCATCATACATTGCCAAGAGTTTACAGTGGAGAGATGGAGATGAACTTGCTGTAGATGTTGATGATGAACACGCCGGAGGGGGGGTGGAGCCCTTCGGAGGTGATTCCGGCGGCGTTTCCCCCTCCAATCTTCTCCGGCGGCAGCCTTCTGACTCTCTGTTTCGTGGTTTTGTGTTTCTCCGCCGCCTCCTCCCGAAACTCCTCGGGGGACTATTTTTATAGTCGGTTTTAGGTCAAGACGAAGCCACGGAGACGAAAATAGACGGCATCGGAGCCACGAGACCCAAGATGAGGGTCCCACGCGGCCAAGGAATCTGGCCGCATGGGCCCACCTCTTTTGGCCCTCGGGTCTCCGTTTGTTCGCTTCCTTCGCTCCTACGCTTTCTTCCTTCCAAAAAATGATCCTCGTAAATTTTCAGGTCAATTGGTCGTCGTTTGGGTCCCTAAAACATCAAAATATAGAAAATAGGGTTTTCTGCCAGTGCAGGGTTAATTCCAGAAAAATAGGAAAACTGTGAAATCTTCCCAAAATCATTATAAAACAATGATATAACCCTTATATGATGCAAATATGATTAAAATATGAATATTATAATGCAAAGTTCATGTATGCATTTTACATGCATCAACATCCCCAAGCTTAACCTATACTCGTCCTCGAGTATGAAGGTGATAAAACTAACATGGACTTTGCATTTTAAGACTAACAATGGATATCAAAGATGATTACTATTGCTACATAAAGTCAAATGATTCATTCTTCAAAGGAGTAGCAATATGCAAGATAGATTGTGAAGTGATATCAAATATTCAATGTAGGGATGTTCAATGATAATTCACAAAGTGAAACATAGAAGAAAGTACTATGGACCAAATGTATGCATAATGAAAAGTAAAAACATCCTATGATGGTCATAGAGTACTCTTGTAAATCTGAATATAAAAGGTGGACACTTTGGAAAGATATATAAATGAGTAGAGGTAAAACATGAATAAGTTTCATCTAACTTCCAAACGCTTCTACTTAAGTTAATGTTTGCAATGTGGTATTCATTGGTGTCAAGCTCTCATTACCCCCGTCATAACGTCTTGAATGGTTAAAGTTTAAAGTGAAAGCAAATATGAGTAGTGTGCTTGACAAAGTATGGGTTGAAAGCTTCATGCCCCGTGTCGAGGAGTGGACTCGGCAATTCCCAAGGTTGAATACCCCGGGTTGATTGAGGGGGAGAGAGTATGAACGTTGGTGGTTGAGACGGCTAACAGGGGGCGAGTTTACCCAGGTTCGGCCCCTCGAGGTGAGGTAAAGACCTACTCCTGCTTGTCTGGTATTATCGAGGTGGCTACAATGGCGAGATGACAATCTCGCTAGGGTTTGCTTGTGTGTTTCTTGACCTAGATGGCGCACCCTCCTGGCCTTTATATCACAGGCCAGGTCTCGGGTGGACGGTGCGGATTGCATATTACAGAATAAGGAAAATCATCACCGGCCTAACCAGCTACTTGGGCCACACGGTACACTTCATGGGCCTCTCTTGGCGTGACCCAGGTACCACCACCGTGGGGTACCCGAAAGGTAGCCCCACGACACCCCGTGAATACGAGTACCTACACCATGGTGTTACTCAATTTGGGCTACCAAGCAAGTTCAAGTTAAAGTCATTGTAAAAATAGCGTCATCAAGAGGGTCAACTGGGGTAACTCTTGTCCCAGGACATGGAACAAGCCCATGTCAAAATGACAAGACAAACACACATAATGAACAATCTCAACACCCTTTTTATTTACTATTGATATAGCTTTTTTATTATGAGGTGCATCACTGAAGGTTCACAATGGCATGTAAGTAAATTTCCACCATGAATGATGCATGGCTTAGATTAGCGGCCCAGGTGTCTCTCTAGCCATTTGTACAAACTACTTAAACTTACTTAGTTTACACATTTATTTGGCACTATGATAGGCATCCATAAACAAAAGTACATGATATCAACTAAATATAATTAAGAACATGTTGAAAGCTTGCCATGTGACAACACATATGGGCTAACCCCCAACCAAGACTCTTGTCAAGCTCACAGCTTCATAATTTTAATCACAATGGTTCATGTTTATTAAGTGCAATAAAAGTAAGGTGTGCATCAAGTTCGTGAGAGCTCTTTAACCAACTTTTCCCATAACAATCAATAACATACGCATTTAATTTAGAAGTATAGATAATACAAAATAACATGATAAACATACTCGGAATAACATAAAGCTAATAGGTAGATATGGTGGACTCACTGGAAAAACTTTGGTTGAAGGTGTTGGAAAAAAAGTTTTTACTTGTTGGAATTTTGGGCTAGCAAGAGGGAGAAAGTACATTCAGCATCAAAACATGAATAAGAGATAGCTCTTGATGAAACACTTGCAAATTAACACTCATTAAAAGCACATGAATCATGCAACTATATGTATCTTTTTGAATCAACTCAAACATCCCTATCCCAATATTTTAATAGCATCCAACTTAGTTCAACCCAAAATTCTATTACCACTCCCATAAAATAAATGATAGTGATGGTCTGATGAAAAAGCAAAACAAAAATAAAAAGAACAATAAAAGGACGCTCCAAGTTTATGCGATAGTAATGCGTTGATAGAAAAATAGAAAATAGACGTGTGCAAACCGAGAGTGTTTGGTCCAGTGGGGTGCCTTGACATCCCCAAGCTTATGGTCTTCACCATGCTTAGATAGCTCTTGGTGCATGATGTCTACACACGCTTCTATTCTTGTAGACAGTGTTGGGCCTCCAAGAGCAGAGGTTTGTAGAACAGCAGCAAGTTTCCCTTAAGTGAATCACCCAAGGTTTATCGAACTTAGGGAGGTAGAGGTCAAAGGTATCCCTCTCAAGCAACCCTGCAATCACAATACAAAAAGTCTCTTGTGTCCCCCAACACACTCAATACACTTGTCAGATGTATAGGTGCACTAGTTCGGCGAAGAGATAGTGAAATACAAGTAATATGGATGATTATAAGTAGTAATTGCAATCTGAAATAAAAATGGCAGCAAGCAAACATGTAGCAGAACTTGTTGTAAACGGTGTTTAAATGCTTAGAAACAAGGCCTAGGGATCATACTTTCACCAGTGGTCACTCTCAACAATGCAATCATAATTGAATATAAATATAAGCACTTCAATATACTACTCCGAAGTATTCTCCGGCTGGATAACGAACACTAATTCATTGTGTAGGAATGCAAAAGCACGCCTCAAACATATATTCCCAAGTACTAATGAATACCCCACACTGGACCATGAGCATTCATAGGAGGTACTAACACACCACAATTTCATAGAGACATCCAACTCAAATAATAAATCAGTGAACAAGTATCTTGTGAAATATAGCCTAAAGACCCACACGGTGCACACACTGTCACCTTTACACACGTGGGACAAAGAGTCTCCGGAGATCACATAAATAAAGCCCACTTGAGTAACATAACAACATATAGATTGTAAAGCTCATGATCACATATAGATCACATCATGGGAGAGAGAGATATAGACCACATGGCTACCGGTACGGCCCTCAGCCCCGAGGGAGAACTAGTCCCTCCTCATCATGGGAGTCAGCAACGGCGATGAAGATGGTGGTAGAGTCGATGGAGATGGCTCCGGGGGCACTTCCCCGTCCCGGCAGGGTGCCGGAACAGAGACTTCTGTCCCCCGAAACTTGTCGGCGATGGCGGCGGCGCTGCAGATGTTTCTTTGGAATATGACGGGGTCCCTCTAGGTTTTATGTGTCGGGGGCAATATATAGGCGAAAGGGCGGCGTCGGAGGGCTCCCGTGGGCCCCACACCACCTGGTGGCGCGGCAGGCATGGGTCCCGCGCCACCCTATGGTGTGGCCGGCCCACGGCCCTCCAGGTCCTCTCCTTCGGGCTCCGTGTAGTCCATTGAATTATAAGACTGCTGCTTTTTGTCCCGTCCAATTCCGAGAATATTTCCTTAAGTACTTTTCTGAAACGGGAAAAACAGCAGAAAACAGGAACTGGCACTGTGGCATCTTGTTAATAGGTTAGTTCCAGAAAATGCATAAAAATGCTATAAGATGTAAACAAAACATGTAGCAAATGGTATGAAAACAAGCATGGATCATAAGAAATTATAGATACGTTGGAGACGTATCAGTGCATCTCCTCTAATCCTTGTGAAAAAACTTCAACACAAAATTTTCTGCCATCCCTTTTCTGTGGGGTGACATTAGTAGGTACAAAAGATAGAATGCTTGCTGAAAGAAATTCATGAACATAAATTCATATTAAGTGTCCAGCAAGTGTATAATGTTGTATGCTTCCTCATAAACTCAAGTTAATCAAGAAGATTAAACTTAAAAGTTCAAAGAATGCATCAAACAAAATAGGACAGAATCTGTCCAGAAAAACAGCAGCAGCAGCAAAACGCATTTTTCTACCCTACTTAAATATGTCGAAAAATTCTGAAAACATTCATGCTTATATAGGATGAAATGTTTCAGTTACAGTTAAAATATCAACTCAATTTTTGTTACATAATAGGAATGAAAAATCATACCGTGCACAGATTTGTGCTGAAATAAAATCTCCGAATACAATAAGCAACTTTTTCAATCCAAAATGGGTAAAACTTGGCACTTTATTAAAAATTCCAGAAACAAAACTAAAAACTAAGTCTCTTTTAAAGCAATATGACACAAAGAAAATCAAAAATAAAAAAAACCGGGTTGCCTCCCGTAAAGCGCTTTCTTTATAGCCATGTAGCTAGGCTTCTTACTTGGTATCAAGATGGCTGGAGTGAGGTGGCTTGGCATCCCCAAGCTTGAATTTTTGTGAGACATATAACCGTCACTATAAATAAGAACCAGGATTCCTTCACATCTTATGAACGGAGGAAGCGAAATGCTGCTTATTTGATATATGTAGGGTGAGACTAGGGATAACATCCCCAATCTTGAGTGTTTGTCCCTCGTGATCTTTATTCATCACCCTCAACTCTTCCACTTGAAAGTTCTCTTCACACAAAACTCATCATTAAACTTGATTAGAGGGGTTAGTGTCTCCATAAATGAAATCCTCACAGGTACAACAAAGACATATCATGAGTTGATTCTACACATTAGCTAATATTACTATGGTTGTGTATTGCTCTTTGATCAATAGAACCACACAAAACACAAGTAATGAGAGTAATGCAAAATAAAGACAGAATCTATCAAAAACTGGACAGCTCGTAAAGAGTGAATTTTCAGAGGCACTTACGTTGCTCAAATCAGAAAACTTTTAACTAATGAAATGTGTATTAATAACTGAATATTTCTGTCATAAAATATCAATTCAAAATTCCTCATCTGTGATTTTATACATGTTTTGCGGTGAATCTCAGGAATCTGTTTTCTGGACAGCAAATCGCTATTGTTTAATCCTACCTCTCAAAAGAGGTTATTCTTGCCATTAAGATTAAAAATAAGATACAAATGTGATGTTACAGTAGTAAACAAGCACCTTGACTCAAAAATACAAAACTTAAGCTGAAGATAAAAATCAAAAAGAAACACAAAGAACCAAGCAAGAATCAAGAGAAACAATCAAAGAAGAAGGAAAATATTTTTGTTGTTTTTGATTTAGCAAAAAGGCAAAAGGAGAAGCAAATATATACAACATAAACACTCTTTTTATTTGGTTTCAGCTTTGGGAAAAGTTTTAATGATAGAGACTTTGCAACGGTTCCATTGGCATGAACAACACATGTTCAAGGTCGACCCCAACTTCTCCATTACTCATCCTTCTCATTTACTTTCCCGAATTTTATATAAAATGAAAATCTTAAACTAATTGTCACAAAACAATATGTAAAGATATAAAGGTGTGCTCAAACCGAATAGGAAATTAAAGCATAGGGAACACACAACAGAATATTAAACAATTTACTTTTAAGTCTAACTCTCTTCCTATGCATTGGAATTTTATATATGAATAAATAACAACAAATTTGCGGTAACCAATGCATATAATAATCAATAGCTTGCATTTTAAATAACATAGAAGCATAAAGGGAATTCTTATCTCTTCCTCTCTCATAATAGTTGCAAGCATTAAAGTTAACGGAAAAGACTTGCTACCCCCATGGGTAGCTACACACCCTAAGTTTGACCGAAACGTATATGCAACGGTAAAATGATATTACTAAAGTAGACAAGGGGGATGTCACTAGTAGAGTTGATAGAATTATTAAAACGTATTTTGAAATTTTTTCGAATTTTTTTCCATCCGCTGTGATTTTTTTTAGTAAAGTTTGACCCAAAAGTCAACAAAAAAGTCAACTATGAAAAAAAAGCTAAAAATGACGTTAAAAATTATTTTTTTTGAAAATTCCGAAACCAGTTTTGTACACCAAATATCCGTGTTTTACTAGGAAAACAAGCTAAAACGGATACGTACGGCTTGCATCTCCATATAACGCATGGGTGTGTAGCTACCCATGCGGGTAGCAAATTGTCTCTCTTAAAGTTAAACATAACCACATAGTTTTGAATAGAATCACCACATAAAGACTTATCATCTAGTGAGCATAATGGATCATCAAACTCAATTAAATCACTTTCATCCTCAATAGTAGGTGGACTGAAAATATCATATACATCATTGTAATCATTATAAATGGGAGACATAGCATCATCAAAATAAATTTTCTCTTCCAAACTTGGGGGACAAAAAAGATCATATTCATCAAAACAAACTTCCCCAAGCTTAAGCTTTTCTTAGCATTAGCAATAAAGGTGTTCAAAGAATTAGTACTACCACAAACATGATTGTTATGCAAATAAAATCTAATTTTCTCCTCAAACACTTCGTGTCCTAACTCAAGATAGATATTATACAGATCTATAATTGTTTGGTTGATTTCAATTTTATAAAAAAAAATTGTGTTTTAGATTTATATGTTAGTATGCAATGCAAAAAAGAATAAAATTTTAGCACGACCCTCCCCGGCAACGGCACCAGAAAAGTACTTGATAATCCCCAAGAGCAAGGAATCACTGTAGCACAATTCGATAAGTATTTGAGTGTCGAACCCACAAGGAGCTGAAGGTAAACTATCTATTCTCTAAAGCCCTATAGCCCTCTCATATGGCCGTTTGTGCAAGGCAATAAGTTGAAATATGAAAAGAACTAACTAATGAAAGCAAGTGATGTGGAATGGGTTTATCTAGTAACAAGTTTCTCAATCAAGCTTTGAACGCAAGTTTCTTAGAGCAAGTTTCTCTCAGTAGTTTTCTCAAGCAAGTTTCTCAAGGTAGCAAGTAGCAAGTAGCAAATATCTCAAGGGAGCAATTGTTATTTCATTCGTGTGGTTGTCACAATTAGTGAAGCACATGTTTCAGTCTTAATTGTTTCTTCTAGGAAGGAGCCATAAATAGGTGTAGCCCAACTAAAACCCCTTATGATGGTTCTTATGGCCAAGTAAATGACTGCACAAGATTTATTAAGACATAAAAGTCCCACCATAGCCTTAAGTTCTAAGGTCCCCTATGTATATCCCCCAATAAAGTAACTTCATGACTCGGTCTCAGGTTTACATGTCCTCCCAAGTCTCCCTCACTCCATTACATTACCTGTGATCACCTTACATGCATTCCCCAACATATGCGTGCACTCATATATCGTACATAAAGACAATCATAAAAGATAACAAAACTTGTATGCAACCAAACAACGACCTATTTCACTATTGCCATGAACCAATCACTTCTCAAACATAGATGGAGAGACACAATAGATCAAGGGAATAGTATATTGCATCATACATCATGTTTGCCAAGAGTTTACAGTGGAGAGATGACGATGATCTTGCTGTAGATGTTGATGATGAACACGCCGGAGGGGGGTGGAGCCCTCCGGAGTTGATTCCGACGGTGTTTCCCCCGTCTGATCTTCTCCGACGATAGCCTTCTGACTCTCTGTTTCGTGGTTTTGTGTTTCTCCACCGCCTCTTCGCGAAACTCCTCGAGGGACTATTTTTATAGTCGGTTTATGTCAAGACGAAGCCACGGAGACGAAAATGGACGGCATCGGAGCCACGAGGCCCAAGATGGGGGGTCCCACGCGGCCAAGGAATCTGGCCACGTGGGCCCACCTCTTTTGGCCCTCGGGTCTCCTTTTGTTCGTTTCCTTCGCTCCTTCGCTTTCTTCCTTCCAAAAAAATGATCCTCGTAAATTTTCAGGTCAATTGGTCGTCGTTTGGGTCCCTGAAACATCAAAATATAGAAATAGGGTTTTCTGCCAGTGCAGGGTTAATTCCAGAAAAATAGAAAAACTGTGAAATCTTCCCAAAATCATTATAAAACAATGATATAACCCTTATATGATGCAAACATGATTGAAATATGAGTATTATAATGCAAAGTTCATGTATGCATTTTACATGCATCACTTGTCCTCCTAAGTCTCCCTCAATTCATTACACTACGGTGTTCTCCTATGAGCCCATATAGGTGAAGTGTTGTGCAGTCGACGTTCGCACAACACCATCATAGAATTACATAAAAAGATAAACACTAGGAAAAATACCAACACATGTCATATATAAATCATTGCCAATTCATCCTATGCCCTCAGGAACATATGGGAACTACTCACAACGTGTAAACATGATAATATTCAGTGGCATAAGTGGTACAACACAATCTGAAAATATAACTTCACCTCCAAATAATGACAAGTACTCAATCACAAACATGAATAGGAGCACAAGACAAGTATCTAGGGTATAGCAACTCTCAAACTACGAGGGGGACGGAGTGGATCACGGAGATGATGATGGAGATGGTGCTGATCTTGGTGATGGTGATGATGTAGAGGCCTCCTCCCACGCCAAGGAGGAGGAGTGATGACGATGACGATGATTTCCCCCTCCTCCGGAGCTCCGGAGCAGCAAGATCTGATCCCCCTCGGAGGGAATCAGGAGTTTCGCCGCCGCCGCCTCCTCGGATGGACTTGGAAAAATTAGGGCGTTGGTTTTTGGCCGACACGAAGGCGTGTTAAAAAGCCCCGAGCGAGGAAGTGCCCGAGGCTCCACTTAGTGGGTCCCACGCGGCCAGATTCCTTGGCCGCGTGGGCCCCCCTCTTTTGGGCCTCGTGGCTCTTCTTCCTTCGATCCTCTTCCCACTGTTGTTCTCCCGATGAAATACCAGCTGTGCAATTTTCCTTTTCTTATTTGGGTCCCTGTAGCTCCTGAAACATTAAAAACAAGAAAAAGGAGGTTTTCTGCCTCCCAGAAATTAAATACCAAAAATAGGGACTTTTTATGAAAGTCCCATAAATCATCTAAAACATGTAAAAATAATGATATAACAATGACAATAACATTCTAATATGATAATATGAGTTGTATAAATGATGATATAAAATGCACGTATCAACTCCCCCAAGCTTAAACCTTTACTCGTCCTCGAGTAAGTAAGGACATAGATCATCACTGCATCAATGGACTTATGGTTGATAAATAAATACGAGCATTGTATCATCATCATATTCAATTGCAATGTAAGATTAATGAACTAAAATCCATACACATGAGGGCAACATAAGTAGAAGCTCTAGCAATCACCCCTTACCTTTGAAAGCAAATAACCATTGTATGTTGGACAATTGAATCATACTATTTTTCACATGCTTTTGCTCCTTATGGCAAGCATTATAATATTTCATACTTTACTGAAAGTTTAAAGACAAGATAAACTCCCATTGGATAACAAGTTTAAATAAGACAAATGAAAAGATAGATATAAGATTGTTTACAATCTTGATTCACTAGTAACTAGTGCAAACTTTAGTCATGGATATTTCAATCAAGTTCCTATGCTCTATACAGCCTTTATCTTACACTTTCATGGCTAACTGAATTTTCAGGTGCCTTCCTTTTCATTCACTTTCCAAGAGCATAAGTATTGAAATATCCATGATTCATTAATTTGCTCAAAAGATACTAGATTCTAACAAGAGTGTTTCATATCCTTTTCATTACCCCTTCCTAACTTTTTATCCTACAAGACTATATCTCAACCTTAAACTATTAATTTTCAAGTCATATGACTCATTCTCTTTACTTGTTTTATAATGAGATAATTCTACAATTGTCCAACACACTCAAGTTAATTAAATTCAAGGCAAGATGTGACTGAAACCTCTAAATATGCCACGCTCATTTGCATGAGTGTTACTCATAAATCTCCAAACAAGAGAATCATGGATGACACCATACTTTAATATTCATTGATAAACCACAAGAGGATACATGATAATGCTCTATGAGCTCACACAAGCCTAAAAGAGATTGATACTAAACGATAAAAGCAAAACACACCATGACTAAACAGATAGATAAACTAATAAAGATAAAGACTAGGTTGAACTCCCCCAAGCTTGACGTTTTGCTTCTGCTTCCTCTCCCTCAGCTTGATCCTTCTCATAATCCGCCTTCCACTCTTCTAATTTCCATGGGAAAGGCCTCCCATTGTAGAAGGATGTAGGTGGATCATTGTACCTGAGCGTGGCAGCTTCTGCAATCTTCTTGAAGCGCTCTTCGTACTCACAGTTTTGGTTTTCTACATCCCACATCAAAGATTGATACCTGTCCAATTCTGATATGACATGTAGATACCTATCCTCCAAGTCCTTGAGCCTCTCCTTATATTCTTCAACCTTCTTCTCCAGCTCCAGGTTCATGAAGTGATGAGCATCAAGGCTGCGTTCAACAATAGTGTTATACCTGAAAATCTTCTATTCCAGATCACCCAGCCTCTCTTCCACCATTCTGATGGTCTTGGGAGCCTTCATCTCCTCCACGAGCAGCACACCCTCCTTGAAGGACAAGGTAGTGGTTCACAATGCCTTCCTTGGTGGAGTCTTCTCCCTCATGGTTGGATCCGGAGCTTGACATGGCTAAACCCTGACAGGCAGAAACAGCAAAAACAAAGATCGCTCGAAACGCTTGGTGCGAGATTAGATCGATGGAAGGGGGTATATATTGAAGTTTTTTAGGTCAAGACGAAGCGTCGAAGTCGAAAACAAGACGAAACGGGACTCCGAGGGGCAAAATGAGTGGGCCCACACGGCCAAAGAATCTGGCCGCGTGGGACCCCCTCTTTCCTTCCTCGGGTCTCGTTCCTTCCAAATTTCTTGTCCCACACGTTAATTTCCATAAAAAATGACTTCCGTAAAATTTCACACAATTCTGAGAAACTTCCCAATACAAAAGTTACCAATTATTGATTTTGGGTTGCTGAAACTGCAAGACCTCTCTCAATTACCTCCTCCGGTGTTTGCAAATTAAACTTTTCCACCATTCCGACGAAGCTCTTTCCTACAATATAATGTTTAAGACATTGTCCATTGACTACATGAGGTTTACCTTTCATGTCACCGTAAAGACGGATAGCTCCTGAACGGTACACTTCCTGTATGACTAATGGTCCCTGCCACTTTGAAACTAACTTTCCTACAGAAAACTTGAAATGCGAGTTGTATAATAAACCTTGATCCCCTACTTTGAATTCTTTCCTCTTAATTCTCTTGTCATGCCAAATCTTAACTTTTTCTTTAAACATTTTAGCAATTTCATAAGCTTCGTTCCTCCATTCATCTAGTAAGTTAAAATCAAGAATTCTCTTCTCTCCCGCGGTTTTAAAATCAAAGTTCAATTGTTTAATAGCCCATCTAGCTTTATGCTCTAATTCAACAGGTAAATGACAAGCTTTTCCATAAACCATTTTATAAGGAGACATTCCCATAGGATTTTTAAAAGCGGTTCTATAAGACCATAATGCATCATTAATTTTAAGTGGCCAATCAGACCTAGACTTGTTCACTGTCTTTTCCAAAATGACTTTAATTTCCCTGTTACTTAATTCAACTTGTCCACTTGTTTGAGGATGATAGGGAGATGCAACTCTATGATTAACATCATATTTTGCTAATGTTTTCCTAAGAATACCATGTATGAAATGAGAACCACCATCAGTAATTAAAAACCTAGGAACACCAAACCTGGGGAAGATGATGTCCTTCAGCATCTTCATTGTTGTGGCATGATCTGCACTTTTGGTTGGAATTGCTTCCACCCACTTTGTAACCTAATCCACTGCAACCAAAATATGAGTATGCTTTGTCTTTGAAGCTGGGAAAGGTCCCATAAAGTCAAAACCCCACACATCAAATGGCTCAAGTGGTAAAGAGTAATTCATAGGCATTTCATTTCTCCTACAAATATTTCCTACTCTTTGATATTTATCACAAGATTTAACATATTCAGCGCAATCTTTAAATAGAGTAGGCCAATAAAAACCAGATTGTAATACCTTTACACCTATACGATCTCCTGCATGATGCCCTCCATAAGGACTGTCATGACAATCTCTTATAATAGCCTGATGTTCATGCTCAGGTACACAACGTCTAATAATACCATCCACACTTTTCTTATAGAGGAAAGGATCATCCCAAAAATAATGTCTAAGATCATAAAAGAATTTCTTTCTTTGTTTATAAGTGAAGTGTGGAGGTAAAACTTTACCAACTATAAAATTTTCATAGTTGGAAAACCATGGAGATGCAGCTTTAGCACTAGAGACATTAACATTTGCAAGTTGTTCATTAACAAAGATATCATTAATAGGAATAGGATCATCAGTTGTATTTTCCATTCTAGAAAGATGATCAGCTACTTGATTATCTTCCCCTTTTCTATCAACAATGTGTAAATCAAATTCTTGCAATAAAAGTACCCATCTTATTAGTCTAGGCTTAGCATCTTTCTTATTCATTAAATATTTAATAGCAGAATGATCAGTATGTATTGTGACTATGGAATTAGTAATATAAGGTCTAAATTTGTCACAAGCAAATAGCACTGCTAAAAATTCCTTTTCAGTTGTAGCATAATTCCTTTGAGCAGCATCAAGTGTTCTACTAGCATAATAAATAACATTAAGTTTCTTATCAACACGTTGGCCCAAAACAGCCCCAACTACATAATCAGTAGCGTCACACATAATTTCAAAAGGCAATTTCCAATCAGGAGGTTGAATAATAGGAGCACTTATTAAAGCATTCTTCAAAATATTAAAAGATTCAATACAATCATCATTAAAAGAGAAAGGAACATCCTTTTGCAAAAGATTGGTTAGAGGTTTTGATATTTTGGAGAAATCTTTAATAAACCTACGGTAAAAACCTGCATGCCCAAGAAAACTTCTTATACCTTTGATGTCCCTTGGGTATGGCAGCTTTTCAATAGCTTCTATCTTTGCTGGGTCAACTTCTATTCCTTTTCCAGAAATCCGATGCCTAAGGACAATACCTTCAGTTACCATGAAGTGACACTTCTCCCAATTAAGAACTAAGTGTTGGTCTTCACAATGCTGCAAAACTTTGTTAAGGTTGAACAAGCAATTATCGAAGGAAGTACCATACACAGAGAAATCATCCATAAAAACTTCCATTATCTTTTTTATATAATCAGCAAATATAGCATTCATGCATCTTTGAAAAGTAGCAGGAGCATTACACAAACCAAACGGCATTCTCCTATAAGCAAATGTACCATATGGGCAAGTAAAAGTGGTCTTTTCTTGATCATCTTTATGAACAGGAATTTGTGAGAAACCTAAATAACCATCTAAATAGCAAAAGTGAGAGTGTTTAGATAACCTTTCTAGCATTTGATCAATAAATGGCAATGGGTAATGATCTTTATGAGTTGCTTTATTTAACTTCCTGTAATCAATACACATTCTATAACCAACAACAGTACGCTGAGCCACAAGTTCATCCTCATTATTTGGAACGACAGTCATTCCACCCTTTTTAGGAACACAATGAACAGGACTAACCCACTTACTATCAGCTATGGGATAGATGATGCCAGATTCAATAAGTCTTATTACCTCTTTTCTTACCACTTCTTTCATTTTTGGATGGAGACGGCGTTGATATTCAACAACAGGTTTTGCATCCTCTTCCAAATTAATTTTATGCATACATAGAGCTGGGCTTATACCTTTAAGGTCATCAAGAGAGTATCCAATGGCTGGTCGGTGAGCTTTAAGCACATCAAGTAGTTTCTCTTCTTCTTCTTCAGCTGAAAGGTTAGCACTAATAATAACAGGATATATGTTCTTTTCATCAAAGTATGCATATTTAATATTTTTAGGCAAAGGTTTTAATACAAAACAAGGATCTCCTTTAGGCGGTGGTAGTACTCCTAAATTATCAGGTGGGATATGCAATTATAATTGTGGTGGTTGCTGTGAAAGTATTTGTTCTAAAACATCTTTTTCTTCATCGTTAAATGGTTCATCTTGATTAAGCATATAACGTTCTACCACGTCTAATGAAGCTACAGCTATATGAGCAAGAGTTTCAATTATATCTCTAGAGATTGGCTCTTTCTTTGAATGTTTATCAGCAAATTTAGAAAAGTTGAATGCAAGTTTTTCTCCTGCACACTTAATAAACACTTTCTCTTTAGGCAAATTAATTTCAGCACCAACAGTGTGTAAGAAAGGTCTACCAAGAATGATAGGACAGAACGAGTCTTGAGGGCAACCAAGCACAATAAAATCAGCATGATATTTTTTTTTGCCAACCAATACTTCAACATCTCTAACAATTCCAAATGGACTAATATAATCTTTATTAGCAAGTTGAACTGTCATACCTGTCTCTTCCATAGTGATAGGATCAATATCAGGTTTGATTTCAAGATAAAGAGAATATGGAATGACACTAATACTTGCTCCAATATCACACAAGACATGATAACTTGAAGTCCCAATAGATCATGATATAACAGGCTTAGCAACCTTGGCCGAATTTCCTTTAATAACTTTAGTAGCATCTTCACATAAATAGACATCAATAGGATCTTCTTCATTCAGTTGTTTGATAACTGAAATTTGACTGTTGGCTTCCACCTGTTCATAAGGCTGGGAACATCTTCTGTTACTCTTGTTAGTAACAGCAATAAGTAAATTCTCCTTAACTTGGTTTGGATATGGAGGTGCTTCGACATACTCCTCGATTGTCACAGATGACACTTGTTCTACCTGTTTAATAACTTTAGGAACAACAATAGATTGTTGATGGCCTTTCACGTAGTTACCTGCGTCAAAAGAATATGGTTAGGTTGAGACTCCAAGTGCAGAGTGTATAGTATAGGAAAGACAGTTTTCCCCACGGGGGGTGACTCGAGGGTTTAATATCAAACTCTCGGGGAATCAGTAGTGAAAGATTTATCTTCTTATCCTTCTCTTAAAAACCTACAGAACAAAGTAAATTCTTTTGTGGGTGTGAGAATGATATGAAAATATAACAAATGCAAACAAGAAATAAATATGCAATGATGATAAATAAATATGCAAGGATGGTGGAAACAATGATAGATGATATTTTTGGGTTTTGTATTGTGAATGCAAGACATAAAAGTGTTTTTGTATTATTGGATTTTTAAGCAGAAAACGGAAAATGCTTATAAGTTGTTGGAAAGGTGTTTCTTATGATTAAAAATGGACCAGGGTTCATGGTTTCACAAATGCACTCTCTCTTTAATAAAGTGGTAGATAATGGAACACTAGAATTGACATATGAGATTGCAACAAAAAGGTTTCATGACAACTTACTAATTATATGGGCATCACGTCCTAACATAGAGATCTTTTGTTTATTAATCTCTCTTATACTCCACCAAGATGTGAATTTAATCTTAGCACCTTAGTAATTAAGATAAATCAGAGTATAGCTTTAAGTCTTATGACATGAAGTTAAAATAAGAACATGCTAGATCTAGTCATGGAGAAGTGGCAATGGTCACACCCACACCTCCGGTAGCATGGTATTTTTCTTTATCCCTAGTGAGGCAACAAAGTAAGGTAAAAATACCCAAATGGATCGCGGAACTCCTCTCACTTTCACCGCACTAGCCACCCCCTCATTACTCCAACTAATGCACACGTTCCCCCACACAAGCTCTCATAAACATGCTTGATTAAAACAAGTAGACAAGAATGGGGTACATAATATGCATCTACTTTCATAACTGAAACAAAACAAGTGCAATCTCAAACATATATTAACTCATAAAGAGATCCACCACAAAGGAATTACATAGATGACCGTAATCATGTTCAGCAGCTCATACGGTGCTTATTAGTGAAGCTCAAGAGAGAGGAGAGATACATAAGTTACTTCCAAAACCCATAGTCCAGGGGTGGACTACTCCCTCTTCATCATGGAGACGGTGGAGATGTCGTTGGGGGAGATGGAGACCATGCCGGCAGCGCTCCGCCGGAGTTTTCCCCTCCAATCTGTAGCTCCAGATCTCTGTTTTGGTGTTTCTATGTTTTCAGCGGCCTCCCCTCCGAAAGGCGTCGGGAGACTATTTTTATAGTCGGTTTTAGGTCAAGACGAAGCTTCTGGAAGAAAGATCGACGGCAACGGAGCCACGAGGGCCCAGATGAGTGGTCCCACATGGCCAAGGAATCTGGCCGCGTGGGCCACCCTCTTCTGGCCCTCGGGCCTCCGTTTGTTCGCTTCCTTCGCTCCTACGCTTTGTTCCTTCCAAAAACTAATGCTCGTAAATTATCAGGTCATTTGGACGTCGTTTGGGTCCCTGAAACATCAAAATATAGAAAATAGGGTTTTCTGCCAGTGCAGGGTTAATTCCAGAAAAATAGGAAAACTGTGAAATCTTCCCAAAATCATTATAAAACAATGATATAACCCTTATATGATGCAAATATGATTAAAATATGAATATTATAATGCAAAGTTCATGTATGCATTTCATATGCATCAACATCCCCAAGCTTAACCTATACTCGTCCTCGAGTATAAAGGTGATAAAACCAACATGGAGTTTGCAATTTAAGACTATCAATGGATATCAAAGATGATTACTATTGCTACATAAAGTCAAATGATTCATTCTTCAAAGGAGTAGCAATATGCAAGATAGATTATGAAGTGATATCAAATATTCAATGTAAGGATGTTCAATGAAAATTCACAAAGTGCAACATAGAAGAAAGTACTATGGACCAAATGTATGCATAATGAAAAGTAAAAACATCCTATGATGGTCATAGAACACTCTTGTAAATCTGAATATAAAAGGTGGACACTTTGGAAAGATATATAAATGAGTAGAGGTAAAACATGAATAAGTTTCATCTAACTTCCAAATGCTTCTACTTAAGTTAATGTTTGCAATGTGGTATTCATTGGTGTCAAGCTCTCATTACCCCCATCATAACATATTGAATGGTTAAAGTTTAAAGTGAAAGCAAATATAAGTAGAGTGCTTGACAAAGTATGGGTTGAAAGCTTCATGCCCCGTGAATACGAGTACCTACACCATTGTGTTACTCAATTTGGGCTACCAAGCAAGTTCAAGTTAAAGTCATTGTAAAAATAGCGTCATCAAGAGGGTCAACTGGGGTACCTCTTGTCCCAGGACATGGAACAAGCCCATGTCAAAATGACAAGACAAACATAAGGAAAAATCTCAACACCCTTTTATTTACTATTGATATAGCTTTTTATTATGAGGTGCATCACTGAAGGTTCACAATTGTATGTAAGTAAATTTCCACCATGAATGATGCATGGCTTAGATTAGCGACCCAAGTGTGTCTCTAGCCATTTGTACAAACTACTTAAACTTACTTAGTTTCCACATTTATTTGGCACTATGATAGGCATCCATAAACAAAAGTACATGATATCAACTAAATATAATTAAGAACATGTTGAAAGCTTGCCATGTGACAGCACATATGGGCTAATCCCCAACCAAGACTCTTGTCAAGCTCACAGCTTCATAATTTTAATCACAATGGTTCAAGTTTATTAAGTGCGATAAAAGTAAGGTGTGAGAGCTTTTTAACCAACTTTTCCCATAACAATCAATAACATAAGCATTTAAATTCAGAGGTATATATAATACAAAATAACATGATAAACATACTCGGAATATCTTAAAGCTAATGGGTAGATATGGTGGACTCACTGAAAAAACTTTGGTTGAAGGTGTTGGAAAACAAGTTTTTACTTGTTGGAATTTTTGGGCTAGCAAAAGGGAGAAAGTTGACCCTCTAAATACATGCACAAGTGTCCATAGAACTAACCAATCCATGTTAAACAAAGTAAAGTAACATTCAGCATCGAAACATGAATAAGAGATAGCTCTTGATAAAACACTTGCAAATTAACACTCATTAAAAAGCACATGAATCATGCAACTATATGTATCTTAAATCAACTCAAACATCCCTTTCCCAATCTTTTTAATAGCATACAACTTAATTCAACCCAAATTCCCAGTAGCTCTCTCATATAAAAATGATAGTGGTGGTCTCAAAACAAAAATCAAACCAAAATAAAAAGCAAATAAAAGACGCTCCAAGTTTATGCGATAAAGTGCATTGATCGAAAAACAGAAGTTAGACGTGTGCAAACCGAGAGTGTGTTGGTCTAGTGGGGTTGTCTTAACATCCCCAAGATTATGGTCTTCACCATACTTGGATAGCTCTTGGTGCATCTCCTCTAATCCCTGTGAAAAACTTCAAAACACTGTTTCTCTCATTTATTTTCTGTGGGGTGACATTAGTAGTGATAGACAAATAAATTGCTTGCTGCATAAAATCCTTAAACAAAAATTCATATGAATGTCCAGAAAGTGTATAATGTTGTATGCCTACTTATAAACACAATTGGATCAAAAAGATTCAAGTTAAAAGTTCAAAGAATGCATCAAACAAAATGGGACAGAATCTGTCCAGAAAAACAGCAGCTGTGAAACGCAATTTTATACCCAGATTAAGAATGGACAGAAATTATGAAAAACTTCATGCATACATAGGATGAAAAGTTTCAGTTACAGTAAAAATTTCAGCTCTTTCGGAGTTATATAATAGGAACGAAAAATCAAACCATGCATAGATTCGTGCTGGAATAAAATCTCCGAATGCAAATAGCAACTTTTTCAAACCAAAATGGGTAAAACTTGTTACTTTATTAAAAATTCCAGAAACAAAACTAAAAACTAAGTCTCTTTTTACAGAAAGTGGACACAAAGAAAATCAAAAATAAAAAAACAGGGTTGCCTCCCGTAAAGCGCTTTCTTTATAGCCATATAGCTAGGCTTCTTACTTGATATTTATGATGGATGAAGCTCATGAGGGAGCTTGAACTTTGGTATGTCCCTCTTCCTTGGGAAGTGTTCCATGAACTTCTTGTGTGGAAACTGAAACTTCACATTCCCTTCTTTTGAATCAATGATAGCACCTGTGGTACGAAGAAAAGGTCTTCCAAGAATAATTGGACTAGAGGTTTTATTCCCCATATCCATGATTAGAAAGTCAACAGCTACAAATATCATATGCAACTCTACCATAACATCACTTAATTTTCCTAATGCATGTTTAATGGAATCATCAGCAAGTACAAGTTCACTAGAGCATTTTTCAAGATTCTTTAATTCAAGAACTTCATATAATTTTTTAGATAAAACAGAGACACTAGATCCTAGATCTAATATAGCATGGTGTGTCTCTTTTCCAATGGTTACTAGTACTTTGGGAATCCATACATCCCCAAGATTAGGTGGTATCATATATTCTTGGTTGTACCTAGCAATCTTTTCTTTTAAAACATGATTAGCAATATAAGAACCAAAACCTGCTTGGTTGGAGTTGATGGAAGGATCACTTGCAATTTTTTGTAAGATAGATATTAATTCATGCAAGCTACAATTATCTAAGTCAAGTAATGGTTCCTTGACTTCACTAAGCATTTTAACTTCATCAACTTCTTTCGAACTCAATTAACAAAAGAGATTCATCATATTCAGTTTCATTAACTTCTTCTTTTAAACCAACAAGTTGAGACATAAATGGCAACAAATATTCAGGATAGTTCAATAATTCATTAAGAGTTTCCTCCAAAGTAAGAGGAACATTTTTAGCAATATTAATAGAATTAATTCCAACCACAGGTGGTGCTTGTGGTTTCCCTACAGACATACTCAATAAAGTGGCTTGGTTATCAACTAGTTTTGAAAGGGCTTTGTCTAGTCCTGCAGCTTGGAGTTGTAAACCTTTAATATCAGAACTAATAGAAGCAACAGACTTATTCAACTCTTGTATCATGGTATTATGACTAGCAACTTGTTCCATAAGAATTTTATTAGCCTCAAAATTATCATTACTTGGTGGCATAGGCTTCCATTTATTATCACTAGTATTAGGATATGGAACAAAAGGACGGTTGTTGGGAACATATGGGGTTTTATTATAAAAATTATAATTGTTGTTACCATACCCATTATTACCATAGTTCCTAATGAAGTTAACATCAACATTTTCAGGATTATTACCAACTAGTTCTTGCAAAGGGATATTTTCAATATTTTGTTTATTAATGAAAGCAAGAATAATGTCCATTTTAGATGACAAATCACTTGTTTCTTCTATGGAGTTTACTTTCTTAGATGGATTAGGTGCTCTTTCAGTATTCCATTGACTATAGTTTTGCAAAATACTTTCTAAGATGTTCTTAGCTTCTACTATAGTTTTTTCCATAAAAGCCCCTCCAGCAGCGGAATCAAGAACATTTCTAGACATGTAATTTAGACCATTGTAGAAAGAGTGTAATATGGTCCATTCGTTGACCCCATGTGATGGACAAGTTCTAAGCATAAGTTTTATCCAATCCCAAGCCATGGCAACATGTTCATTTTCATTTTGCCTAAAATAAAGAATATTGTTTCTATTTTGCAAAATTTTAACAGGAGGATAATATTTCTTAATGAAAGCTTCTTTTAGATCATCCCAAAAATTAATACTATCAGTAGGTAGTGAATGCAACCACTCTTTAGCTTTTCCTCTAAGTGAGAATGGAAATAACTTCAGTTTTAGAATATCACTTTCCACATTTTTTAATTTTTGCATGTCACATATTTCAACAAAATCATGAAGATGCATAGAGGCATCCTCCATAGCACTATCGCCAAATTGTTCCCTAGTTATCAAGTTCAACAAACTAGGACTTACTTCATAACTATCAGCTGTTATCTCAGGTGTGGTAATGGGCCTAGCAATAAATTGATCATTTGGAGTGTTTGTGTAGTCACACAACTTAGTTCTGTCTCCCATTTTTGCAAGTTTTTTATGTGTTTTTAATTTTTTAAATGCAAAACTAAAAATAAAATGACACTAAACAATGCAAACCGAAATATCAAATGCAACACAAAATGCAAAACTGAAAATAAATTATGCAAACCGAAATACAAATATGATATGCAAGACAATAACAAAACAAAATAAAATACTTTGAAGGTAAAGATGGATAAGATGATGCTCATGTAGGTGCAACCTCCCCAAGCTTAGGTGTTTACACAAGTTGGTGATGAAGTTGACTTTGTTGTGAGATACTCCTTTGGACAAATCTATACAGCAATGATTCCCCGGCAACGGCGCCAGAAAACATCTTTGATGGCCTTTGACGTAGTTATCTGCGTCAAAACAATATGGTTAGGTTGAGACTCCAAGCGCAGAGTGTGTAGTATAGGAAAGACAGTTTTCCCCACGAGGGGTGACTCGAGGGTTTAATATTGAACTCTCGGGGAATCAGTAATGAAAGATTTATCTTCTTATCCTTCTCTTGAAAACCTATAGAACAAAGTAAATTGTTTTGTGCCCTCAACCTCACCAAGTGGTTGTCAAGCACAAGGTGTGCGAATGATATGAAAATATAACAAATGCAAACAAGAAATAAATATGCAATGATGGTAAATAAATATGCAAGGATGGTGGAAACAATGATGGATGATATTTTTGGGTTTTGTATTGTGAATGCAAGATATAAAAGTGTTTTTGTATTTTCAGATTTTTAAATGGCAGAAAATGGAAAATTCTTATAAGTTGTTGGAAAGGTGTTTCTTATGATTAAAAATGGACCGGGGCTCATGGTTTCACAAATGCACTCTCTCATTAATAAAGTGGTAGATAATGGAACAATAGAATTGACATACGAGATTGCAACAAAAAGGTTTCATGATAAGTTACTAATTATATGGGCATCACGTCCTAACATAGAGATCTTTTGTTTATTAATCTCTCTTATACTCCACCAAGATGTGAATTAAATCTTAGCACCTCAGTAATTAAGATAAATTAGAGTATAGCTTTAAGTCTTATGACATGAAGTTAAAACAAGAACATGCTAGATCTAGTCATGGAGAAGTGGCAATGGTCACACCCACACCTCCGGTAGCATGGTATTTTTCTTTATCCCTAGTGAGGCAACAAAGTAAGGTAAAAATACCGAAGTGGGTCGTGGAACTTCTCTCACTTTCACCGCACTAGCCACCCCCTCATTAGTCCAACTAATGCACACGTTCCCTCACACACGCTTTCATAAACATGGTTGATCATAACAAGTAGACAATAACGGGGTACATAATATGCATCTATTTTCATAACTGAAACAAAACAATTGCAATCTCAAACATATATTAACTCATAAAGAGATCCACCACAAAGGAATTACATAGATGACCATAATCATGTTCGGCAGCTCATATGGTGCTAATTAGTGAAGAGCAAGAGAGAGGAGAGATACATAAGTTACTTCCACAAACCCATAGTCCAGGGGTGGTCTACTCCCTCTTCATCATGGAGACGGTGGAGATGTCGTTGGGGGAGATGGAGACCACGCCGACAGCGCTCTGCCGGAGTTTTCCCCCTCCAATCTGCAGCTCCAGATCTCTGTTTCGGTGTTTCTGTGTTTTCGGCGGCCTCCCCTCCGAAAGGCGTCGGGAGACTATTTTTATAGTCGGTTTTAGGTCAAGACGAAGCTTCTGGAAGAAAGATCGACGGCAACGGAGCCACGAGGGCCCAGATGAGTGGTCCCACGCGGCCAAGGAATCTGGCCATGTGGGTCACCCTCTTCTGGCCCTCGGGCCTCCGTTCATTCGCTTCCTTCGCTCCTATGCTTTGTTCCTTCCAAAAACTGATGCTCGTAAATTTTCAGGTCATTTGGACGTCGTTTGGGTCCAAATAGGAAAAATAGGAAAACTGTTTTGGACGCTCATTTGGACGCTCCTCTTCAGGGTTAGTTCCAAAAAATAGGAAAACTGTGAAATCTTCCCAAAATCATTATAAAACAATGATATAACCCTTATATGATGCAAATATGATTGAAATATGAGTATTATAATGCAAAGTTTATGTATGCATTTTACATGCATCAATTGTTTAACAGGTTCAACATAAACTTCAAACCCACTTTTAGGAACACCAATATGACTAGCAAAAGATTTAGCTATCTCAATTAAAACATAAGGATCAAGTCCAAAATTATCACTCAGATTCTTAAATAAAATAGAAGTAGAGAAATTCTATACACATGAATATTGATAATCTAAATAAGGCTCATTACCTTTATCAAGATCGTAGTGACCAGTATTTTCAGTGATAGTCTCCAACAAATTCCATGCTTCTTCTTCAGTATTATTTGTAAAACTTCCACCAGATGAATTATCCAAAAATTCCTTGTTTTTCTTTGACAGCCTCACATAAAAATTTATCAATATAATTTTCCTTGTAAGATCATGACAAGGATTCTTGCGAAGGAGTCCTTTAACCTCCCCCAAGCTTGAGTGACGCTCTCTCCCAGATGTGGCCAGAAATTAAATATATAGCAGCGGTTCTCATAAGCTTCTTTAGGAGTAAAATATTTAAGAAAGAAAAGCTTCCTCAAAATACTCCATTCAATAGTGACTTCTTCATCCAAAGACCTGAACCAAATACGAGCATTACCAGATAAAGACAAATATAATAGCTTCCTTTTTACCTGATCTTCAGGAATACCAGGAAGCCTAAAAAAACCGCATATGTCTTTAATTGTCTCCACGTGTTCACGTGCAGACTTAGTTCCATCTCCTGTAAATGGATTTTTCATAACTCTTTTAACATGACCAACGGGAATTTTGTATCCCACTTTAGGCACTTCAGACATAGTAGTTTCAACCACTTTAGGAGCAGTGGCATAAGCACTTTCATATAAAGCAAGGTGCAGTGAGGCACGATTCATAAAATCCATAGTAACAATGAGATAAAACAGTACATAAAATTCAGCTTTCAAGTTTCCTCACCAAAATTCTTACCAATAGCGCTACGCTCCCCGGCAACGGCGCCAGAAAAGTGTCTTGATGACTCCCAAGTGCAGGAGATCAATTGTAGTACTTTTCGATTAGAAAAGGTTGTCGAACCCACGAGGAGCTGAAGGTATTGGTTAGCAAGAATGATAAATAAAACAATAAAAGATGCAAGTGTTTTTGGAATTTTTGGTTGTATAAATGCAAAAGAATAAAAATGCTTAAGATAGATGGTAGCAAGTAGAAAGCTCTCAAAGAGAGAAAGCCCAATCCTCTATGTGGCAAGAGGACAAGCTCAAGTGATGTGTGTCTTATATGTGGAAAATGTTCCCGAGGGCGGCATGGATGTTGCTAGGCATAGAGATTTATTAAACAACACGTTGAATATCTTGTCAAGTTTTAATCTTCTTTAGACGGAGCCATTGTTAGGCATAGCTAAATGAATAAACTAAACCCCTTATGATGGATCATGTCGCCAAGTAAATGACTGCACAAGAATTATTAAGACATAAAGTCCCACCATAGCATTACACTCTAAGGTCCCCGATACTAATTCCCCATAAAGTAACTTCATGACTCGGTCTTAGGTTTTGTCCTCCTAAGTCTCCCTCAATTCATTACACTACGGTGTTCTCCTATGAGCCCATATAGGTGAAGTGTTGTGCAGTCGACGTTCGCATAACACCATCATAGAATTACATAAAAAGATAAACACTAGACAAAATACCTACACATGTCATATATAAATCATTGCCAATTCATCCTATGGCCTCAGGAACATACGGGAACTACTCACAAAGTGCAAACATGATAATATTCAGTGGCATAAGTGGTACAACACAATCTGAAAATATAACTTCACCTCCAAATAATGACAAGTACTCAATCACAAACATGAATAGGAGCACAAGACAAGTATCTAGGGTATAGCAACTCTCAAACTACGAGGGGGACGGAGTGGATCACGGAGATGATGATGGAGATGGTGCTGATCTTGGTGATGGTGATGATGTAGAGGCCTCCTCCCACGCCAAGGAGGAGGAGTGATGACGATGACGATGATTTCCCCCTCCTCCGGAGCTCCGGAGCAGCAAGATCTGATCCCCCTCGGAGGGAATCAGGAGTTTCGCCGCCGCCGCCTCCTCGGATGGACTTGGAAAAATTAGGGCGTTGGTTTTTGGCCGAGACGAAGGCGTGTTAAAAAGCCCCGAGCGAGGAAGTGCCCGAGGCTCCACTTAGTGGGTCCCACGCGGCCAGATTCCTTGGCCGCGTGGGCCCCCCTCTTTTGGGCCTCGTGGCTCTTCTTCCTTCGATCTTCTTCCCACTGTTGTTCTCCCGATGAAAAACCAGCTGTGCAATTTTCCTTTTCTTATTTGGGTCCCTGTAGCTGCTGAAACATTAAAGACAAGAAAAAGGAGGTTTTCTGCCTCCCAGAAATCAAATACAAAAAATAGGGACTTTTTCTGAAAGTCCCATAAATCATCTAAAACATGTAAAAATAATGATATAACAATGACAATAACATTCTAATATGATAATATGAGTTGTATAAATGATGATATAAAATGCACGTATCAAAGGGGTATGGACATTCCTATCCAAAAGAATAGAAAGCTATGAATATAAAAATTATGTCGGCAAAATGTTGATAACGTAGATAGACGGTTGGAACTATACCTCGTCTTCACTCATTCCGTAGTCACTATTCTCGGAGTCTGAGTCTAGACAATTCCTCATGATGTATAAGTTGCATTTCTTTATTCCTTCGAGAGCTTGCATCATTTGATGTACATCATCTTCACCTGAAATCATGAGCATTCCTTTACAGTGACATACCTCTATAGACGGATGGGTAAGTATATCCTCCTAAATTACTCCTCGCCTACAAAAGATTATTCCTCGCCTACGAAAGTTATAACGGATCCGAGGGAGTAATAAACTTCAACTTTACATTGCAGCTATTCTTGCGGGGCGTACACGCTAAAGTACATGCTGTCATGGAACGGCCATGCGATGACCGAGTATTTCAAACAGGTCAGCGAAATAAAAAGATCATGAACTTTCTATGGCTTCACCCGTATGCTAACATATGTGTTCTATCAAATTTAGGAACTAACACACATTTTCAGCTAGAAAATATGTTCAAGCCTCGTGCATTCAGATTGCAACCGGCTCAAAATGAAATCGTACAAGAGTCCTATAACGGTTAGTGCTCAAAACCAAGGAACCCACTAAGCGAAAACCTGGACGTCCTAGGAAGAATGATCCTGTTCGTACAAACCCTCCACTTAACCCAGTCAAAAGACAATTTGCCACCGAGCCTATCAATCAACGTGTGACGCCACGCATCTGCAGAAAATCACAGCTCAAGTAGCCTCCATACACAACACCATGACGTTCACGGAGAGTGGGAGTTCAAGGGCAAGTTTACGGGAAGAGCCATTCATGGGCAGTTGAAGATGTGTTATCTTCATAGCATGTTCTACAATTTATGAATATTTATGTTTTTCAATGTTTTCAATTCAAGGCTATATTTATGAGGCGGACCAGGAATTCAAATACTGATAGTGATTCACATGATTCTTATTATTCACACAGATCTACATAAAGTATTGTCCACAGTTGCAATATCTAGTTAACATGACAGAACAAACCCCCGGAACATGTTATCTTGTTGAGAATCAGCCACCACATGGCATCAACGATCAATCGTGATGGCATGGATGTAATGTCCTAGGGTTTTCCCCAAATTAGATTTTGTTTGTTTTTATTTTTGCATTATCATGACATCAGCATCACGCGCATCGCATATTTTGGCAACAAAATTATTTTTATTAACCCTATTTTATTTTTCTAAAATTTGTCGGAAAAGTTTGACCGAGACAGTCGTCTCTGTTTTTTAAAATTAATTGCCAAAATTGTTTTGCAAAAGAAAATGTTTTGAGAATTGAGAGAGAGTAGCCCAAACCGGCCCAAGCCCACCTAACCTCCAAACCCTAATTCTGCCCCTGGTCTTTTTACTTTCCCACCCCCTGCCTTTTCACAGCCACCCTCCTCCATTTTCTGCTTTTCGCGGAAACGTCCTCCCACCTCCTTTTCTTGTGCAAAATCCCCCCTCATCTCCTTTTTTTCCTCTCTCCCTTTTTCTTTCTTCCCTTTTTCTTCCCGTGCCCGCAGCTCTCTTCTCCTCACCCCGACCCTCACCTTCTCCTTCCTCCCGCGCCGGCCACCACCTCAAGCTCCCCGTCGGCCTCCTTCCCTCCGGCCGCTCGCCATCCTCACGTCCCTCCGCGCCGCCCCGGCCCAGCTCCTCTCCCGCACCTCCCCGTCACCGACGTCCCCATCCCCGAGTGCCACCTCCCCCTTGCGCCCTTCCCCGCCGGCCTCCCTCCGCCGCCCGGAGCCGCGCCCGCGCCCTCTCCCTCGCATCCTCGACCCAGCCGTCGCCGTGGACGTCCTACTCCAGCCGCGCCCTCCGGCCACCTCCCGCTCGCGGTCGAGCGCCCGCACGCATCCTCTCCTCTGGCCTGTCCCCGCGCCCCGCGCAGGCGCCTCGTCGCCTCGGCCGTCGTCCTCGGCTCCCTGGACCGCCGGCCCTCTCCATGCTCGTCCGCCATGGCCATCGTCGCCTCCTTCCCTGGCCGCTGGCCGCGCCCAGCCTCCCCTCCGCGAGCAGCTCCTTTCCCCGACCTCTCCTTCCCCGCGCGCGCCTGCTCCCGCGACCGAGCCCCTCGCTGCTCCTGCTCATCCTCAGCCGGCCGCTCCTCCTCTGCTCATGCGGTGCCTCTCGCGTGTGTCCTCCTGCTCGTGTTCCCATCGTGTTCCCGTCACCGTGTGCACGTCTACGTGTTGCTGCTACCGAGCCCTCCCTCGTGCCCGAGTTGTTGCCGTGTCGTGTGTGTGCTGCCTCCTTCCCGACATGCTCGGATGGTGTGGTGCTTGTGCTGCTCTGCCCGTGGTGTTTCATGTGCCTGTTGCTCGTGTTGTTTCCCCGACGGTCGCGCTCGTTCCTGTGTTCTCGTTGCCGTGTCCCCGTTACCCGTCGTGTTCTCGTTCCCGATGTCCCCGTGTCTGTCTTTGTCCCCGTTTCCGTCTCCGTGGCTGACCGTGAAGCCGTCCCCGGTGCCGTGCACCCGAAGACTGGAGCCGCCGAGTTCTTCCACAACCCCGTACGACGACCTGCGCCGTGAAGCTCGAAGACCGGGTACCCCGACAAGATCTCCGCTCCCCGACAACGTGAAACTGTCGACCCCGAAGCCCGGAACACCAAGGTCCGCTTCGACGACAACCCGAGTACGACTACTTCCACGATGTCGACTACCTCAACTACTCCGACTCCGGATGAACGACTACTTCGGCTACTTCAACTAGAATGACTACTTCGACTACAAGGACTACTTCGACTACTTCCTCTCCGATCCGAAGACGGTGGTTCCAAATCCGAAGATCCCCTGATCCGATGTGTGACCCCAACCATAACCCTATACTATATATGCGTATCTTATAAAATCATGCATCATTAATTAAACATCGCACCTTAATCCATATAGTCAAATTAAATAAATTTAATTATGGGGTTTTGTCCGGTGCATCTATATTATGCACCGATCCCATTTAAAATGTTTTGCCATGTGTTAGGGAATAAAATTGGATCACCTTTAATTTTTCATGCATGCATTGCATCAACATGCTGATTCTTTTGCCGTAGTAATAAAATACATCTTTTCCGTTGCCTAGTGTTCGTTGCTTCTCCACGGATAGGACGTTGAGTTGATGTGAGCAACGACAGGTTCTGCTACCTCTACCGGATTGCAGGCAAGTGATACTCCCTTGCTATCTTTGCTTGTTTTCTGTCTCTTACTCGTCATATCTTTTGTTCCTTGCTAGCCTTATGTCACGATGCTTGTGTCCCGATCCTTTTTGCATGTTTACCTTGCAGCCATGATATAGCTACACCTCCACATCCTAATAACCTGTTGTTTGTTTACCTGGTTAGCCTTGCGAGTCCTAGTGCATGCTCAGGTGCTTTGCTTGAGTCCTTTTATCTCTTTATCTAGTCTAGTTGTTAACATGATAGCTAGGCTCAACTAAAATGTTAATCTTTAATTTCTGTTGCGATGGGAATAATTTAATTAAGATAAGGCACCGGCGGAAGGCCAATCGTGGCGTTTTGTTCTGCTAGTGTCGCCTAGGACCCGAGTTCTTTTCCGCTAATCTAAGACTGAGCGCACTAACCACATGTGGGAGTTCTATGGGCCTCCCCGCAATCTATTACCGGATCTTCAAACTTGTCCAGGTTGCCACAAGTAGTTCGGGTGTTTCAGTAGGTCTTGCGGACTGGGCGTTGAACGCATGTGGACGGAGGGCAATCGTATGAGTGTTCCTCCCGAAGCCGTTCTCGCATCGGTTAGGCCCACCTCGAAGCTTCGGCCGGACTCTCAAGGTGGATCAGACCTAGCTATGTGGCTTACTGGACTTGTTTGTAGAGAAGGGAAGTATTGCGTCGAATGCTCCACCGGTACACCTCTAAACGAGTGTTTCGATGCGTGAGGGTTCATTGGTGCATCCCTGCAGGGTGAAATCTTTTGGAAAAGCCGTGTCCGCGGTTATGGACGACTTGGTGAAATGCCCTGGCTAAAAAGATCATAGACAACTTGCACCTAATGATTATAATTGGCTAGTAAGATAGATTACTTGAATAATAACCCATAAAACTTATCCACCGTGTGAGTTGCCCTGATTGCTTCCTCGCAGGTGGTTGATCGAGGGAGTAATATTTGGGCAGGTTTTTGATGTGGTGAGTAGTATAGTTGGTTTCTTATGCGCTCTCTTACCTTTTCTCTGATAGACGGAAAGTTGTAGCGTGTCTCTATAAGTTGTTAGTGCTGCTTGCCGCCGCCTCAATTGCTAATCCTCTTTCCCCGGAATTCCAGCTTTGATATCTTGTGAGTATTACTTGTCAGTACTGTTTATAGTACTGACCCCTTCGGGGCTGCTATTCCAATGCAGCCGACAGGTTTGAAGTCTGACGACGTTAGCTTGGGAATCCCTCTGGCTTGGCCTGGGCAGGGATATGGTGCATTCGTTTATCTTCAGGACTCTTAGTCCAAATTTGTATCTTGTCCATAGTCGGATACTATTTCGCTTCCGTTGTTATTTGGATCTTTGTATTGTATCCTTTTGTTGTTCTTGACTCGGTGAGTCGTTGTTGTATATATGTTCTTTTGTGGGTTTCATCGAGAACTATTGTAATGTTATCACAATTCCACCCGCATAACGTGTGTGTTGCGACGTGCATGTTATGCCTGGTGGGCGTCCTAGGATCGTTATTATGCGGATTTGGCTGGAACGCTCAAGTCTGCATAGTACCGATCTTGGGGCGTTGCAAAGTGGTATCAGAGCCATGGTTCTTCGATACCCCGCAGGTCCAGTCTGCCTGTAGGATATCCTAGCTAACGATCGTTTTTTGTAGAGTGTCCAAACTATCTTAACTAAAACTATTTGAAAAGATCTCAATAGGATTCGTGTTTATTTCTTACCTCTATTATATTCCTCCTCTTACCTTATATGATTTAAATGTTCTCTGCTATCTATCTTTCGGTTATAGCATCTTCGTGGGTGGACGATCTCTTGACCTTTTATCCTAATAGGTTTGATCTTCAGAAGAATCTCGACGGAAGGTCATCGCCCTCGACGTGAGCAAGAATCTCTTGTTAGTGGTGTCGAGAAGATCAACAAGGCGTGAGAAGATTCGATAGTTTTCCTTGCTCCCCCCCCCTCCCCCCCCGGCGGTAGCATGGATCTCGGGGCGAGATCCCATGTTAGTGGTGTCGGTTGTAATGTCCCGGGGTTTTCCCCAAATTAGATTTTGGTTGTTTTTCTTTTTGCATTATCATGACATCAGCATCATACGCATCGCATATTTTGGCAACAAAATTATTTTTATTAAACCCTATTTTATTTTTCTAAAATTTGTCGGAAAAGTTTTACCGAGACAGTCATCTCCGTTTTTTAAAATTAATTGCCAAAATTGTTTTGCAAAAGAAAATGTTTTGATAATTGAGAGAGAGTAGCCCAAACCGGCCCAAGCCCACCTAACCTCCAAACCCTAATTCTGCCCCTGGTCTTTTTCCTTTCCCACCCCCTGCCTTTTCGTAGCCACCCTCCTCCGTTTTCTACTTTTTGCGGAAACATCCTCCCACCTCTTTTTCTTGTGCAAGATCCCCCCTCGTCTCCTTTTTTTTCCTCTCTCCCTTTTTCTTTCTTCCCTTTTTCTTCCCGTGCCCGCAGCTCTCTTTTCCTCACCCCGACCCTCACCTTCTCCTTCCTCCTGCGCTGGCCACCACCTCAAGCTCCCCGTCGGCCTCCTTCCCTCCGACAACTCGCCGTCCTCGCGTCCCTCCGCGCCGCCCCGGCCCAGCTCCTCTCTCGTACCTCCCCATCACCAACGTCCCCGTCCCCGAGTGCCACTTTCCCCTTGCGCCCTTCCCCGCCGGCCTCCCTCCGCCGCTCGGAGCCGCGCCCACGCCCTCTCCTCGCGTCCTCGACCCAGCTGCCGCCGTGGACGTCCTCCTCCAGCCGTGCCCTCCGGCCACCTCCCGCTCGCGGCCGAGCGCCCGCACGCATCCTCTCCTCTGGCCTATCCCTGCGCCCTGCGCAGGCATCCCGTCGCCTCGGCCATCGTCCTCGGCTCCCTGGACCGCCGGCCCTCTACATGCTCGCCCGCCATGGCCGTCGTCGCCTCCTTCCCCAGCCGCTGGCCGCGCCCAGCCTCCCCTCTGTGAGCAGCTCCTTTCCCCGACCTCTCCTTCCCCGCGCGCGCCTGCTCCCGCGACCGAGCCCCTCGCTGCTCCTGCTCGTCCTCAGCCGGCCGCTCCACCTCTGCACGTGCGGTGCCTCTCGAGTGCGCCTTCTCATGCCCATGCATGCTCCTGCTCGTGTTCCCGTCGTGTTCCCGTCACCGTGTGCACGTCTATGTGCTGCTACTGCGAGCCCTCCCTCGTGCCCAAGTTGTTGTCGTGTCGTGTGTGTGCTGCCTCCTCCCCGACGTGCCCGGATGGTGTGGTGCTTGTGCTGCTCTGCCCATGGTGTTTCACATGCCCGTTGCTCATATTGTTTCCCCGACGGTCGCGCTCGTTCCCGTGTTCCCATTGCCGTGTCCCCGTTACCCGTTGTGTTCCCGTTCCCGATGTCCCCGTGTCTGTCTCTGTCCTCGTTTCCGTCTCCGTGGCTTACCGTGAAGCCGTCCTCGGTGCCGTGCACCCGAAGAGCGGAGCCGCCGAGTTCTTCCACAACCCCGTACGACGACGACCGGCACCGTGAAGCTCGAAGACCGGGTACCCCGACAAGATCTCCGCTCCCCGACATCGTGAAACCGTCGACCCCGAAGCCCGGAACGCCAAGGTCCGCTTCGACGACAACCCGAGTATGACTACTTCCACGATGTCGACTACCTCAACTACTCCGACTCCGGATGAACGACTACTTCGGCTACTTTGACTACAACAACTACTTCGACTAATTCGACTACAACGACTACTTCGACTACTTCCTCTCCGATCCGAAGACGGTGGTCCCGAATCCGAAGATCCCCTGATCCGATGTGTGACCCCAACCCTAATCCCTGTACCATATATGCGTATCTTATAAAATCATGCATCATTAATTAAACATCGCACCTTAATCCATATAGTCAAATTAAATCAATTTAATTATGGGGTTTGTCCGGTGCATCTATATTGTGCACCGATCCCATTTAAAATGTTTTGCCATGTGTTAGGGAATAAAATTGGATCACCTTTAATTTGTCATGCATGCATTGCATCAACATGCTGATTCTTTTGCCGTAGTAGTAAAATACATCTTTTCCGTTGCCCAGTGTTCGTTGCTTCTTCGCGGATAGGACGTTGAGTTGATGTGAGCAACGACAGGTTCAGCTACCTCTACCGGATTGCAGGCAAGCGATACTCCCTTGCTATCTTTGCTTGTTTTCTGTCTCTTACTCGTCCTATCTTTTATTCCTTACTAGCCTTATGTTACGATGCTTGTGTCCCGATCCTATTTGCATGTTTACCTGGCAGCCATGATATAGCCACACCCCCACATCCTATTAACATGTTGTTTGTTTACCTTGTTAGCCTTGCGAGTCCTAGTGCATGCTCAGGTGCTTTGCTTGAGTCCTGTTATCTCTTTATCTAGTCTAGTTGTTAACATGATAGCTAGGCTCAACTAAAATGTTAATCTTTAATTTCAATTATGATGGGAATAATTTAATTAAGATAAGGCACCGGCGGAAGGCCAATCGTGGCGTTTTATTCTGCTAATGTCGCCTAGGACCCGAGTTCTTTTCCGCTGATCCAAGACTGAGCGCACTAACCACATGTGGGAGTTCTATGGGTCTCCCCGCAATCTATTACCGGATCTTCAAACTTGTCCAGGATGCCACAAGTAGTTCGGGTGTTTCAGTAGGTCTTGCGCATTGGGCGTTAACCGCATGTGGACGGAGGGCAATCGTATGAGTGTTCCTCCCGAAGCCGTTCTCGCATCGGTTAGGCCCACCTCGAAGCTTCGGCCGTACTCTCAAGCTGGATCAGAGCTAGCTAGGTGGCTCCCTGGACTTGTTTGTAGATAAGGGAAGTATTGCGTCGAACGCTCCACCGGTACACCTCTAAGCGAGTGTTTCGATGCGTGTGTGGGTTCATTGGTGCATCCCTGCAGGGTAAAATCTTTTCGAAAAGCCGTGTCCGCGGTTATGGAATGAGCCCGTCGTGTCCGCCGAGTGGCTGCACGCCAGCCTCAGGGACCATAATGTCGCCTCGACGGGCCGCCGACGGGTCGTCAGCGCGACCATCAGCCCTCGCCGCCGGCGCGACCCTCAACCCTCACCGCCGCCGCGACCCTCAGCCCTCGTCGCCGCCGCGCCGGCTGCCTCCACTTCCTCTGAGAGTGAGATGAGCGGGGATTTGTGAGGGAGACCGGGAGAGAGTGAGATGACCGGGGAATGGGGATGGCGTGCCCGATCTGGCTCTGTGAAGAGATTGACATACAAAATTATCTAAATACCCTTTTAATTTAGATTAAAAAAATATTATTGGTAGTTTCAGGTAGTTTTCTTCTGATAGTTTTGGGTAGCTCCTATTTTTCATTACACCTAATGGACGCGTGTTAAAATTCCCAAGTACGGTAAAACTTGTAATATTATAAACTTTATTTAAATCCAAATCAAACGGTATAATTTTTATACCACAATATAACATTGATCGTTCGCGGGCGATCAGACGACGGCGAGCGCGTTCGCGCGTAAGCTCAGATTCAGAACGTTCTCCACGTAGAAAATCCGATTACTAAATAAATAAAGGGAGCGCCTGGTGCTCAGTCGACTGAGAACTCACCAGTTCTCAGTCGATGACCGCGATCGATGTTTTACCTGGAGCAAGCAACGTACGAGCTCCTTCCCTTTGCTGGGTCCATGGGCCTTTGATTTTGGGCTAACTAGTTTTTTCCTTTTTAAAATTTGTGGCAACTCATTAAATATCGATGGGCTACTAGAGTCTAGAAGAGTTTGACGCGTGTCTTAACAATCCTCTAAAAACGGTGCCTATTTACGAGCAACTTTTTTCAAAAATGCTATAGTATTTCGAAAGTGCAACTCGAAGCTCAACATATGGATTTACAAACAAGTGACATTAGATATTTTTTGTGCATCCAAAATGGAATGGTTTTGTGCATGAGTTGCAACTCAAAAGAAAAAAATGGGTGCGAGTATTTTTCATACGATTGAGAACTAGCTTAATTCTTGACTCCACCAAATACCAGTCATAACCAAATTGAAACCCTTAGCTAGGACGAACAACGACAATATTTTATCTGAATATCGGAAAATATCTTAAACAGTGATTTCAATTGAAAAGCCTTAATAGCTGCAATATCTCAGTTGCAACCTGGCTGTAACTAGAAAAACTCAGTTACAACCCACTTGCAACTGAAAATCATAATTGCAACCCGGCTGTAACTAGAACAAACTCAGTTGCAACGCACTTGCAACTGGAAAAACTCAGTTACAACCCACTTGCAACTGAAAAATCATAGTTGCAACCCGGCTGTAACTAGAACAAACTCAGTTGCAACGCACTAGCAACTGAAAAAACTCTGTTACAATCCACTTGCAACTGAAAGATCATAGTTGCAATCCGGCTATAACTAGAACAAACTCAGTTGCAACACACTTGCAACTGGAAAATCTTAGTTGCAACCCACTTGCAACTGAAAAATCATAGTTGCAACCCGGCTGTAACTAGAACAAACTCAGTATCAACGCAATTGCAACTGGAAAATCTTAGTTGCAACCCACTTGGAATTGGAAAATCATATTTGAAACACGGCTGTAACTAGAACAAACTCAGTTGCAACCCACTTGCAACTTAAAAATCTTAGTTCAACCCACTAGCAACTAGAAAATCTTAAGTTGCGACGCACTTGAAACTAGAAGATCTCAACTACAACCCGACTGTAACTAGAAAAAAACTCAGTTTCAATGCAAATGCAACTCAAAGCCATCACAAATCGAAACGCTAATCCAATGGTTGGAACAATTTTCCTCCGTTGCAACCCACTTGTAACTGGAAAAAATTAGTCCCAACCGACTTGCAACTCATATCCATCACGAAACACGACGAAAAATGGTAAAAACATTTTTATAAAGTTGGAACCCAATTGCAACTTAAAAAATTCAGTTGCAACCCACTTGCAACTTAAAAAAACTCAGTTACAACCCACTTGCGACTGGAAAATAACTCAGTTGCAGCCCACTTGCGACTGAAAAAAAACTCAGCAACCGGACTCGAAAAAAACTCAGTTGCAACGCACATGCAACTTAGAGTCTTCACGAATCACGATGCAAATCCAATGGTTAGAAAAAAAATCCTCATTTGCAACACACTTGGAGCTAGAAAATCACAGTTGAAAACAAGTTACCAATGAAAAAAAAAAACTCAGTTACAACCCACTCGCAACTTTAAAAAACCTTAGTTGTTACGAATCATAACTACCGTGTTAGTAGAAACTATGACGAAATCAAACTATTCATAAAGTTGATCGAACCCTAATTTAATTTTCCATCGACAGAGAATTAGTAAAACATAAAATATAATCGTACACGAGATGCCATGACAGAAGAGACAAAAAATTCTAGTTGCACGTAACATGCAATCACAATAATTTACATACACTTAGTTGTATACGACATACAACCGCAAGGGGACAAACATCTAGTTGCACTCATATAAGAAAGAATAAAATTTCTAGATACGGAACGAAAATGCTGGCAAATAAAATGCAATGAATTAAGTGGAGTACAGAATGAAAAAGCACGTCACGATCGACCCAAGGGACACAAGTACACACTCGGTGTCTCTAAAAAAAAAAGTACACACTCGGTGGCTTTTGGATAATCTTTCACAGGAACGGCACAAGCAAAAAGCCAGATTTGTAAAAACAAAAAAATCACGTTTTTTTCTTAGACAAACAAAAAAAAAATCACGTAAAAGGCCCTACACGGTAACACAGCTGATAAAAGCAAAAGGGCCCGTACAAAATAAATGGTCAGCCCAGGCCCAAACTGACCTCACGAGATGAGCAGAGCAAATGGGTAGCAGTTCGCACAGATCTTGACGCAGGAAAATCAGACGGCTGGAAACATGACTGAGAACTCACGAGTTCTCAGGCGACTGAGAACTAGCAATTCCGATAAATAAAAAACTAGAACTGCATTTTAATTTCTGGTTAAATGGTTAAAACCGAATGCCCAGCATGTCCAGCCACTTGTCTACATACAGATATAGGACAGTCACGCGTGGTGTACACAGGGCAAGATAGTGACGGAGTGACTATCATGCACATTTGAGACAAGTTATCCGGATTTGACAAAATGCGACTTCGTGAATCGTGACTAATGTACAAATACGGGGCAAGTTTCGTAGAATCGTGCATGCATTTTTCTCATTTTCCAACATGTGTGTACTTAATAATTTTCAAGTAACACTGTCACCGTGATACTCATGGATCCCCCTACCGGCACTTGTTCAGCCACTTGGCTACATATAGGCCGGTCAGTCATGGCGTACACAAGACAGGACAATCACCAGCCTGGAGCCCCGTAGCAGCTGCCAGTGCGCACGAGTTACAGGAGGAGAAGTGGCATGGGGATGGCGCCTGTCTTCCTGGCGGCGGTGTTGGCCGCCATGGCGGCGGCCGCGGCAACGACGACGATGGTGACCGCGTCGCCGGCGGAAGGGATCCAGCCGCTGTCCAAGATTGCCATCCACAAGGCCATCGTCAAGCTGCACGGCTCCGCCTACGTGCGGGCAACGCCGGCGTTGCTCGGCGACCAGGTACACAAAGCTAATTAAATAGCTAGTTCATTACCGGACCAGGCGTTGCTCGGCGTCGCCGGACGGCCGGAGTACTATTTATCGATCAGCTTAATTTGACCAACAACCAACCCACCCTGCATATCGAACGGTCATCGCCCATCGGGGAAGCCAAATAGTATGTAAAGCGATGGAGTTGGATCTTAGTGCGGAATATTGTAATTTCAATTGACAACTGCAACTGCAACGATGAATGTCAATTAGGCGTTGCTGGGCGACCAGGAGTTAAAGCTAATTAATCAATGTCCATGAGGTTAGTTTGGCTAGTACTAGCTCACTCGGGCCTGATGGCTTTGGCTTTGAAGTTTGGATCGTGGCCTCAACATCGACGGATGCACTGAACCATAATATATAAACTAATCAATCATTACGTACGTTGAATGACATATCTACAAGTGGATGGGAGAAGTAGGAATCTGAGGATCGATGTCGTCATACCGTGTAATGTAAGTACAGAGAGGGACGTTTGGCCATGCAACCGTGTCAGGGTTGAGGTGATCCATTGACCCTTCCCAGTTCATCTGCTAAAGAAAATTCGACAGTGTTTTCCCCTATACAAATTGAATCTACACACTATTGTTTTTAATTAAGCACCACCAAGGAAATTGTCAGCAAAGTTTTAACCTAGTGATCTGGTGATTATGTGCCACAAAGCCCACAATGCAAAGGGGGTGACTAGAGCTCAATAGAGTGCCACAAAAGGAGTGATTCTCACTCACATGACGTTCACCTAATTTTAGTTGTGCCTCATGTGCAACTCACCTGTAACTGGAAAAATCTCTTTTGAAACTTATGTGCAGCTCATATGTAAACGAAAAAATTTCAATTGTAAATCATATGTGTAACCCAAACGTCCACCTGCAACTAGGAAAGTCTTAGTTGCAACTCCGGATGGCAATGGGGCCCCGAAACCCGCAAACCCGACGGGTACCCGTCTTAAATGGGAGGGTTTGGTGAAAACTTAGACCCGCCAGGTCTAATGGGGCGGGGTTGGGGGTGGCAAACCCGTACCCACAGACCCGCAGACCCACTCTAAGCCCTAATCCTATCCCTAATAATCCTATGCCTAACCACATGTCCATGAGATGTGGACCACACCACCCACAAATAACATGCACGCGATGGAATCTGGAGTCCTGGAGACAACACACGCACACACGCGTCCATTCCCACCAACCCCATCCAATATCTCATCGTATTCTTCCCCGCATGCGCCAGCGTCGCTCCCGTGGTGGGTACCCGTTGGGGACCCGAACCCGTCCGGGTTGCGGGTTTGGTAAAAGATCAGACCCGACAAATTAAATGGGGAGGGTATGGGGGGTGCGGACCCGGCCCCGAACCCGGTGGGTGCCATCCCTAGTTGCAACCCATATACAACTTACCGGCTACAAGTATCACGATGCAAATCTGACGATTTTAGAGTTAAGTGAGCTATAACCTAGCAAAATCTCAATACAAACGATAAAAAAAATGATGAGAGCCATAGCCACTTGTTCATTATATGTGGACCCACACAATAGGGAAGTGCGCTAGCTTAAGGATGGCAATGGGTAGGGTTTGGGCAAGGTAAAGCAATACCATACCCATACCCATATAGTCTATGGGTATAAAATTCTACCCATACCCTTACCCGCGGGGATGAAAGTATACCCATACCCATACCCGACGGGTACCCGTACCCATTGGGTACCCGTTGGGTTGATCAAATAGTACACAAATTAGTCACAGTTTTACATTAGTTGTTAGCACATTTGACAAAAAAATCAATTATCTCAAATCAATAACAGGTAGATGAATACATGACAATTATCTAATTTTGGAAATCACAATCTTATTATCATATCTAGTAAATCAACCAAGTAGGGTCCATATGTCAGTATAAATGGGTAGGGTATGGGTATACCCATGGGTACAGGGTTGTACCCATGCCCTACCCATGACTTGGTGGGTAGGATATGGGTACTACCCATGGGTATAAAAATGTACCCATACCCTCCTCATACGGGTACGGTACCCGCGGGTACCCGTACCCGTACCCATGGGTAAAATTGCATTGTAGAATTACACCATTGTAGTTTTTATTTGAATAGTTTTGTTCAGGATATAACTAGACACCATGTACTCCCTCTGTGCATAATTATCCTGCATTTTAGGTTTAGTCGAAATCAAACTTCGTGAAGTTTGACCAAGCTATAACAAAAAAATATCACCATCTATAATACCAAATTTATATAATATAAAAATATTTTATGACGATTCTGATGATAGATATTTTTTCCTACATGGTTGGTCAAATTTTACGATGTTTGATTTTTAACTAAACCTGAAGTGTAGAGTAATTATGGACAGAGAGAGCATATGTCGGATCACCTAACACGTGATCCTAATTCTGTGTTCCGCAAACAAATCAGAGCTTGTTCACGTAGACATTAAAAAACATATTAACCACGTACGCTTGATTAAGATGAAATTAACGAAACGGATATTGTTTTCAGTGATTATGAAACGAGCACTAGCTAGCTACACGCAAGAGCAAACACAAAATTGAACAGAATATGGGGCTCAAACCTGCATTGTCATGATTCATGCCACCAATAGCATCGATCTGCCACTGTAATGGAGCCTGGTGAACATTCAGTAATCTTCCACCATATATACTTGTTGTAATGGAGACACTTTGCGATTTATTTTATTTTTTTTTGCTTGGATAATGTAATTTCTTCCGGTCACAACATTTTGAGCTGCCTCTGACTGACAGGACGAAGACACGGCATGGGTGACCGTGAAATTCGGGTCGGATAACCCCTCCGCCGACGACTGGATCGCCGTCTTCTCCCCCGCTGAGTTCCTGTAAGTTTTACTACAGTAGTACTCCATTTCTCAAGGCATGCATTCCAATCGTCACAAATTCAAGTTCTTGTAACACCTGCCGAGTCCTCTGACATGGATCGATGTATACTGTGCCTCGTGTTCGTGTGCAGCTCGGGCTCGTGCCCTAACCCATCGAGGTACCCCGGCGAGCCGCTGCTCTGCACGGCGCCCATCAAGGTCTGACCAAGAGTTTTTTTTACCTTGGCATTTCATGACAATTACTGAATGCACGTACGTGGCCATGACTGAACTTCATTTGGTCTGTCTGTGGGTGCAGTATCAGTACGCCAACTTCTCTGCCAACTACCTGGACTGGGGCAAGGGCACCATCCGGTTCCAGCTCATCAACCAGCGCTCCGACTTCTCCTTCGCCCTCTTCTCCGGCGGCCTCGAAAACGTACGTAACCATGCATCTAGCTTCTCTGCAAAGTGCAAAAAATCATGCGAAACCAAAGAGAGCTTATGACAGACATGAACACATTTTCTGCCTGCAGCCGACGCTGGTGGCGGTGTCGAAGCAGGCGGCGTTCAAGAACCCCAAGGCGCCGGTGTTCCCGCGGCTGGCGCAGGGCAAGACCCACGACGAGATGACGGTGACGTGGACCAGCGGCTACGACATCGGCGAGGCGTACCCGTTCGTGGAGTGGGGCGTGGTGGTCACCTCCTCCGGCAACGGCAACCCCGCCACGCGCACGCCGGCGGGGACGCTCACCTTCAACCGCGGCAGCATGTGCGGTACGTGCACGCCTGGGGCGTCGATATATCGTGTCACGCCATTCATGCCCAAGATGAGATCTCACGTATCAGGGAATGATTTTCACCATTTTTGTTCCAGGCGAGCCGGCGCGGACGGTCGGGTGGAGGGACCCCGGGTTCATCCACACGGCGTTCATGAGGGGCCTGTGGCCCAACAAAGAGTACGTACGCAGATGCAGAAATGCCGTAATTTGCCAAAAATTAACGTTGTTCATGGATTCAAGACCAGTTTGTATGTTGTGATCCAGGTACTCGTACAAGATCGGGCATGAGCTCCTGGACGGGACTGTCGTGTGGGGCAAGTCCTACACTTTCAAGGCGCCGCCGACACCCGGGCAGAAGTCGCTGCAGCGGATCATCGTCTTCGGCGACATGGGCAAGGTTACAAAAATGTCACGGGATGGATTCACCATGAGGCTCACATACACAATATGGGTCTCTCAGCAGATGTTACATGGTTTGGCCTTAATTTTCAGGCGGAGAGGGACGGATCCAACGAGTTCGCCAACTACCAGCCGGGGTCGCTGAACACGACGGACACGCTGGTGGCCGATCTGGACAACTACGACATGGTGTTCCACATCGGCGACATGCCCTACGCCAACGGGTACCTCTCGCAGTGGGACCAGTTCACCGCCCAGGTCGCCCCCATCAGCGCCAGGAAGCCCTACATGATTGCAAGGTACTGCCTGTGCACACGTTGAACACGCCGCGCGCGCGCGACCGCACACATGCCTACACCCTACCTACCTACTGTCCCTGGCCATGGACCGGTGTAATGCTGACAACGCCAGGGACCTAATTAACTTATCCATCCTTGTTGTGTGCGCGTTAATTGCAGTGGTAACCACGAGAGGGACTGGCCCAACACCGGCGGGTTCTTCGACGTCAAGGACTCCGGCGGCGAGTGCGGCGTGCCCGCCGAGACCATGTACTACTACCCGGCCGAGAACAAGGCCAACTTCTGGTACAAGGTGGACTACGGGATGTTCCGGTTCTGCGTGGCGGACTCGGAGCACGACTGGCGGGAGGGGACGCCGCAGTACAAGTTCATCGAGGAGTGCCTCTCCACGGTGGACCGCAAGCACCAGCCGTGGCTCATCTTCGCGGCGCACCGGGTGCTGGGCTACTCCTCCAACTCGTGGTACGCCGACCAGGGCTCCTTCGAGGAGCCCGAGGGGCGGGAGAGCCTGCAGAAGCTGTGGCAGCGCTACCGCGTCGACATGGCCTTCTTCGGCCACGTCCACAACTACGAGCGCACCTGCCCGCTCTACCAGAGCCAGTGCGTCACAAAAGAGAGGAGCCACTACTCGGGCACCATGAACGGGACCATCTTCGTCGTCGCGGGGGGCGGCGGCAGCCACCTCTCCGACTACACCACGGCGATCCCAAAGTGGAGCGTGTTCAGGGACCAGGACTACGGGTTCACCAAGCTCACAGCATTCAACCACTCGTCGTTGCTGTTTGAGTACAAGAAGAGCAGCGACGGCAAGGTCTACGATTCCTTCACCATCCACAGAGACTACCGCGACGTGCTCAGCTGCGTGCACGACAGCTGCTTCCCCACCACCCTCGCAACCTGACGCTCTGAGTCGGTTGTTGTCGACAGGGTTGTAGGGAAGCTGGCCAGCAGCTCAAGACAGTAGATCCTGTATTTTTGGGAATGCTGTGCAATAAGATTGGTCACCTGAACAAAAAAAAAATTGAATTTTCACCGAGGGGGACAAGCCCCACCCGAATGTTTTATTATCTGCTAACAAAAAGAAGACCCCGTCTTTTTGAGAGAGAGTGGGAGTAACACAAAATGCTGGCTGTAAATAAGAGAAACGTCGCTATACATCTCGCTGACAGGCCAACAACGGAAAGAAAGGCATCGCATGACATCAGATACCGAGTTGCCCTTTCAGACTGAAATTCACGTACTCACAAAACGTGGATGGAAAATTCAGCAATCCACAAATAGAACCGCAGGTCGTTAAGAGCCAGGGAGAGCACGTAGCAGGGTAATTGGCCAGAAGAAAACAGGTGGCTGGAAATAGCAAACTTCCATGTGCAGGAAACTTCCACACAAAAATTAAGTCGCTGGTTACCAAATGAGCAATTGACCCGTTACTTTCAGATCTACCAGCCGGTAACCACCGAGTAACGTTTCGTTCTCAAAGCAATCCGCATGTCCAAAAAAGCAACACCCATCTGTCTGTGCACACCTTCAGCTGCAAGCTCACCGCAGATAGATTAATTCAATGAGGATGCAGAGGACCATCACTGTGATTTAGAACACTCATCTTTTTGTTTTCACTTGCAACACATGGAAAAGGAAAGATGTGAGTGCACAGTGGTGCCCAACTTGAAAATACGAAGGCTAGTGACAAAAGGAGGTATAAAGGGGCATCAAAAGGACCAACGGGGAGCCTTGCACCTAAAGCCTCAGGCTTTGATTCAGCTCATGGTGACACCAACCGAAGATTTGGTACTTGTCTTGCAAGCAAAACCAGCATCTAAAGCCACTCACAGCATCCATCCACTCATACTTCTTGCGGCGTCTCTGAACCCTCCAATGCAAGTTCTAAGCAAGTAGTGCACCCATTTTGGGTTGCTCCCAGAAGTTTTGGCTCTCAGACTGCCACAAGATCTTCAAGATGGGGTCACTCAGGACGGCTGGAAAAGCTCACATCCCGGCGCTGGCAGAATCCTCATGTACATACTTGCTTCAAGAACTGAAGGTAAATTTCTCCTCCCTAATTACCTGTTTGTGTTTCGTAAGAGATGATCCTCTTATGCTTACTGAACTTCCATGCGGCGCCAGATGATATGGGATGAGGTTGGACAAGAAGAAAATGAGAGGGAAAGAATACTGGACGAGCTAGAGCAAGAGTGCCAGGAAGTTTACCGGAGAAAAGTAAATAGTGCTAATATGTCTCGGATTCAACTGCATCAAGCATTGGCTGATTCTGAAGCAGAATTTACCAATCTACTACTTTCCCTTGGAGAAAGATCATTTCCAGGCCGAGTATAGTCCTCAGCTTAAATGCGTTATCATTAAATCACATTGAGAAGAGAAACATTTATAAAGTAACCTGAATTTTCTTTATGCAGCCTGAAAAAATGAACGGCAGTCTTAAGGAGCAGCTGAATTCCATTACGCCAGCCCTGCAAGAAATGCAAATGAGAAAAGATGCCAGACTAAAACAGTTCATAGAGGTTCAAACTGAAGTACAAAGAATCGCTTCCGAAATAGCAGGACGCTCGGAGAATGAAGTCATCACCGTAAATGAAGAAGATTTGTCACTGAAGAAACTCGAAGAGCACCAAAGCGAGCTGCAAAGACTTAAAAAAGAAAAGGTACATAAATACTGAAAAGTTGTGCTATAACAATCCTAGTCATATCACTTACGAAACAGTTTTTCTTTTTCTTCAAGGGTGATCGCCTGTGCAAAGTTGAAGAGTATAAAGTTCTGATTTGTAATTTCGCGAAAATTATGGGGATGGATCCTTCAAACGTCCTTGCTAATGTTCACCCCAGCTTGCAAAATGGAGCAAATGAACAACAAAAAAGGAACATCAGCGATGACATCCTTAACAAGCTCAACACCATGGTCCAGCAGCTTAAAGAAGAGAAGAACCACAGAATGGAAAAGGTAATTTCTTATCCTTGGGCAAATACTCCTGTGATGCACAGATCCCATGGGATCATTAGAATAATGTAACAAACAGCACCGGGAATAACGATAACAAAAGGTGTAGAATTTAAACAGAACTGCCCAAGTGCCACAACACCTCAGGAAGTTAAACTAAACTTGCACCTAATAGTATTTCAAGTTCCACACCATCAGGCAGACAGGCTCAACACAACATATTTGCAACAAACTTCGCTAGTCAGTTTAAGAAATTCTAATTATTCAACTCTTAAATAATTTTCTTGTAGCATTAGGCTAGTGATTTTTCAAGTTCAAACATACCATAAAAATGCAGAATAACCGAACATAAATGTTTGCAGAACTACCAACTGATGCAGGTGTTACTTTGCAGCTCCATAGCCTTGGAAAAGCGTTGACAAATTTATGGAATATTCTAGACACTACTATGGAAGAACGCCAACCGTACGGGCAAATTAAGATATTTTCATTGACTTCAGGAAATGGTATGTTAGGTCCTGAAAGCCTCACACTTGAGAAAATTGAGCAGGTAAACCAGAGACACTAACCTACATAACAAAGCTCGAATTGTGCTGCATGAATTTTACTAGCTGTACCCTGCATCTGACAGGTGTTTAATATCGCTATAATTAATGAAATAGATTGAATCTGAAGTTCAGCGACTAGATGAGTTAAAAGCAAGCAAAATGAAAGAGCTATTCATCAAAAAGAAGGCTGAGATTGAGGAGATTTGCAAGATATCCCACATGGATATGCCTCACCGGTCAGAAATGGACAACATAGTGGAACTGATTATATCAGGTACGTTCCACCAGTCATACACCATTCCCTTATTTTTAAGGGCAGAATTATACTTTCCCCTCATAGAATAACATCTCCACTATATCGAAAAAACATATGTACAGGAGATGTGGACCATGATAATCTACTCAAGACAATGGATGGATACATATACAAAACAAAAGAGGAGGCCACAAGTCGTAAAGAAATAATGGACAAAGTTGACAAGTGGATAACTTCATGTGATGAAGAGAGATGGCTAGAAGAATACAGCAGGGTGCAGTGCCTGTTTGACAACAATAGTCATATCCATGGCTTAACTCAAGTAAAAGAATTTCATTCAACTAATTATATTTCTCTCTACAGGATGAAAGAAGGTACTCAGTAAGCAGAGGCGCCCACAAGCACTTGAAACGCGCGGAACGTGCTAGAATTATAGCAAACAAAATTCCAGGTAAGTATAGAGCTGCTAGGTAAAACTATCAACCGAAGAAACAATAGCTAAGATATTTAACTAAAAATGTACAGGCCTGGTAGAACTTCTAATGGCAAAGACACAGATCTGGGAACATGAGAGGCAAAAGATGTTCTACTACGACGAGGTGAGATCTTATAACTTAGAATTCAAAACAGAACTCCATCCTATAATGAATAGGTCAGTTAAGAAGAGATCAAATGACAACCATGAAATTTATAGTGTTGAAATACACAAAAGCATCTTTACAAAATGCAAAAATAGTAGTTAATGAATCCAACAGCGTACTTGTCGAATGATGAACTAAAATGTATAGCTTATGGACAGCCAGGCCATTAGTTTACCCTCAATGGAAACAACAATGCCGTAGCAAAATTGTCACATTTTCCATGCCCCGCATACGAGGAAAAACAGCAATAGTACGCAGATGACTGGAAGAAACCTATAGATGTTACTCCCAGAAAGATAAATAATCAAAATATCTTGCAGGTTGGTGCCTGAGGTGATCGTGTTATTCAAATGTTAAAATGTGGCTGTGCAATTATGTAAAAGCAAGAAGTACCCGGAGGACCAAGGACATATGAAAATTTGAAAAATGTGATTAATAAAATAGTTATGATTCTCAAATAAAATGTATTATGTTGCACAGACGAAACCTTGTCTTACCTTGCATGGTACATCCTGTGTCGTCCAATAAATATTACTCCTACATGAACATTGTGTAACACTGAGCCTAAATTTTATAAATAACAATTTTCAGTTGCCATTTTGAACACATGACAACAGGCAAAGTACTGGTACATAAACATAATACCATTTATATTCAGCACTAAACAACAAAGTACCCACCTGGACAAATATAAGACTTCGGAGTGTGCGCTTCAGGCACAGCACTACATAAGAACATATCAGTTCAATGATAACAATAAGAAATATTTCCGAACAGTTCATCAACATTGTCTTGTTTTCAGTTTAGCATAATGTAGTACTCCCTCCGATCGGTAAAGATTGACGTGAGCTGTGCAGGAATTTATACAAGCTTAGTATTGTTCTCACGACAATCAATTCAGACCGGAGGTAGTAGTTACTACACTGGCAAGTAGATGCTAGCTTGCTTCTAATATTTCGATAATAATACTGCTTTCCATATCCATCGTGAATTTGAGCTAGTAAGTCCTGAAACTGATGCAAAAATGACCTTGACAATAAAAATAAGTCATCTGGCTTGAAACATGTGGTAACAATTGAACATGCATGTCCAGGTACATAGTTTGTCAAGTATTGGTTACAATATTTCTTCAGATGATGTGCAAAAAGCATTTGTGCGACTTTTCATTAAGTAGATCAGGTTAAATAGATACAAGAGTAATGGAGACACGGGGCATATAAAAACACACTCCTCGCAGCACGCACAACACACACAAATGCATAATCCCACAGCAGCTCATCAAACCCAGGATGGTAAGGATGGCATCAACGCACATCCGCCAATTTGATCTCGTTTAGCACCATACTGGCTACAAAAGTTAGATGGCACTTATAACTTCTTGAACATAACTTCTAACAATAGTTTTTGCAGCTTCCCCTTTTGGCAATGCTGAATGACTACATGTTAACAATGAAGGAAAGGGAAGAAGAGAGATACAGGCAACGGGTGAGTAGCTATTGCTCAACTGATGTTACAGGGAATTGCCTAATCTGGCTCATAACTGCATTGACGTTTTACTAAGATCAGAAAACTATCAGTCAGGTTGATATTGATTTCCTAATGATTCTCTTTACAGGAGAATAAAAAAGTACAGACTCAACTTGTCAAGAGGAATGAAAATTCATTTATATCAAGGCCCAACACAAGCTGCAGCCGTCCATCCAGCAGAGGCTTCAATACCAGCCAGCGTTCTACATCATTTTCAAGCCGCAAAGTTTCTTCTTTAGATCAACAACCTATTTCAGATAATTCCTCTGCTGAAAAAGATATGCATATAACAAAAGTTAGGAACAAGAGTATGCAGAGTATATCGGGAAATAACAGAAGCTGTTCAATCCCTGGTGAAAGATAAAATGTCAGGAGTATCCACAAAGCAAAGCCTTCCATAAATTATCCCCTCATTTTTTGTCTCATTAGATGTGAAGGTAGCACTACTGCTCAACGCTGTTACAAAAAATGAACAGCAGTAGATTCATACGTATTGATGCCGCATTCATGTATTTATTATTATATCACACAGTAAACCTTGCTCCATTCTAGCTGTTTGTGTGCCAATACTATGCAAGCTTATGAGTGAAAGGAAACACTAAATAAGGTGACTTACCATTAATGGGATAATACCATTCCTGGCAGCATATTAATCATTTCCCGGCACAGGGTACGCGAGGCGCCAATTAAGATGTGCACGCCCATTTTTATTATGATACAAAACCTGCCACACGAAGCAAGAGAAGCTAAACATCAGAAGAAGAAAAAAGGCAAACAGTCACTCTTTAGAATTACAGAAAGAAATACGGGCATGTCTGGTTAAATGCATGTATTTCCATCTGGTGTGGCTATGAACCAAACAAATGCCTAACTCGGTTGAACTCCCCTAACTTGGATCTTGGAGTGTGGCAAGGTTTTGATACAAACCTAACATGCCCAACATAAGCAATTATGTGCTTTAAGTGTGATTTTACCCTCTGAAGGATGCTAACAGCCAGTTACACGCATAAAGGCGAAAGATCCTAGAGATGATACAATAAGGTGAGTGAAACCTGCCGATAGCATCTTCAAGATTTTCTCGGTTTGATTTTTTTAATCACTTGTTTGGCAAACATGTCCAAGAACATCGTGAAGTTGCGCCAACCTTTTTTACATCTTTTGTGCAGTTGGAGGGTTGCAGACCGACAAAAGCAATCTAAATCACACCCTCCATCCATGCATTATAATGTTGTTGAAAGGAACTGACTAAGAGGACAAATAAGAAACTCACAACTTTTTGATCGCTTCCTCCTGTAGAGATGTATTCATCATTAGGGGCTACAGCAACCTGAAATTTGTTTCATGCCAAACTTGAAGTATCAGAAAAGTTTGCTAAAGGACTGCAAGTAGAATATTGGAGTACATGCTTACAGCGTTGGCACATCGATTATGACTGATGATATGTCTGACGCAAGGCTGCCCTAGAGTGACATCCCACATTCCAACGCTGCAGACCAAGCAGTTAAGCACATTTTGCAAGTACAACAGAAGTATAAATGATCCAACTTATTTTTACTCACCTGCCATCACCACTTACAGTAACAAGGACAGGTTGATTATGCAACCACTGTGTGGAGTTTACCCCCTGATCACCCTCATCAACATGCCTGTACAATGAAGAAAGTTTTATCAAGAGCAAATGGAGTTCTGAAATAAAGGGAACTATATACAAGCCATAGGGTGATACCAAATGAGATGTACAATAACATAGAATGATATTTATGAACAACCATAATTGGCTAATTTATCCAAAGCAAAGTAGGGTGGAAATTTATAGCTGTGCAGTAGGGACTAGTTAACAGCTAATTACACATTCCTCGATATTCAAGTAATGCTGCTAGAAAGGGGATAACAAGTTAGATTACTAGTCACAAGAGTGCATGTATACTAATGTACTTGATTACAACCACTATTAGTAGTTAAGATTTACTTTCTAGCTAGCTATCTCCAAAATCCACATTGTCAATGCCAGGATTTGTTCGTATTCTTCCACATTTTAATTAGCAACTTAATGTATACTGATATACTTGGTTACAACCACTATTAGTAGTTAAGATTTTCTTTCTAGCTATCTATCTCCAAAATCTACATTGTCAATGCCAGTGTCTGTTCGTATTCTTCCACGTTTTAATTAGCAGCTTCTATGCAATTAATATTTCGTTGGTGGATCATATATCCACAGCGACTAGAGCAGCACAGTGTAAGATCTTTAGTAAAGAAAATGGAGGTTAATAACATTATTGTATCATGGAGTTCTCATTTTATTGTACAGTAACACAAATTGATGTAGATTATGTAAGGTTCATAGAGTATGCCATAGTACTTAGAAACAGTACATCAACCATCGAGTCAAAAACTACAGTTAGCTTCAGAGGATAAACTACTTCTACTTAGCTCCACGGTGAAGATCATAAACAAACATAAACGCTCTTGAGTCTTAACAACAAACAACCATTAGATACAATAACACCAAACTTATATATAGTGCAATTACCCTGGCAGTTGGCTTGTATATTCTGCAGTTGGCATCTGCTTGCCATGGCTCAAGCAGTGTAAAGGCCGAAAAAAACGCATGTCTTTGCTTTGCGAAACATCCCTGGTATGACTTGTTGGAACTAGTCTTGTATCCCAAACCAAGGTGTTATTTGACGTACTAGAAGCAGAAAAATAGGTGCCGCAGTTGCTAAATGAAACAGACGTAACCTGTTGAACAACAATACCTTTATTATCAGTTCTCAGGGAAGAAACATGATGGTACCATTGAAATGAACAGAATGGAAGCTTGAAGAAAAGATGATCCACTAAAAGACATTGGAAGCTTAACGAAAATACCCCCTTTCAGCAATACCATCCTTTATCCTTAGATGGGAACCAACATGAAATGACAATAGCTTACAAATGATCTGTGCAAACTCCTACCAGCAATTTCAGCTTCTACTACTTGTAGCAGACTAATGGGCACAAGAAGCATCAAAGAGAAAGCAATCACTTACAGCTACACATTCTCTAAAAAGAATAGTTAGAGCTATGGCATGTGTCACAGCATGAGCAATTAGAAGTTTAGAACCGAAACAATTTCTACACTAGTGTTACTGAAGTTGCAAATCCTTTTTCCACCCCACTGAATGGGCATTCAAAAGGAAACGAGGCAGAAAATTCACAAGGGGCTAATAAGAACTCCAGATTAGGCAGAATATCATGTGTGGATGCACTCTAAGCATTTCACGTTTCAATTACAATGTAAGGGCGATATCAGCTTTGGTCAAGTTAAAAACCATAAATACCTGTACTTATCAGTAAGCCAAGGAAAATACATTCAATTTACGAACTAGGATAACATAAAGCATTAGTATGCCTGATAGCATTAAGAATACTACCTCAGAACCAGACCCCACCGACAAATGATTAATTGCAGAACAAGCACGGATGTCAAATAAGCCAATAGTCCCATCACCAGAACCTGCATATTGGAGGAGGCAACCATAACTACAGTGTCTATAGTTTGGTTGCAATAGAGGGATACTTTACACAACGGAGAAGGAGCATAACCTGTAATGATAGTGTTGCCAGCAGGATTGGTTTTAAGGGAAGTAATATACTGTGAACGAGACTTGTTAGTGTTGTGCTCAGTGATCACCTCTGAAACTTTCAGTAAGAAACTTAAAAGAAATACATACAGAATCACTGGCAGAGAAAGATAAGTAAGATTCTGGAGACTCGATATCCCATAATTGTACCACAGCAGAACCACCATAATCACAGTCACTTCCACATGCCAGAAGATTCTCACTACAGAACTCCATTGTATCAATTGAAGGATAGACCATATCCTGTGACCTGAATCAACACGGAAGTTGATAAGGTTTACATCTATGTCAAGAGAAATTAGAATCATCGAAATGCACAGGCTTAAATGGAAACATAAAATCTCTAAACACGTGAACCAAGGAACACTATAGGCTTGCACTATCTATCCTACGAAGTACAAATCAAGAAAATACATTGTTGAGCAAAATATTTTGCACTAATTAACAACAGATATGTTGCCAGGTAGCTGATATCATTTGCACAAGCCACAGGGAGTCCCACTTCAGAACAGCTGTGCTAAATTGGATGAATAGTAAAATGCTCGGCGTAAATTACACCACGGGTACATGAAGTTGCGAGGTGGGTGCATCTAGGTCAATAAACTGGTTGGACTGAGCATGAGTGATCCAAAGGTGGGTTGGAAATGGTTGACAGGAATGAGAACGTGAGGGTAGATGCTAATGTGTCACTGAGGTGGTAATTCCTCCAAGTAACCATCTAATACTCACGTGGATGACGTGGCAGGCATTCAAAAAAATCTTTGGACGTCTCTTTCTTGGTCTAACAAGTTAGCTGGCACATGTTACCACTGCAACAAAAAAACTGTCATAATGTTGATACTTACTTTTCTCTAGAAGTTCATTCCTGTGTCAGGCATGGAGTTCTGCTAGGTGCTAGCTACTGTCTAAAAGATAGATGGATCTACCGTAACTGATGGAGTAGCAGCTACAAGACTTTGGGGAATGAAACGAGAATTAGTTTGCCAAAGATCTAACCAAATCACGTGCGTATGTTTCATGGAGTTGTGAAAAATCTAGCAATGGAGAGCCACTGTTCAGAGAAAAGATACACTATACTAAACGTTGAGACTTCACAAAATTCCAGTAGGAGTAAGGCCTTCCGCTAGGGCATGAAAATAACATTACTGGCAGAAGAACATTTGTTTTGCTAGGGGGCATTCCTCATTAGATGATTCTTATCTCAAGAGAACTGAGAACATGCCAAAAAAAAGTGGTCACCGTGTAAATAGCGCATTGACATAAGTAATACGACGAACAAAGTTTTGGTTTTTCTTAGGATGTGTGTGACTTGTACATGAATGTTCAGTATGATATACAAAAGGGCCTTCCATTGTCGAGTAGTATCACAAGTCCATATGGATAACTTAGGCAGGCAAGTTTGTTAATCAGCCTGTATTCTTTACAGATTAAATTAAAATGTATACCAAGGTACAAGACTGGGTATTCTAATCAGAATGCATACCTATTGTATGATTATACAATTGTAGAAGACTGAAAGTGCCTTGACGCAAAAGCTATGATGTTTTAATAAGACCAATCTAAATATACCTTGAAACCTAGGACTAGAGAGTATTCCAGAACAAGAACATGTAATGAATAGTTGTCAAAGAACAACATGTACTGAATACATGGTGGAAGAGAAAGGATCAAGTTACCTCAGATTTGAATTTAGATCAGAAGCAAGTTCACCTCTCAAAGCATTCCATAATAGAAGTTTCCCATCACCTTTTGCTCCACTAGTGACAACCAGACCTATAAGTGTAAACTATGTTTAAAACAAGAATACTTTAAACTGAAACTAAAACGGAGATACTGTATAAAGAATTTAAAGCAGAACGCGAGTTTGAATACAATAAGGAGACTGCGGCACTTAGGTACCAAAAGAAAAAACTGTATCCAAGTGACAATCCTTTGTACTCAGGAAACACACAAAAATAAAGCTCATGAGACTTGACATACAGGATTGCCACTTATTCACTGCCATAGCATTAATAGCTTGAGTATGCCCCACTGAATTTTGATCATCACCACCCAGGGTGTAGAGGCAAGAGCCAGTTATGCAGTCCCATACCTATTGTTTTGATAAAGAAAAATATTAACGTCATTCTTTCCTTATTTGTTGCATCAATTAGTATTGAACAGAGAAGAAAAAATGTACAGTCACCTTTAGTAAATTGGAACCACAAGATACTATGCTTGCTCCTTTAACTGCAAATGAGGTTGCCTTTATCTGAGAATAATTCAACAGAACCAAACGAAACATTAGTAATAATCATGGTAAAAAAGGAAGAAAGAAGTAAGGCATGCCAAATACCAACACAAAATACTAAAATCCCGAACAAACATCTTATGATGAGTACTGTGGTTGAGGGTAGTTAGAACTACCACAGTACTGTACTTGTTAATTTGTTTTATGTAGTAGCAGCATGGTTACCAAAGAAACATATGTTTATAAAGATTAGCATTTTCTCCTTGTATGTGACATGCTTGAAACAAATGTGAGAAGCAGTTAAGCATGAAAAATGACAAGTAAATATTGCAGGAGAGAAAATGTTGAGCATGTCGCAAGATTTACTTCTTTTGTATCCCAGCTAGGAAAGTACACCATTTTCCAAGAATACAAATGTGAGAAATAATTAAGCATGAAGCATGTGCAGGAGAGAAAATGTTGAGCATGTCACACGATTACTTCTTTTGTATCCCAGCTAGGAAAGTATACAATTTTCCAAGCACCAAAGGACAAAGGAGGAAGGCAGCATTGGATTCACTAGCTCAGAAGATACTCTACATGTGTATTTGGGTAGATATGACATAAACGAACTTGATGGCATACCTTAGTATTGTGGCCTCTAAGTTGAATAGCCCTTCCAGAAAGAAGATTGAAAAGCAATAATTCATTTGGTGCCTGGATTGATAGAATAATATGTTATATGAATAAAAAAGGGAACTACGAAATATACAAATAAGAATCCAAAGAATAATAGGGATGTTGTGGTCTTAGATCCAGAATTGGATAAACTAACATGCAGAAGATAGCCAGACGGCGTGGCTGTGAGGGATCGGGTAGAAGGTTGAGAAGAGAGAATAACTAGGGAGAGATTAGATTGATTGTTCCTGCTTGATTCGATAAGTTACATGACCGACACATATATAATACCTCCTAACTTGATGTCCAAGGCATTATACTTTCCTAATCTCTGTTCCTAACTAACCTTTCCTAATCCTATCTCTAACTCATCTTTCCTAATTCAAGTTGTCCCCTTCATGAACTCTTCCCTAGCCGACTCCTGCCTAGAGTCTCATTGGGAGGCAACATGCTGTCCACAACAAGGGAGGTATCGAGGCATTTCACAAAAGGTCTTATGGTAGCAACAGAATATGCAGATACAATGGCATGCTTGTTGCCAGCCCCCACTGTTAGAAAATATTAAGTACAAAATGCACCAATAATCATGAAAGGTACTAACCTCGTTAGAGCAAGAAACGAGCTGAGGCAACCCTTCTGGATGAAACTTCACATCAAGAACTTTGCGTACACCTTGCTGAGCCAACACAAATTGTAGAATTTAAGAACAGAACTGTGCATATTGGTAAAATAAAGAGTAAAGCACACCATATGTCCTTCAAATTCTGTGGACATGTCACTTGGGTCTCTGGGCATGAAAATTGCCCTTTAGGTCTCTAAACTTGTATAAGTGGGTCAACATAAGTCCAATCATATTTTGTTAGTAAGACGGAATGAAACCTTAGCTCGTCCTAAATCACAAATTGACCATGTTATAGCCGTTTGGTATCATTGGAGAACTTATGTTTGGGCTCGAAGCAAGTTTCTGCATGTCATCTTGTCGGTAACTTACACAAGCTTCTGATCGGTCTTAGTTAGTAATCACATAGCCAGCCTTTGTCCTTAAACAGAGCCAAAGCGTTGCATCATCATCATTTGTTAATTAAGTGTGGTTTGGAACCAAGTGACACCCACACAACTTAGGGACCTATAATGTACTTCACTCTAAAACAAACAAAGAGCACAGTCGACCATAGCTACATTACTCGATTTGCAAATTAATGGGTGCTCAGACAGGAGGGCAACAAAAATATCGTTTAAGCTGAATACCTCACATACAAGTTATCTTGTCCATACTATAACAACGACAGAAAGTAAACCATGGATTAGATATGCTGACAGTATTCAACTAAGTATTTAAGCACAAGAGATTGGCTAGCCCAAGCATCGCTCCTATTTTTTCCCCTTTCAATTGGACAACCAAACCATCCCTCCGGTTGGCCCATTTGTTAAGCTAAGCACTAGTCTGGTACACCTGGTTTTTCCTGGCACTACTACAAGAACGGCTTTTCAAGCAAACCAAGCCTCCAAAGTCACTGGTTCTGGTTTTTTCTCCAGTTCAACTGCATGTTTCAGTTTCAGGCTTCTTTAAACTTTGATATTACATAAGCTTGAGGACGGGGCAGAGGCACAATGGTTGTGGGTGCGGTTGCACACCCCAACGACCTGAGTTCGATCCCCGTCGGGGACGAATTCCTGTTATTCTCACCAAGTAGCACTTCTTCTATAAAAGTATGCCACCAAGGGCTAGTCCTGGGGGTCTCTTTTTTTATATATTACATAAGCTTAAAGGAAGTCAAAGCAAACAGATAGACTAAATTATCAATCAGTCAAAGTAGTACCAAATTGCATTGCCAAGCATTTGAGATCCATACCCTGTCATGAGGCTGAGCAGAAGGAGCACTCGATGTATAAGCAAATGAACTGGGATACCAAGATAAGTAGCTTTTTCTTACAGCTTGTACTGCAGGCCCTTCAAACTGAACTGCGGGTGAATTCCATCCTGATATTGAAATCAAGAAGAATCTATTATGATTTAGAAAATGAAATTTATAAGTATAGTTTTCAAAAGTAACAAAGCAATGCTGAATAACACTATTGTTTAGAGATCAAAACAAACATGCCTTCAAGAAACGGGGTCCATCTTTCACAATTCCTTCCAGCATAACCTCCATAAGAACAAACTTGAGACCAGTTACTACCGATTTCACGCCCCTCTAGGCAGAACAATAGGTTTTTCTTAATAGATCTCTTCGGAAACAATGGATTAACATGTCCCTTCCACATACTGAAACTTCTTGCACCATCACTATGTGAACTAGAATTTTGCTCGTGCTCCGAGGTTCCTGTAACATCACTTTTCAGTTGATACAGATCTTAATAACAAATTTGCAATTATATGACTGCAGAAAATGAAAGGCTCCTCACAAAAGAAAATTGGAAGACTTCTGAAATGGCATTTTGACGGATTAAACAACAAGCCCAGGATTCACAGAATATACATCGAACAGCCAAAAGGATGTCCCTAACCCTAAGTACGTAAATTAACTTGTATCGAGCAGAACAATAGATGATCAATCTTACGACCAAGAAAAAGGATGAACCTGCTGCAGCTTCACTGTAACACCATGCAGGTGTAACAATGATAGGGTTTCTCTTTCTCTTTTGGCCAAATTCACTCTCCACTACTCCTCCTGAGTTTGGTTGTTCATTGACATAAATCGTTGGCACATCAGCAAGGTTTGATGCGCTTGCAATAGTTGTCCCTTCTTTTATGCATATGTTAGTCTCTGGCGTTTGAGTATCCATATACAGTGAATCTGTATCTTTGATGGCGACAGTACGACAGTTCTTTAACAGCACACTGGTCAACTGATTCTGCAAATCTGTCAAACTGAAATACATGCAAGGATATTTTATCATAGGCCATTAATGAATGAAGCAATAGTCTATCGATAAACCTAAGAATAGTACAAGAGTCCGGTGCATACAGTTCATATTTGAGGAGAGCTTCTTTCTTTTTGGACAATGAAATATTTTGTTGCTTATTGTTGCAGTGCCACCTGGAGATCTGCCTGCACCGTCTCTTGGAGATCCGCCTGCATTGCCACCTGGAGATATGCTTGCACTGCAACCTGGAAATACACCTACAGTAAAGCAGAATGCATATGATTAAGGAGACCATTAATTATCACTTCTAGAAAAAAATGCAGAATCAATTAAAGTAAAACCTGTCACTGGAGGTAGAGATGTCGGTAAGGTCACTGCACTTTCTGGTGGGGTCACTGGAACAGCACTTGGCCGGAATGTGGCTCTAGCCGCAGAAAGTTGTAGAGTCTGTTATTGAAGCATCAAATTTTGTAAAGCTAGTATCTTCAAGGGAAAAAGAGGTTAAGGGGAACGAGAAAAGAATGTGAATTGCCATGATGTAAGGACTATCTAGAGTAATGACAAAATATAAATGGGTCCACCAGCTGCAAAGTCACTTGCTTATTGTTGAAAAGAGGTCGATTCATGTGAACCACAGTTGCTTGCTTTTTCATTAAAAAACTGTAGATGGTGTAAGCCGTTGGATCTAAATCCACAGAGAACATCAGCCTCTCTGTTTTTCCATCCCTCCCCTTAACCACATTCTATCACAGTCGTCTCTCTTGTTGCTGCCGTCGCCTTCCTTCTCAATCTCTGGCGGCGACAGCCGTCACCACCATCCCCACCATGTCGGTCTACCAGACGGCTCTCACCATCCAGTTATCCTTCCAACAGATAGTCAGTGCCCCACCCTAAACCTACAACCGAACCTGAACCCTAACCCAACACACTGTCACTGCCAGAGAGGAAGACGAGACCCGCAGCAACAATTGGGTGAGGAGATCCGACACAGAGCAAATCGAATGTGATTTCATCCTTCTCAAGCGACTGAGAAATGGTCAATCAGAATATTGTTGGCATGAATAGCAAGATGCATTCACAGAATAAACTCATGGAAATAATAGCAAACAGTTCAAACTAGCCATAAATAAATAAATATAATGAAGCAAAGAAATTGTGCCTGAAGTAGCCGGACGAAAAAATAGCGTACTGCTTTAGAGGAGGCTAGGTAAGTTCCTTTGCTGAAATGAACTATTAATGATACAAAGGTAAAAGCTAATACTGCTAGGGTGTTGAATCTAGATTTGACATTACGCCGAGTGTGAAGGCGGAGGCGGGCTGTCCACACACCCACAAAAAACACTATGTGGTCACCCCCAAATTGATGAATTAGCTTTTACCCCCAAGTCTCCAGTTTGAAGAGTAGCTGTGCAATTTTTTCAGATCAATGTGGTGTGAGTTGGCAGGCACCGATTACCCACTTAAACTATTGGCGGCCCACCACATTTTCCCACTTAACAGATGCGGACTAGCACAGGCAAATGCTGGCTGGCCTCATAGTGTCCCACCCATGGTTGTCAGTATCGCGATAAAGATCGTAGTGTCGTACGATTCTACAATCCCATCTGACCGAAACGTTATGTATCGTATACTGGATCGGAATCAGGCAGTATCAACCTGGGATCGCGGTATGTAGCATAAAATCGGTAGTATCGCACCACATATCGGATGACTATCAATCCCACGTTGAGCACAAAACAAACACGGGCACATGATGGGACCCAGGATATAGCTTGTTTGCTAGGTGTCAACTCGACGTATTTAAGCTGCTCGCTGGTTCTGCAGTTCGCCGAGGTGGGACTAAACAAGTTACGCAGCTGCTGCCATGTATAAACTGTAATTTGTAGACTGTAGGCTGCAAGACCGGTCAATTCTATCTTTGAGAAATAACCCACCTTTACATACGTGCTAGTTTGTAAATCCATACTACTTGTGTGTGTTGCGGTTCAGTCACATAGAAAAACTTGGGTATGTTATGGGCTTACAGTCTTCCCTATTGTTACAGCCACACACTTTTGTGCATGTATCCACTAAAAAACTTTTGTATATGTATTATCCATTATTTTTAAGTCAGTGATGATACTCACTTATTATACTACTTTTTGTTTCACTTAACTTAATTATAAGAAATAACTCATTTGAGGTATATTTTGTAATGTATGAATTAATTATATTTAAAAATGAAATTCTCATAGTATCATGATACTACGATATGATTCTATGATCCGTTGATATGTTGGATTCATGAAACAAATTGGGAACATAACAGAGTATCATGCGCCTCCTAAAGAATAAAATATAAACATAATTCGAATCAAATCATAAATACAGTATTATTGGAAAGGTCTAAACCTCCTCAGCCAATATAGATAGAATAAAGATGTTTACCCCACCATCCAAACAAAGTGGTTCAGAAAGAGAAAAGTATGTACCTTTGGCAACTTCCCTCTCTTCTTGAGCAACTTCAAGTGCATCCGCTGGCTGTAGTGTATCAAATGATATTTGGAGTGCTTCTCAACCAGCCTGTTCATTACCTGTGGATTCGCTGCAAGCCAATCCGATATCTGCTTTGATTCAACTAGCGAGTCCATCTCAAGAGTTTCTAACCACTGATACACAGGCTTCCAGAGATCAGTTCGCTGGAACCTGTACGGAAATGCACTTTGGTCTGCATCTAAAACCTGGTGGAAACGAGAAACAAAGTTGCACCCTGAAATTAGCTTTCTTCGTCGCTAGCAGAATTAGAGGGATACAATAGAAAACTGCGTCCAACAGATTAAAGAGCTTAGTACTATACAGATCTCCTTGAGCTAATGAAGCTCACATAGCTGACGCAATAGTTTAATGTTCTCCAACTAGAGTTCCAATAAAACTAACAGTGAGACCTAGGTCCAGGAAACCTAACTTGACAAGATGTAACTGTAAGATTATAGATTATTGAGAGCTCAAGTCGATCAATCGAATTAACTTAACCACGACGGAATCAGGTAATAACAAATCCAACCAATGCGCGAATAGCCTACAAGGGAAAGATGTAGATGGGTTACCTGGTCGCCGCGGAGCGCGAGGAGGCGCTGGTGTAGCTGGGAGCGGGGGAGGGACGGGAGCTCGGGGCGGTGGGCGTCGATGTAGACGTCGACCTCGGGCTCGGTGGGAGGGCGGCCGTCGGGGAAGGACTCGAGCCAGGCGCGCGCGGCTATCTCCCATGGGTGTGGCGGCCGCGTGGAGGACGAGGAGGTGGGCGGCGCGGGCGGGGGAGGGGTCGGGTTCGGGGGCGTGGTCGGGGCGGCGCTGGGGTTGGCGGTGGGGGCGGGGGACTGCTGAGGGAAAGGGAGCGGCGCGTCCGGCGGCAGCGCCCGGAGCGGGAGGATGGCCTGCGGCTCCGGCATTCTCGCCGGCCGAGAGGGGGAACCGTGGTTTTGGGAGGGTTTGCTTGCTCGCACGGCAGGAAGGTTAAAATGTGGATTTAACTCTTACCTCGGGGATGCCTTTGTTTGCTCGAGTTAGGGTGGAAAAAAATTATCTGAATCGTCGGGGTATTAACTCATCTACTATTTCATCCAAATGCTTGGGAGATTTGAAATTGCCGTTCAAATATCCATCTCTTATCTTTTGTGTTTCATTCAAGATTACCTGGTACGTTCAATGGTTAATCTACGCTTCTGCTTATGCGGTTTCGATCCGGAGCACTTTATCATAAAACTTTGTTTCTATTGTCCTCGATAGTACGGAGTATGCACTAAATCGCCACATAAGATGTATTAACATGGAACACAGATAGAACAGAAGAAAATAAGAGATACTAGTGTCATTTTGGGCGCATCACGAGTACACAACTCAAAGATCTGGTAATGTTGCGAACTGACTGATTCATAAAGGACTGGATACACATAAGCAATCAAGCACATCAAAACTACGAACATCGCATATTTCCATTGAAGATGGGTACTAAGTACTAACTGGAAGTAAATTTGTATAACAACTGTGAACTGATGGTGTCAACCATGTAGATTGCCTGCAGTGGCTCACTACCGATTGCACTTGGCTTTCGCCATTTTCTTCCTCTTCTTCTTGTCAGCCTTCGGGATCTTCGTCTTGCGAGTTTCCCTCTTTTCTTCCTTCACCTTCTTCTTGTTTTCCTTCCGAGCAACCTTCCTTTCCTCGGGGCCCATCTTTGTGGACTCCTGCCACGAACCATCTTTGTCAGAACCAGAGCAAGATTCACTGTCATCTGATTCATCGTCCTCCTTGTTCTCCAGTGAGCACTTATTCTGCAGGTCCAAGGGTTCTTCCGGTGTATTTTGTGCCGGTTCTTCTTGCTGTTTCTCGCCAGGCTCGTTTTTAGCACGCACATATCCTGATAATTTCTGGTCATAAAGCTCATCTGCTGTTGGTTCACGACCGAGGGATGGACGTTGTGCCACTGAACTGTCGCGAATATCTGCCTCGCGTTGCTTCACATTCTCCAATTTCTATTGAAAAGAGCAAAAGAGAGAATTATTAGCAAGTGAACAGTATACCACTTAGTGAAAACATCAAAATAAACACAAAATGGTTTTTAAAAAACTCATATAAGAGATCTGTGAGAGATAACGTCCTATATCTTCAACCCCATATGTAGAACCAATATAATTTTCTACTAGTATATATGAGATAAAACAGTACCAAAGTAATGGTAATACCATGAACCAAGATATATAAAAGTAGCATCTTTTACATTTGCAATGTGATGATTTATGGGTAAAAACATATGCAGTAAATAAAATATGATTGACATATGGGTCTGTCACTGAAGAAGTTAAGATGCTCTCTGTTGTAAAAAAAAAAAAAACTGGCAAAGCTACACAAATGCATAATTATATATCATTAATGTATTCCTACCTGCACCAAAACTGTCGGAGCAATTTCATCATCCTTTTCAGCCGTATCTCCATTTTCCAAAATCTTTTGCTGAACCTGATATAAGGACAAATGTTGTTAACCATCAGGTTCTGTGCCCTATCATGACCATGGTATCCCAGGAAATCGATTTTACAGTGCAATGTAGCTACTGAAAGTAAAATAAGGACATACCTTCTCCAGGTAATCATCAACATCTTCATCAGCAATATTTTGATCAACAACAAAATTAAATAGCTCTAATACTGTCATGACAGCAACACCTCGTTTCTCAAAGAAGTCCTAGAAACAGCATTGTGCACATATTAAAAACCACAACCATCGCTGGAAATTTTAAATTTAATTGTTACTCACATTAACATGCAAGCAATCCTCCTTCAGGAAATCCAACGCTGAAGGATGATCGAGGTCGACAGATTGTGAAACATCAATTATGTACAAGTGTCCCTGCACAACAAGCAAATAACAATGAGAAAGGAACTTGTTAAGTGGGAAATTGAAGAGGTTAAAAAATCTTAATCAAAAGTGTCGAGCTACCTCGTAATACAGAATGTTGTATTCACTCAAATCACCATGGACAAGCTTGCACTTTTGGTAGAGTGTCCGCATCGTTGTAACTATCTGAAAAATAAGCTGTGGTAAATATATGGGGAAATGGTAGGCTACAAGTATCCAAAATCTAATATTTGGGTATTGTGTGATTCCGTATTCATTGTTCTATAGGCAAGACCAAATTCAGCTGACATTTAATGGTGAAGGGATATGCAAATGAAGAACAGCTACCGGCCGACTAGCTTAACAGCTAAGTTCTGCAGATGAGTTGTTCCACACTCACAATTCAAGAAACGTATTTTGCACGATAGCATGCAGAAATGTAAGTGGCCACTGTAATAAGGTTCCAGGAACAAAATTCATATAAAAAACTGTATTCTGACAATGGTGATCCTACAGACCCTCCCAGACTCATGTCACTACTCAAAAACAGCATTGCACACACATTAAAAACCACGAGTTATCCATCTCTGGAAACTATTGGTTTAATTGTAGAAAATGTGGTGCAGGAGTGGAGCAAGAGTAGAGCTCTGTCTTGGGTTAAACATGAAAGACATCCAAAGTGATCAAACATGCACAGAGTTGCAACTATCTAATTTGACTAATGGTAACATCTGCAATCATTTAGTGCAGACCAAGTTCACGTCCACATCTTGCAAAATAAAGGATGACATAATTAGAAATACAAAAATAGTTACTATAAGGTACCTCAAAGTAAGCTTCACGTAACTTGTCATACGACAAACCAGCGTCCTTCAGGCGAGGAGCATGGTGACCTCCTTTTCCTGAAGGAGAACCGACTCAATTTATTAAATGTACTGATAATACCATGAAAGTACTGTTCTGTGAGATGTTCCGCCAGCACGGTGTATGCTTTGAACAATTAGTAGGTAGTGATAATATACCATTTCTACAGGCATTGTAATAAACATATGTTATCACAAGTTTTACCTATAAAATCCATCGCCAAAACATGAAGCTTCAAGTGCCTTGGCGTCGGGCAACGGATTCCCTTTTCTCCAACTCTGAACAAGGTTAAGAATAAGTGCATGTAATTCAAAGTTACAACCTATTTCATTTTTCTATTTGACTAGCTGGAGGAATTCTGTGAAGTATTGCAGAAGAAGAATCAAAATATACAGGGTGGAAACGTGATTTAGTGGTGGACGGAACAAAATAAACGATGGCAACTATAGCTTTGCCTCCAAGTGCATCCTCTTTTCCCGCAAAAATAAATCAATTTTAACAAAAGAATCCCATTGGGAGAAATCTTTGTCAGAATACTGGATGCAAATTATGAATAAAGCATGCGTAATAAGAATATTCCTCACCGTATAAGATTTCTCGTTTCCTTTTCAGCCCAGGTTTTTACCATTTTCCGGGGATTATGCTTGCAGTAACCATGTCTAAAACGATAATCCCCTTGAACATATCGGTCTCTATCCCTGCAACAAGTAAATGATGTAGTTTGTTCACATGCTAACTCTTTTGAACCAAAATAGTTAAGAAGTACAGAAAGGGTGCAATAAAATGTCCAGAATCAGCATTCTGCAGTAGCTCTCAATGAGTATCCAGTTAGAAGACAGAACAAGTATAAATCCATATCTTACTTAAAAACAAGAACAGAAGTTTTATAGACTTTGATTGCTAACTCACTGCCATCCTTCTTTGTTGCATGGTATACATTTGCCTACATAGGAAAAGGACAAATCGTATGCAGCAGTTAATATTGAGTCTGTTAATTTAGTTACAGATATACAGAATGACGAAGAAAAAATTGCAATGTAGTTCTGGATGCATTCAGTGTTAGACTCAACTATGTGGGAAGGTGTTCTTGTTGCTGCAAAAGCTTGTTCAGCTTGTGTTACATGGTGGTATATATATAGGAGTACAAGACCTGTTCTAGAGTATTCTACAAACTGCTAACTACAGCTAGCTTTCTACGGCTTCTAGAGATTTCTACAGCCAACCTACAACTTTCTACTGCTAACCAGGATATACAAACAGATTGCTACAGCCTAAGGCTTAGTCTAGAACATTCTAGCACCTATTGGTAACTTCTAAGCAAGGATTACTCTCACAATTCTCCCCCTAATCCTTGCTCTTCAAGCTTGACTTGATCTCGATCATCCCAATTCGAGCACGCAGCTCTTGAAACTTCACTCGCCCCAAAGATTTTGTCAAAATATCAGCGAGCTGATCTGATGTATTGATGAAGCTGGTGCTGATGCTTCCATCTTCCAAGCAATCTCTGATGAAGTGATACCGAATATCGATATGTTTGCTGCGCTCGTGGAAGACTGGATTTTTGGCTAGTGCTATGGCAGACTTGTTGTCCACCTTTAGCTCAACTGTCTCGGCCTTTTCTTCCTTGAAGTTCACCAAGAAGTCGAGCCAGCCAAATTCCCTGATTTGCTGCGGTTGTGGCTGCCACATATTCTGCCTCACAAGAAGACTGAGCAACCACCTTCTGCTTGACAGATTGCCAACTCACCAAGCAGTTGTCGAGGAAGAATAGTGTGCCACTCGTGCTCTTCCTGGTGTCAATGTCACCGGCGAGGTCACTATCACTGTAACCAATCAGCTGTGCCTCCTTTGTCTTCCGTCTGTAGTAAAGACCATAGTGGATTGTGCCAGCGACGTAGCGAAGAATTCTCTTCACAGCCATCATGTGTTCCTTCGTTGGCCGTTCCATGAATCGACTGACGAACCCAACAGCAAAGGCCAGATCTGGCCTAGTGTGGACGAGGTAGCGAAGGCTGCCAACAATTCGTTGGTACTCCGTAGCGTCCACCTCTTCTGCTGTACTTTCACGGCTCAGCCTGAGCCGCTCCTCCATTGGAGTGTGAGCAGAATTACAGCCTTCCATTCCTCCTAGCTGAAGGATACGCGAGGCATAGTGTGCCTGGCATAGGTTGATGCCGTCGCCATGCTGCTGGACTTCGATTCCGAGATAGAATGACAACAGTCCAAGGTCGCTCATCTGGAATTTTGTCTTCATCTCGTCCTTGAAGCTCTCTATTGCTCCTTTGGATGAACCTGTGATGATCAAATCATCCACATATACTCCAATGAGCAAGTTTGCATCACCGTTGATGCGCCGGTAGATTGCATGCTCGTACTCGCTCTGTTTGAAGCCCATTTCATTGAGCGTGTAATCAAGCTTCGCGTTCCATGCTCGCGGTGCCTGTCGCAGGCCATAGAGGGCCTTGCGCAGCCGCAAAAACCTTTCCTTCTTCTCCTTTGACGACGAAGCCGGGTGGCTGCTTCACATAGACCTCCTCCTTCAATTCTCCATTGAGGAAGGCTGATTTTACGTCCATGTGGTGGACAGGTGGACAGGCCACCCCTCCTGGGCAGCCAGAGCAAGCAGCTGCCGAATTGATTCATGCGAGCCACGGGAGCAAAGACTTCATCAAAGTCTAGGCCGGCTTGTTGAACAAAGCCACGAGCGACCAGTCGCGCTTTGTGTTTGATTACTTCACCGGCTTCATTTTTCTTCAACTTATAGACCCATTTGAGGCCTATTGGACGATGCCCGTGTGGCAAATCCACAAGTTCCCATGTCTTGTTTCGCTCCACCGCATCGATTTCCTCACGCATGGCTGCCTGCCATGCCTTGTCACCCTCAGCTTCTGCGAAGGAGCACGGCTCCCCCGTGCTGGCTAAGTGTAGCTCAGAGTCGAGGTTGCGCGGTGCAAGCCCAGGGACTAGTTCTTCTCCAATAAGATTCTCGACCATGCGATAGCAAATTGGTGTGTCGCCATGTGCATCGTCGAGTCGATCATCATCATCTACTAGTGGTGTGACAAATTCCGGAGTTGCTAGGGTTGCGGGCACTTACTGCTGGAGTTGCAACACTTGTTGCTGGAGCGGATGGAGGCGATGGTGGGGCGCTGGCTGAGGCACCTTGAGCCCCATGTCTCGACGACCTGGGTCCGTCTTCTCCTGAACTGGACACCTGGCTGGGCTCCCTGATGATGTACTCTATGTCAAAGTTGCTGCCGGAGTATTCACTGCCTTCTGCTACCCAATCCCAGCCATGTTCTTCATCGAAGATAACGTCACGAGCGATGCGGACACGCCTTGTTGCTGGGTCCAGCAACTTGTAAGCCTTTACTCCTTCCTCATAGCCGATGAAGACAGCGGGATAGCTCCAGTCATCGAGTTTGTGTAGATTCCCTTGTTCCTTGACATACGCCAAGCACCCGAAGGTGCGAAGGTAGTGGACAGCCGGCTTGCATCCATGCCAAGCCTCATAAGGCGTCTTTCCGATGAGGGATTTGGTGGGAGCTCGGTTCAGCAGGAAGACAGCAGTGCTCACTGCCTCCCCCCAAAACTCAGCCGGCATACCCCTTTGTTTCAGCAGAGCACGTGCCATTGCCACCACCGTCTGATTTCGCCGCTCGACGACGCCGTTGTGCTGCGGGGCATACGGTGCAGAAAAGTGGCGCTGGATTCCTTCATCAGCACAATAGGCGGCAAACTCCGTCGAGGTGAACTCGCCGCCGTTGTCAGTGCGGAACACCCGCAGCTTCCGTCCACTTTGAGCTTCTGCTGCTGCCTGAACTCTTCTGATGGCATCCGCTGCATTGTTCTTGGCTGCCAAGAGTACCACCCACATGTAGCAAGTGGCGTCATCCACCAACAGCAAGAAGTAGTGCCGGCCTTCCGGTGTCGTCGGCGAAATAGGACCACAAAGATCACCATGAACGAGCTCAAGTAGTTCCTGTGCACGGTACCTTGCTTGCTGAGGGAATGCTCTGCGGCGATGCTTGGTGATGACGCGTCGCACAACTGGTCCATATGCTCCAGCCGTGGGAGACTACGTGCCATGTCGAGGTGTCCCATCTTCTCCAAAGCATCAAAGTTGAGATGCCCAAATCGCTCATGCTAGCGCCAAGCAATATCATCGCAGCAGGTAGAGAGACAAATTGGTCGGGCAACCTCAAGATGGAGGAGGTAGAGGCGATTCCGGCTGCGTCGTACCCGAACAAGGAGGCGCCCTTGCTGATCCCATATGCGAAGCACACCTCTCCTGATCAACACGCATGCATCACTCTCATCGAGCTGACCGATGCTGATAATCGAGTTCTTCAACCGTGGGATGTAGTAGACGTCGCTAAGATCCTTGTGTTCACTGTTTCTGCCAGCGAAGATGATGGTGCCAACGCCCTTGATTTCAACAAGTGAGTCGTCGCCGAATTTTACGGTACCGGTGACCGTCCGGTCAATTTCAGTGAAGGCGTCAATGCGGACCGTCATGTGATTTGTGGCACCGGTGTCGACACCAACCCTCCATACGCTCATCGTTGCTGCTTGTCCCGAGGTAGGCTTTTGCCTTCGGTTCGTCAATGTGAAGTGGGGCATGCTCTGGAGCTGTAGCAGTGATGTCCTTCACCACTATGGCTGGGGCTGAAGCGATGTTGTGCTGCTGCACCACCAAAGCTAGGACTGGAGCGTCGCTTTCCTGCACATTCATGGCTAGGACAGGAGTGTTGCTTTGCTGCTCCTGCTGCTCCTTCATGGCTGGGGCAGGAATGTCACTTTGCTGCTCCTTCATGGCTGGGGCAGGAATGTCACAGACCTGCGCCATGAGGAGAGCAGGCTCCTCATCATCTTCCTCTGCTTGGGCCAAGAATGCCCTGTTCCCATTCCTAGGCTGCCAGCAGTCCTTCGCCCAATGGCCACGACGGCCACAGTTGCGGCATGTGTCGTTGCGTGGTCCGTCTCTAGTGGCTGCACGATCGTTGCCGCTTTCTCCACCCTTCTTATCTGGTGGTCGTCGTCGCTGCTGTGCGCCACCACGTGCAGGCCTGGAGGAGCTGCCTCCTCGGCGCTCCTTCATCTTTTCTAGCCACTGCTCCTCGGTGAGCAGGAGCTTGCCCTGCTCACGCAGCGGCTCCGGTGACTCGAGACGATCCTCCGCTGCCTTCAGCCGACCGGTGACCTCCTCCAATGACATCTCAGAAGTGTCGAGGAGGGTCTCGATTGCCAGGGCAATCTGCGAGAGCCTAGGTGGCACAACCCGCAAGAATTTCTCGACGACTTGAGTTTCGTCGATAGGTGCTCCGAGCGTGGCGAGATTTGTGACGAGGTTGGTGAGGCGCAGCGCGAAATCGTCAACGGACTCCCCGTCGCGGAACGAGATCATCTCAAATTCCTTCTTCAGCTGCTGCACCTTGCCCTTCCGTACACGGTCTGAGCCAACACGCATGGCTCGAATCGCCTCCCACGCCTCCTTCGCTGTCCGCTTGACAGCGAGACCAGGCATCATTTCCGATGGCACCGCTTGCAAGATGGCCTCCAGCGCCATTCGATCTTCTTGGTAGTCGTTGGCGCCGAGCTCGATCGCATCCCAAATGCCCCGAGCTTGCAGCTTCACCTTCATGAGGAGGCTCCATTTGGTGTAGTTCGGCTGCGTCAGCGTCGGGTAATTGCCACCGCCAACTTCCTTCACGACACGCTCGACCACGACCTCGCGCCTTCCAGCCTCACGGTGGCGCGGTCGTCTTGGTGGGGGTGAAGGGGAACGGCGCCGTGGCTGGCGAAGCGGACTGCGGGAAACACCCTGCTGAAGTGGAGCTGACATCTCAGAATCCTCTCCTAGCTTGGCTGAACCTCTCCTAACTTGGGTCTCTCCTAACCTGGGTCTCTCCTAACCAGGCTCTGATACCAAATGTTAGACTCAACTATGTGGGAAGGTGTTCTTGTTGCTGCAAAAGCTTGTTCAGCTTGTGTTACATGGTGGTATATATATAGGAGTACAAGACCTGTTCTAGAGTATTCTACAAACTGCTAACTACAGCTAGCTTTCTACGGCTTCTAGAGATTTCTACAGCCAACCTACAACTTTCTACTGCTAACCAGGATATACAAACAGATTGCTACAGCCTAAGGCTTAGTCTAGAACATTCTAGCACCTATTGGTAACTTCTAAGCAAGGATTACTCTCACATTCAGTATGTTCTTCTATCAACAACTAAAGTAGCGATGTACTATACCGCAGATGCAATAACACTGGCAAGTAGCAAGACATGTGATGCGATATGCACTACAAATTGAAGGTTACCTCTTTTCCAGTAGAAATACAACCATTTATTTCATCAAAAACACCTCTGTTTAACATCCTGAACAAAACCATGCGTGTTCTCGGGTCAATAGCCTGCATACGAAACAAAGATGGATGAAACAGCAAGCATGCCCAGCCTATAAGAACTGAAATATCACGAAACCACCAGATCAGGTAGTCAAACCACATGTCCAATCGAACATTTTTTTGAAGACACGTAAAGACAAGAAATATTATTTAAACAAATGCAGAAGAGGACAAGAATAGATCGGATCATCCACTGCTTATCAGCATTGAAGCAATGGTACATATTCAGTCAAGAGAACGCATACACCAAAATGCAATAGGCCCCAGAAGAGCACTGTTCAAGCTAACAAATTTCTGCCTCATGGAATTACCGTAGCAGGCAATAGAAAATGAAGCAGAACTCAAGTCCGGGAAAGTATACAATGAGATTACAAACAAGATTTAGACATATTTTGTTAAGTGGTCAACAGTGGCTAACGGTGCCATTTGGACCAACATATAACCAGGAATGCAAAGGGTTTGGGAATATGTTTCAATGGGAGGCAGAGCAGAGCTGAAATGACTCGGATAAAAATTCTTATCCATGTACAGCAAACCAAGTGTTTTACAATCTAGCAACTAAACTTTGTTTTCTTACATACTCTAAGGAAATAAACATTTGAAACAGGAATAAGCAAGTGTACATGTTGATTTGGCAAGATGAGAATGAAATAAGCATCACCCAACAACAACAAAATGTACAAACCTGTTCAACTGTAGCACGATCAGCCTTTCCAGTGTTCCTTGTTTTCCCAATTGCGGAGCCTCTTACGTTGTCCCTGATTGCAGTCGTCACGGAATTTGACATCCCCACGTCCATTCTACCTTCCCACTCCTAAGTAGTTAAAAACTCGCGGCATCAAATATTCAGCGAAGTACTACAACACCCAGATGATCAAATATTCCGATAACTATACCGATATGTTATGACTCCGGCATTATATAAAAAACAATACTGCTATCAGTTAGTGGTTTGCGGAGTGACGTAGGAAACTTAGAATGCATATATCCGATACGGCGATACTACTACTAGGCCTGGCTCCAAGATCAAGTGTGACTGTTCTCTTTATAATACTAATTGTAGCAGTAACCAACTTTAACTATGAGATAGTGAACCACTGAACCCTAGCTCCCTGATAGCATACGTCCAATTAATGTTCAGCACAGGCAGAAAATGCATAGTACTACTACCAGGTGAGGAGCGGAAACAGCATACCTCCAAGGGGCCGGCGCGGAAGTGCGAGGTCAACTTCTGTTGGCGGTTGGAGAGCGGCTGGAGGGTGCGGGAGAGCATGCCCCCGTGCGCGTTTGGCCTGCGCGCCATGCCTGCACCGCCCGAGAAGGTTGCGGAAAGCCGGCCGTCCGGGCCCTCCGCGGAGTCGGCCCAGTTTAGGGCTTCGCGCACGTCGTCGTCGGAATAATCGTCATCCTCATCCTCATCATCTTCCTCTTCCTCGTCCTCCTCCGCCTCCGCGGGCTCCTCGGCTGGTGCTGCTGGCTTCTCTTCGGCATCGGCAAAGCGCCCATCCGACTCGCCTTGCTGCAGGGCGACGGTTAGGGGGTCGTGCAACGGTGCGGCGGCTGTGGCGGTGTCGGTGGCGGCGGCGGCGGCGGCGGTGCCCATGGTGACTCGTGCGGCAGGAACAAAACTGTCGAGGGCAGGGCACGGTGGAAGCTACTCGTACAGGCCGGGCGACTATAACATGGACTCGCGCACCGGCCCGAAGAAACACGGCCCGCCAAACGTGGGTCTCCAACAAACGAATCAGTTTTTTTTGTTTTTGGTATAAAATCTCTTGGGTGTGTAGTGTGTTTGGTTTTCGGATAAAGTGGAATGGAATGGAACTGATCCGTATGTGAGGTCAATTCTGTGTTTGGTTCTATAGGTGGAATGGAATCAAGTGGTTCCTCCGAAAAAATATACCCTTAGATTAGGAATACACTGGTGTCACCGAATCGGTGTAACGTGCTGGAACGGGCACTCTAAGCATCGTGCAAATCCTCTAGAACTGCTAGATTAGTGTTGATTAGTATTGATTAGTGTTAGGGAATGATTAAAATAATATTTAAAGTTTTAAAAAATCTAAAAAAAATAGGATGTACATAATGTTGTCTTCCAGCAACGTGTAAAATCTCAAATAGAAAATATGTAGCGAATAGCGTCAAATTTTAACTCTCCAAAATCTGACATATTTTGTTATTTTTGTAGCCCGTAATATGAATTATTTTTAGTTAAAAAATTCACGTTGGTGTAATGTACTATCGTCTATGTCTTTGATTTTTTTATAATTTTTTGAAACTTAGAAATATAATTTTTTAAAATAAAGGTCATGTAACCATTCCATTCCATTCCACCTCCAACCAAATATCTTGATATAAGCATTTCATTCCATCTCATTGCCACTAACCAAACATAGGAATGTAACCATGAGTCTACCGTATTTTGTTCTAGTGGAATGGAATGATTCAATTCCATTCCACTTGGTTCGAAAACCAAACACACCCTTAGAGACGTCTCGTGCTAACACGTGTCACATGCATAGGCCTGGCCATGGGAAGCCCGGCCCCGTCGGCCCGCCTAGGCCCGGCCCGAAATTTCAGGGCCTGGGCCTATGTTTTTAGGCTCGCGGGTGGGCCTGAGCTTGCGTTTTGAGCCCAAAGGATTGGTAGGGCCGGGCCTGGGCTTCACATATGGACGATTTAGGGAAGAAGCCCGGCCCACGGCCCGAGGCCCGCCTCTATTTTCCGCTAATGGGCCGGGCTTGGGCCTGAATTCTAGGCCCGATAGTGGGCCTGGGCCTAGGTTTTCTGCTGTGGGCTTTTCTGGGCCCGGCCCATGGCCTGGACTACACATGCAGAGTGTCCCAAACCGGCCGTACTTTCGAAAGTACAGCGCGAGCGTATTTCATCATGTGTATTTTGAAAGTACTGAAAACCTAAATTACAAGAATTCCAAAAATAAGAAACATGATGTACAAAAATACTAAAACGTTAATTGTAAATACAATTGTAAATACAATTAAACCCAAAGTAGAAATTCTGGAATACAAAATCCCAAGTATAAAAATATCGAAATATAATATTTACGAAATACAAAAGTACAAGTGCACTAAAACTCAAATACAACAATACATTAAGGGGAAAATGTTAAAATTCTCACACGAAGTACAAAGTATGCTGAGAATTCCGAAGTACTATTGAAACCCGAAATATAAATACACAGAAACCCGTAGTAAAAGCGTAATGGTTTTGGAAGTTCAAAAAAGAGGTTAATCAAAACCTATCGGATGGGCTCGTTGCATAGAAAACAAAAAAAAATCCTACGGTTACAACCACCAAGATCATATCTAGGAGATACAAGTAACGGTTAAACCGTGGCTAAGATTAACTCACCCTTGAACACACAAAGCTTTATCAAGGAGAACGGTTCTTGTGGGTGATGTAGAGGATCACTTGCCGATCTCAAGATCGTGATGAAGACGAGCGCCAAAATTCGGCAGCGATTCCGCACTCGGTCACACGTGCGGCTTGACGAGCGGGGCAGCGGAAATAGAGGATCCACTAGGAACTCCAACAACACTTCTACGTGGTGGTGGTGGAGAAAATATTTCTGCAGGGCTTCGCTTAAGCCATGTCTTTTTCGGTGGAACAACGGAAAGAGGAACAAGTGGACAAGTGAAAGAGCAAGCGAGAGAGGAGTACCACCACTCATTATATAGGAGAGGGGGCAGCAGCCCCTAAGGGATGCGCCAGCCCAAGAAGGTGCCCCCATTTCATACCTCTTAATGTGAGTGGTAACTCCATTTTAACTCACTTGAAACTTCCTCTTAATTTGGTAGAAACTTTCACTCCTAAATTTCAAGAGTTTTTCTCTCATAAATGAATAAAACATTTTTTATTCTTTTATCACTACTACACGGATAGGCCTACACCAACACATAGATTGCAACAATACCCCTATGTGTATCTACAATCAGAGCATCCCCACGACTAATTTTTTCTCTAACCTGTCACCCACATCGGCCGCCCCATCTCAACTGCGCGCGACCCCCCCCCCCCCCCCCCCCACACCAAAAATTCCCAATCCACATTCTCCTGCCTTAACCGTAGCAGGAGCCGCCACAAATCAAGCCATCCCCCTCCCATCTTCTCCGGCTCCCCTTCCACTGGTCATCACATGCCCAGCCGCGCAGCAGTCGTCCTCGACCTCGCCTACCTCTCCTTCCCCAATGAAGCGCGGGGAGCCGGGGACCACGTATCTCCGTGGAGCCTAGGGGCGTCGAGCATAGGAGCCCAGCGGTTAACTTGGTCCAGAACTCCAGATTCCCACCGCGACCTACAGGGCCATGTGCCGCGACTCGGATTTCTGCTGCGAATTCCGGGTCTTCGGCGGGGATAGGCGAAGATTCGGCAACAGGTTCAGAGAGGTTCGTCCGTCGCCCATCCCTTACCGATTGCTGCTCTATCGATCTGAACCAACTCTTTAGGGGACGTAGCTTGTGATTTCATTTCATCGTACTGCTGATTGAAGAGCCAAACCGATGTCATGGCTCCTTCTATCATTGCAAGTGGGGATGTCATGTGGGCTTTTATACAGACACTAATGTAACGTCCTGCCTTTCACATTGATAGTTCTTATATGATACTGATTAACCACATTTGACCAGCCAATAGAAGTCAATTGGGCACACCGCATACACAAGTACACTGGACACAGAGAGAGGATACATAAGGTTTTGAACTAAAAGATGGTCTAAATGTTCCATTGTATTTAATTCTTATTTATAGTGTGTGTGCATATGACTGCAGCACTCTTGAAACTGAGCTCTAATCTCTTTATTCTTGCAGGTCATTTTAATATTTTTGCTGGGGTTTTTTGCCTGGAGGTCATGGATGGTGCTTTGTTTGCGGAAATCCACTTTGGCTCCCGGGCTCATCTGCACCCGGGTGCCTTTTCGATTTTTCTGAATTTTTAAAACGTGTCAAAAAAATCTAAAAAAAATTTGCGGAAACATATTCATGTATTCAATACCCGTGTAAATTTTCGATAGAAAATATCAATTTTTGCGCCCTGTGCAAAAAAGACAAATATCTGACAGACAAAATAGGTGAACAGTCCACTATTCAAAAAGACAGATTTGTCTTTTTTACACAGGGCGCAAAAATTGATATTTTTTGTCTAAATTTTACAAATTTCATGTCCAATTTTTTTCAGAATTTTTCGAAGCATTTTCGTATTTTAAAAAAATCGGAAACAAAACCGGAAGCAGATGAGCCCGGGAGCCAAAACGCCATCCCCCTTTGTTTGCTTTTTTTCTCAGCATAATCTACCTTCTCGTAAGTGTTTGATAGCTCTGTATCTCACTGCATTTGCACATTATATTCTGCTGTATCACTTTATCTTGGTAACATGTGCAGAGATGCTAGGGTTATGTCTTATGTGGGATCAGAAGATTGGAGGATCCTGGGTGTTTGGTTTTATTTCTTTTAGTAGTGCTACTATGTTAACTTAAAAATTACTCCCTCCGTTCCACAATATAAGATGTTTTAGATGTTTCACATGTTGTCTAGATTCGGACTAAAAGAATGGAAAGTGGGTGAACACATACACTAAAACATGTCTAGATACATGTAGTACAAATACGAATGTGGAAAAAGCCTAAAACATCTTATATTATGGAACGGAGGGAGTAGTCTGAACTCCCAAGTATCGCTACTCTTACTTGAACTTCTATTTTGTCATATTATTTTGATCACCGAAAAGATGCACAGGTGAATTGAGTTGTGCACTCCCTTCTGCTTATTGCTACCGGGTCTCATTGTGGTGTTACCAAATTAGGTCTAGTGAATGTCGTGACCCTGCTTCGGTACACCCCCCTCCACAAACTCAAAAGGTTAATATGGTCTCTTTCTCCTAATTCGTTAATTAAGCTGATTATAAATTAGTTTGGCCCGCTCAAGCCCATATCCAAAACATGTATACCTACGTATTGGCATACATATTCCGCGTCGATCCCCACGTTCCGCTCGCAATTACCGGCGGCCATCTTCGTTCTTATTAGCCGGCTCCACGGCTACGGATGGATTCCTGCCGCCTCCGCCTTGGGGTCAACGCCGGCTCAGGCGGTCATCTCCGATCCTCACTGAAAGTCAGAAACCTCCTAAATCTGCCTGTCCCAACGTCGTCGCCGGTTCCACAGCCGGCCTCCTCCCGAGCAAGACGATTACTCCTGGTGCTGGACCACGATCGTGTGGGGGCTCGCGTGGAGCGGCAGACCGCACGACGCCGTCTTGTTGTTCCAGGCGATGCTCTCTGTCAGCGTCCTGCACGCCGTGGCATCACCGGCTTTCTGGCATGTGGCAATGTACTGCATTCGTCGACGAGCAGGTCGTCCGCAACGCGCTGATCAACGCCTACGCCAAGTGTGGTGAGGCACAGCCGGTGTGTTTGATCTGGTCCTGCACGAAGGTTCTGGTTTCCTAGGATGCTGACATGTGGGCCATGGCCATGCACAACCGTATGTCGAGGACATGAAGCCAAAGAATTGCATGCACAGTCTGCTGCATGTGGGCATCAGAATTAGTCGGGTGTTGGGGCAATGGAGAAAATCGAGGAGCAATGGAGAAAATCGAGGAGCAAAGCTAGTGCATGAGTTAGATAGGTAGTTGCTGCACAATGCATGGCCAGGCGTCTGAATAGTGCCCGGACGCACCAGACCTTTCTCACGAGCGCCGCCTACTTGGCCGCCGCTCGTGCCGGCCAGACGGGCGTGGCGTCGCTCGCCGCGGTAGCCGCCGCTCTTGCCGGCCAGCGCCGCCGACAGCATGGTACCGCTCGCTGCCGACGAAGACGGCAGCCACCATGAACGCAAGCGACAGGAACATTTTGTCCATCATGATCTACGGATTTCATAGTATAGGGATGTGTACGCATACTGATCTATACCTATTTAATTGGGCTATATGGATTTCTACAGGGCTATATAAGATTTAATTATTCATTAATTATTAACTAATAGTTTGTTATTGACTATCATGCCCTTAGTTATGAAGGGGTATGGAGCGATCTGGATCGTTGTTGTGTTTAAGTTTGGGGGAGGGGGTGTACCGAAGCAGAAGTGTAATGGCTATTTGTTATTCTTTTGTTCAAGTAAGTGGCTTGGCAACTGTCAATTATTCTTGTTTTACAGAAGCTGGTAAGGAGAATGGAATCACTACCAGGAAACAGGGGGATTAGTGGCGCACCAAATTGGGTATGGCGCATCCCGTAAACAGGGGGATACGCCACAGACATCTCGCCGCTAAATTATATTTCTGTGGCGCACGCAGCCGGTGCGCCACAGAAATGCTAAGATTCTATGGCGCACCCGCCACCGTGCGCCACAGAAATATTTCAGTGGCGCATCCCGCTGCCGTGCGCCACAGAAATAGGTGCGCCACAGAAAAAAAAGGACATGCGCCACAGAATACTTCTACAAGTATTCACAAATTTGTACAACGCTGTACAAATACAGATATATATACAGGATTTATACATATATACAGAATTTACACAGATATAATAGAAACAATCATATAGTTGACACGGTATATGAAAATAGACAAATTACTATGTTACCACATTACTTAGAGCCCGAGATACACATACATATAGTGACAAGTGCCGAATTTTTACATAAGTCATGATACAAAAGTTTATCATTTCACGCATTACAAATAAAGTGGTCACCGCCTACACTAGGATCAAGTAGAGTACAGCCGTGATGATGGTGAGCAAGAGCGGGGAGGACGAGATCATGGATCCTTCTTCTTCATCGGCGCCGGGAACGGTTTATAGCTCTCTTTCGTCGTCCACGTCCTAGTGTCCTGCTGAGCCTCTAGGATTTCTTCGATCTCCCTCTTAGGCAAACCTGGAGATGGATTGGGATATATATTGGTTAATAATATAAATAGAGTATGATTTATTCATCTAAGTGGACAAGTCTATAATAAAGAAAATAAAGAAGCACTTATTGCTACCTCTGGCGTTGTGTAAGGACCCACTATTATGGTTGACATCTTCGACGATGATTTGCGATAACTGCACCTGGATGCGATGGAAGTCTTCTCTAAGATCGGCATCGGTGATATCCCCCGCACATTTGGTCCATTCTTGGAGACTAGATGGCAACCTCGTTTTCTCAGCATCCCGGACAAACCCTTTAAGGTGATGGAGGACGTAGAAGGCCTTCTTCACGCTGCCAGACTTCTGCTTGATGCAGCAAAACTCGGTCACATGCTTGAACCGGTGTGTGCCGTCATTCCTGAAAACTTCTTGCTTCTTTTCGAAGGGGCCTCCCTTTTTGGCGTAGCCCTCAAGAGCCTCATCGAGAACACCCATTATTATGGTGTAGTCTTTCTTCATAATCAAACTCCCCGAGTCGAAATAAGTGGCAGTGGACCACCTCTGGTTCAGGATGATGAGTGTGCAGTACTTGTTCCTGCTCAACATAATTGAAATGGAATGTTGGAAAGGATCAGCAATGGAACAAATCTATAAGAAAGCATAAGTTACGACGGCGGCGAGCGTATGTGTACTTACTCGGGAAAGAAAGGCACAAGAAGGTTGTTCTTCCTCTTGTTGGTCAGCATGAACCTTTGGAGATACTCTGTCGCCTTGGTCCGTGTCGGTGATCCTTCCACCAGTTGGCAGTCAGGCATGTAGTAGGGATCCGCTACCGCGACGCACGGGGTATTATCTCTCTTTATCTTCATCGCCATATTGAGCGCGTATAGACGGACCAAGTTATAGTCCAGCCGTCTAGAGTGAAACAGATTGAAGACGTCCTCGAACGCTATGAAGAACAGATCCGCGGGGGCTTCATGGACGAAGTCCAAGTCCTTTGGCACCTTGATACGTCTCAAACGTATATATAATTTTTGAGTGATCCATGCTTGTTTTATGTCATTGTCACATGTTTTTGCCATCATGTTATATCATTTTAAGGCATTTTATTGGACTAACCTATTGACAAGATGCCAAGTGCCAGTTCCCTATTTTTGCTGTCTTTTTGTTTCAGAAATTTACTTCTGGAAATATTCTCGGAATTGCACCAAAATTTACGGAGATTTTTTATGCGACGGAAGACACCTGTGGACCAAAGGGCAGCCTGGGGGGCCACCCACAGGGCAGGGGCGGCCTGCTGCTGCGGCCCCACCTGGACCCGTGGGTGGGACCCGCCCCTGCTCCTGGGGCGTCCCCTCGGCCCCCTCCGACGCCTATAAAATCCCTTTTAACCTAAAAACGCTGGGGCGGCCATTTTTTTCCAGAAACTCGACCCCGACGCGCCGTCACCGAAAACCCTAGTTCGGGGTCCAATCTGAAGCTGTTCCGGCACCCTGCCGGGACGGGGATCGACCGCCGGAGCCATCTCCATCAACACCGCTGCTTCCCGCGATGAGGAGGGAGTAGTCCCTCACCGGGGCTGAGGCTTATACAAGTAGCTATGTGGTTATCTCTCTCTCCCATGATGTGATCTTCGTTGTGATCATGAGCTTTGTTAGTATAGTTGAATACATGATGTTTCCCTATGTGTAATGGATATGATTTTGCTCAAGTGATGTTATTTAGTACAATTTCCGGAGTCACCGTTGTGATCACGGTATCTCGGTGACAGTGTGGGTGCCGTGTGTGACTATGGATAATAGATTGGAAGGATCTTCATCATGAGTTTGTTCTTTATTATTGTTGGATTGAATAGATCATGAGGTTTCTTGATGCTTGTGTTATTGAATAAAGAGACTATTCAAGAAATAGGTTGTGGTGTTTGTTAGTACTATCATTGGATGCGGATAGTGACAGCATGAAGTGTCCATAGATGTGGAATACGAATTTTAAGTTGTGCTTTTCGTAGCCCTACGCAATTCTCATCCTATTTGATCCACAAAAGAATGATCTCCGAGTAACGTCCACCGTGCATGTGTTTTTGTGGGAACTATCATGTGTTTAATTATGTTAATGATGTTGAGAGTAGTCACTAGTGAAAGTATGAAGCCTAGGCCTTGTTTCCAAGCATTGATACACTGTTTTTAGTCACTTTTGTCACTTGTTTGCTTGCTGCCATTTTTATTACAGAATTACAAAATCACCTTATACCATCCATATCACTTGCATTTTACCATCTCTTCGCCGAACTAGTGCACCTATACAACTGACAATTGTATTAGGTGTGTTGGGGACACAAGAGACTTCTTGTATCTTAATTGCAGGGTTGCTTGAGAGGGATATCTTTGACCTCTACCTCCCATGGATTCGATAAACCTTGGGTTACTCACTTAAGGGAAATTTGCCGCTGTCCTACAAACCTCTGCGCTTGGAGGCCCAACAAGTCTACAAGAATAGATGCGTGTAGTAGACATCACACCTTGACCGTGAACACCGGGTAATTTGGCTCCTTGTCTTTAAGAAGGAGGCCCTCTAGCATCAAGATATATTCATGCAAAGTGTGCATGGGTCCACGTGCGAGGCGGAGCAGCTTTGGAGGCAGTATCGGTTTACCAGCTTCATGAACTCGGGCCAAGCCATCCGCACGGGGTGATACCGTGTCTTCATGACCCCGGATAGTCTTAGGAGCTGGCTGGCTCGCAGAGGCGCATGGCCCCCTCTTTCTCTTCCTGTGCTTCTTCTTCATCTCCGGGGATGGTGGGGGTGGTCGGGATGCGGACTCCGGGAAAACCGTCCTACGTAGTGTACCAGGGCTGAAGACGTTAGTCGGTTTGCGTAGAGCTTGATCGCCGGACTCCGGAGGCGTGTCTTGAGATAAACCCTGGAAGTTCAGGCACTGTGTGCATGTAGTAGGACGAGCAGGTTGATCGCCTTGAGCGCGGAAGAGTTCTTCATCCACAGGAGGCATGTACATGTCCATGATGGCGCTAGTGTTGAGGAATCCCTCGACGTTGACATCATCACCATCGTCGTCGTTGGCATCAAGTTGAGGTGCAACGGCAGTGCCTTTGGACGGTTGCGGTACAGACACTCCCAACAGTTTTTGGTGGTGGCTGCTGGTGGCGACGACCGCCGGTTCCTTCCGGGTGGCGGTGATGGCTGCAGGCTTCGAGGGCCGGACGATCGGGGGCCGGATGATCGGGGGCCTCGAGGTGGCGCCGGTGGTGCGCCGTAACCCTAGAAGACCACTCCCAAGACGAATCTGGGTCTTCGGGCATTTCATCAGCCAGCCGGTGCAATCTTTAAGGACCATGTCCTCGTCGGCTCCCGGAAGTTGAATGGGGGTCTCGACGTCACGAAACTCAGGCACTATCATAACCAACCTGACCCGCATCACGTCCTCGTCCATTTTACGGTGGTGCATATCGCGGCTCATTAGTTGTACGACAGTGCCTTGAGCACATTCCTTCAACTCGGCGCCGGGCACCACCCTATGAAGTAGTATGCAAGGCATGTCCTGAGTCAAAACATGTTGGGCATCATGAGATGGCAGTCATCATAGGCATAGTTATAGAAGATGCCGTGGACTAACTAATTAGTTACCTGGGTGATGGTGTCGAGCTCGACAACCGTCGAGACAAGGGCGCCGGTGCCGGCGTCCGGCCTATCATTCTCCGGCCGCTCGGGTGCATTATGGAGCACAGCCGTCGGCGGCTACGGCTCGGTATCTTTCTCGGTAGGGGGCGTCGTTGCGAGCAAATCGAGCGGCGGCTGCGCCGCGGCATTGGGCTGTGGGGTCGTCAGGTCCGGCGAAACATTCTGGTTCATGGTCGAGTTGCTGCCGCTGAAGCTGGGCACATGTATCGGCCCCTGTCGACCTTCTGCATGCCAAGTAGCTAACCCCTACATCAACCCAGGGGGTAAGAAACTTCTCAACTTCTCGTCCACTAGCCGCTGAACCGTGGTGGAGTCCACTTTTTCATTCTCCAGTGTCTCCACCTTCTTCCTTAGCTCCACAACCTCGGCTTTATCCTTACTCGGCTTCCTCCTCTCCTTTTTCGTCTGTGCGTCCGAGTGGTAGTAGTTCATGAACTTCATGCTCGTACCAAATCCGGACACACGGCCAGCTGACATAGGCGGCAGCGACTTGTCCCTATGCTTGTAAACGTTCGTCGCCCTGTTGAAAGTCGTGTCCCACAGCTCCGTCGACCCCCGGGACGATGGGCCGGCCTCAGCGTCAGCCTTCAACTCTACCTCCTGCAGACAAATTACGCATTAATTTAGAGAATTGGCTTCGTTATCTAATTAGTTCAACGCAATGGACTTTGAGATATCCGCGGTAATTAAATTCCCTACCAGATACTTCTCAAAATCCTTCACTGCATCATCGTCGGTAACGAATTCCCCCGTCTTCTTGTCCAGATAGTAGCGGGACCGGACAAAGTACCTCGTCTGCTCGTCCGTGATTTTTTCCCACGGGTTCTCTTTTCCGAGACGTGCATGCTCGGCATCCTCCTTGTCCCAAATGGGCTTTTTTCCTCGGTAACCGCCGCTTCCACAATGGTGGTTACCTATGTTTTGGTCCCGCATGTCCTTCCCCCACTTGGTCCATTTTACAGCCTTGTCAGTTTTTATGGCCAACTTGAATTCCCTCGAACTCTTCTTGGTCGAGCATCGGCTCTTTGGCTTTTATCTCCTCCCAGCTGAGACCCTTCCTAATCTTCTTCACCCGGAATTTCCAGCTGCTCAAGGTGGTGCTCATCTTCGTGATGGCTAAACTGTCCACCTTTTTGTTGAACGGCTCCGAGAACGTGTATCGTTGGTGAAGCTTCTGGAGGAGGTTGTCGACCAAAGCCTTATTGGCCTTGCTTCTGAGGTCCGTCGTGTTGATGGACATGCTTTCCCGGATGATGCACCCTAGTTGCATGTTGTACCCTGCGGCAAGGGCCGCAGGCGCAATTGGTAGGCCACTTGGCGTGACCTCAGTGAAATGGTCTGTGACATTGGCGAGCACTTGAGGTGTCCTCTCCTTCCTTTGCTTCTTCTGCTTTCGATCGGTCGGGTTGCCACCATCCGTGTGGTCGCCGCCATCGGTGGTGGTGGTGTCATCCTCATGGCTGCCACTAGCAGCTCCATCGGTGGTTTCGGCGTCGTCGTCCTCCGGGCCCTCTTGCTCATCGTCGGCACGGTCGCCACTAGCAGCTCCGGCAGCGGCCTCCTCCTCCTCCAACTCCTGGGATGCTTCCCAGAACGACTTGTTGGCGTCTCTAGCTACTTCTTCGATGGTCATGTTCTTAGAAGGGCCCGCGGGCTCCGACATGTTTGCACTTAATTAAAAAGAGGCAAAAAGTTAGTATAACACAAATATAAGAAAAAAATCACTTAATTAAGTACTAAGATACCTCGGCCCATGCATTAGTCGCAATACCCCATATGTACTATTTTTAGCAAAGTCATGCAAAAATTCATGAAAAAATTTGGCATGACCTTTGCTAAAAAAGGGACATATGGAGTACCCGGATTTGCCGGAACGGAAGTTAATTGACGTTCCGGCAATCTCAAGGGCCTCTCGGGGTACCTGCAAACATTTCACAAATCATGTTGCCGGCATCGCCGGCCGGCAACATCCACATGCACGACACGATGGTCGGAGCACAAACAACCACGACACGATGGTCGTGGTAGCACAGAACACAAGCACACACAACCTCATTATGAATAATATAAATGGCCACCGATGAGTTCACAAGAGCCATAGCAAAAATTACCAACACTTGCACCTGTATAACAAAAGGCCAGCCCCTGGTTCAAAAACCAGGTAACAAGATATCCAATATGTAAACAATATTTAAGGCAGAACTGGAATTTTCTTGTTTCTCCTGTTCCTAGTAACAAGATATCCAATATGTAAACAATATTTAAGTACACGGAAACTTGCTATCAATTACCTATCTGTCATGAATCATTTGATGCGCTCTATTCTTTTTGTGTTCTTGTTTACACCAGAATATGAAGTATGAATCAGTTTTTAATTTGATATTAGAAAATCTTACTAATTGTTGTGTTTGATAATGTATTGTAGTGTTACTAGTTCTGACCGTTGTCATTTTTTGTAAATAAACAATTGACCATAACAACTTCAGCCTATATCTTCTCTGCTTTTAATATAGTGGTAATTATTATTATAACTTTGGCACTATGGGGGGGGGGGGGGGCTTAGGCTGCATGAGTTACCATGCGTTTAATCATTTATTGTCATTTCGGTGCCTTTTACACCATAATTAAACATTTCAACAATCACAAAGTGAATCCTAGCCCACTTTGACAAATCAATTACATAGTAGCCCATTAATTTCCCATTATTTGGTTGGTTGTTGCCACTACCAAATATCATGGCAAAGTTTGAACTGTAGAAGGTGGATGGACACATGATGTTCAACAAAAGAAGTGACAACTAACTAACTAAATGCATAGAATGAAGAAGTGAATCTTTCCCAGTTTACTTAAAACCATAAGATTGAGATTTCCTCATCTTTAATTTGAATCCTAAAATCTGGTCAAATAGTTCTTGGCAACGACTTAATGTACGTAGTAGTTATTTCTTGATCATCATAGAAATAAATAGCAAAACAACAACTCAATTATATAACCAAAGAAATTTAGGGGTGTCATACATGTTACGAGTTCCAGAACACATGTGTAACATGTGTGCCAACTGAAACATCCCCATCAGAATTTGTAAAGGCATAGCCCCTTTGCCTAGCTACACGGGCAAGGTAGGTGTGAAAGGAGAGCATCGGCAAAAGGAATGGAAGGAGCCGAGAAATGGAAAGGGGACGTTTGTGTAGTAGAGTGGTTAATCGGATGGCATGCATTGATCATTATTAGCATTGATTGGGGAGAGAATAGAAAGGTTTAGTTGATAGGGAAAGGATGACTATGCGAGTATACATAGAGTCCACATAGGTTTAGTTGATAGTTCTTATTTTTTGCGGCAGTGAGCAGCATGGGAGCAGCAGTGAGTGGTGATTGCTACTGATGAAGAGTTGGGTGGTGCCCCAAGCGAAGGCGGAGATGTAGCAAGCAGCAGTTTTCCCTCGATAACGAACCGAGGTTTATCGAACCAGTAGGACCTTGAAATCAACAACAAAGTGAATGTTGAAGATCTCTAGCGCTTAATCTTCAACAGACGTGGACCTGCACACACTCAACCAAAATACTTTGCCCCCAACGGCGGAAAGGTTTTCAATCTTTCCGGTCTCGCAGAAAACAAAGCGGTTAATTGTATAGTGAAATAGTTGAATTATGAAAATGTACCAGAGGAGCAATGATGATTAAAAGTGATGAATAAAGGTTGCAATCAATGTAAAAAGATGGACCGGGGGCCATGGGTTCACTAGTGGAGTCTCTCAAGTAAATAGAACATTCATATGATGGGTAAACAAATTATAGCTGGGCAATTGACAAGATTATAACACAAACTTAATCTAACTATGACAAAGAGAACATGATAATATTTAAGTAGGCATCACGACAATGAACAAAGACCGTTGAGTCCAACTGCATCTTTGTCTAAAAAGTCCACCGTGGGATCGCAATCCAGTCTGTCACCCATCGGTATTAAGTTGCAAGCAACAGACATTTGAATTAAGTAAAGCGTATGAAATAAGCAATATTAAATATCAAAATAGACTTTAACACCGCTGTTTTACCCTTAGTAGCAACAGCACACCCTCGCCCTTAGACGTTTCTGTCACTCGTGCCCAGGAACAAAAGGGGGCATGAACCCACTATCTAGCATAAATACTCTCTCTTGAAGATACACACAATCACTTGGCCAATGTAACTACGCACATCGGAGAGCATGTAAGAACATAAATCAACATATAAGAATCATGCACAATCTGATCATAACTTTATAATCCATCGGTCGTTTTTAGGGTTTTTAGGATTTTAGGATTTTATAATCATGCACAAAATAATGGCTGCCCCCGTCGTTTTTAGGGTTTTTAGGATTGTATAGGCGTCGGAGGGGGCCGAGGCGGTGCCCAGGGGGCAGGGAGGGCCCCACCCGCGGGTCTAGGGGGCCGCGGAAGGCACCCGCCTGTGGCCCTGGGTGGCCCCCCAGGTCGCCCTTCGGTCTCTGTCTTCGTCTTGGCGTAAAAATAATCTCCGAAAATTTTGGTCCAATTCCGAGAATATTTCAGAAGTAAATTTCTGAAACACAAAAACAACAATAACAGGGAACTGGCACTGGGCATCTTGTCAATAGGTTAGTCCAACAAAATGCATAAAAATGATGTGATATGATAATAGAAACATGTGACAACATCACAAAATTAGCATGGATCACTCAAAAATTATAGATGCGTTTGACACGTATCAGCATCCCCAAGCTTAACTCCTACTCGTCCTTGAGTAGGTAAGTGATAACAAAATAATTTTTTATGAGACATGCAACCAACATAATCTTGATCAAGATAGTAATGCAAAGCACATGATGTGAATAAGGTGATCCAAAACAATTGTCTATAGTTGACATTAAGCAAACAATGATTAACAAACGCTAGCTAACAAATGCTAAAAACTTTTCATGAATAAGTGCGTTGGAGACATGGAACCATACATAAGGTTTAGAAAGAAGAATTGCAAATTATGTCTCCAATGTAAAGCATCAATCATTCTTCAAAGCATCCAAGTAGTCATTCATGAAAATAGCCAAGCTCGAGTCAGGTGTTCTAATCCATCTCCTTCACAAATCAACTGTTTCGAAGTCTACTCAACTAGTGCAAGTAAGAAGTGGCTTTGGCACCAAGATGTTATGGCAAACAGAACAATGATGGAGGTTTGGAAGGTCAAAAAGAAAGGCTCAAACAGTGGAGAGGGTAACCACAAGACAGAAGGAAGTCCCGTAGTTGACACTGTATGAGGAGTAGTGATTGCCATGCAACGGATGCACATAGAGCTATAAGTGTATGAAAGCTCTCCAATGGAACTAGTGGGGGTGCATCCAACTTGCTTGCTCATGAAGACCTAGAGCTCACTTGAGGAGGCTCATCCTTGGAATATACAAGCCAAGTTTTATAACGTTAATTCCCCACATAGTTATACTACTAAAACAACATGAGAACTATCTACAATGAAGTGTAGATGCTAGCTACCACAAGTGTGGTAAAAAAGGATAGTAGTGCTGCTTGATACGTGTCAAACGTATCTATAATTTTTGAGTGATCCATGCTAGCTTTGTGATGTTGTCACATGTTTTTAATATCATATTACATCATTTTTATGCATTTTGTCGGACTAACCTATTGACAAGATTCCCAGTGCCAGTTCCCTGTTTTTGTGCTGAAATTGTTGCAGAAAGTTACTTATGGAAATATTCTCGGAATTGGACGAAAATTTACGAAGATTTTTTATTGGACAAATAAGGACCGGAGCCAGAAGGGCAGGTCCAGCAGAGGTCCAGAAGGGCCCCCGCGGGTCTCACCCGCGGGTGACAGGTGGCCCACAGCCGGGGCCCGCCCCTACCCCTCGGGCACCCCCTCACGACGCCCTTTGGCCTATAAATTGCTCCCGAAGAAAAACACCTAACCCCCGAAGGATTTTCCCAAATACGCAACAGAGCTCCGCCGCCATCGCCGTCAAGTTTCGGGGGTTCAGAAGGTCCTGTTCCGGCACCCTGCCGGGACGGGGATCAGCCGCCAGGGCCATCTCCATCAACACCGCTGCTTTCCGTGATGAGGAGGGAGTAGTCCCTCACCGGGGCTGAGGCTTATACAAGTAGCTATGTGGTTATCTCTCTCTCCCATGATGTGATCTTCGTTGTGATCATGAGCTTTGTTAGTATAGTTGAATACATGATGTTTCCCTATGTGTAATGGATATGATTTTGCTCAAGTGATGTTATTTAGTACAATTTCCGGAGTCACCGTTGTGATCACGGTATCTCGGTGACAGTGTGGGTGCCGTGTGTGACTCTATCGATAAAAGATTGGAAGGATCTTCATCATGAGTTTGTTCTTTAATATTGTTGGATTGAATAGATCATGAGGTTTCTTGATGCTTGTGTTATTGAAGAAAGAGACTATTCAAGAAATATGTTGTGGTGTTTGTTAGTACTATCTTTGGATGCGGATAGTGACAGCATGAAGTGTCCATAGATGTGGAATACGAACTTTAAGGTGTGCTTTTCGTAGCCCTACGCAATTCTCATCCTATTTGATCCACGAAAGAATGATCTACGAGTAACTTCTACCATGCATGTGTTTTTGTGAAACTATTATGTGTTTAATTATGTTAATGATGTTGAGAGTAGTCACTAGTGAAACTATGAAGCCTAGGCCTTGTTTCCAAGCATTGATACACCGTTTTTAGTCAGTTTTTAGTCACTTTTGTCACGTGTTTGCTTGCTGCCATTTTTATTACAGAATTACAAAATCACATTTTACCATCCATATCACTTGCATTTTACCATCTCTTCGCTGAACTAGTGCACCTATACAACTGACAATGTATTTGGTGTGTTGGGGACACAAGAGACTTCTTGTATCTTAATTGCAGGGTTGCTTGAGAGGGATATCTTTGACCTCTACCTCCCGTGGATTCGATAAACCTTGGGTTACTCACTTAAGGGAAATTTGCCGCTGTCCTACAAACCTCTGCGCTTGGAGGCCCAACAAGTCTACAAGAATAGAAGTGTGTAGTAGACATCAAGCTAATTTCTGGCGCCGTTGCCAGGGAGGTAAGGTAAACGGCACTCACATCCACCGGGAACTAAGCTAATTTCTGGCGCCGTTGCCGGGGAGGTGAGCGCTTGAAGGTATCTTCTTTAGATCTTGCAATTAAATCTTTTTGTTTCTTGTTTTTATTTCACTAGTTAGGCTTAATGGAAAGCAACAAAAAAATGAGAGAGCTTTACAAAATTTACCTTGAAATTGGTCATGATGCTTTTGAAGAGAAAATTAAAAAAACCTATGGAACTTTATTTGCATAAGAATCATGCTTGTGGCAATGTTATTAGTATGATTTCTTTGAATGTCATTGTTGCTAATGCTATGGAAAATTGCAAGCTTGGGGATGCCGGTTTTGATGAATATGATCTTTTTAGTCCCCTAAGCTTTGAGGAGAAAATTTGCTTTGATGATACTTTGCCTCCAATATATGATGATTATAATGATGAATGTGATCTTTTCTGTCCACATACTATTGAAGAAAAAGTTTATTATGATTATGATATGCCTCCTATTTATGATGATTACAATGATGGCTATGATAGTTTTACTCCCACTATTATTAATGAGAAGGATTTTGCTTATGTGGAGAGTAATAATACTTTTATGCATGTGAATCATGAGAAAAATGCTTTATGTATGTTATTGAGTTTTCTTATGATTCTACTGAAAGTTATTTTGAGAGAGGTAAGTGTGGTTATATAAATTTTCATCTTATAAAGTTTCCCCTCTTTATGTTGAAGGTTTTAATGTTGCACTTGCTTTGTCTTCCTATGCTTAATGCTTTATGCTCCAATGATTTATTTTCTTACAAGATGCCTATGCATAGGAAGATAGTTAGACTTAAATGTGTTTGATATTTGCTTCATGATGCTCTCTTTTGCGTTCCAACTCTTATTCTTATGAGAGCATCATTAAAATTATCATGCCTAGCTAAAAGGCTTAAAAGAAAAGCGCTTGTTGGGAGGCAACCCATGTTTCTTTTCTTTTAGTTTGTTTTTGTATTTCTTGAGTCATGAAGTTGTTGCCTCTGTAGCAATTTCATTGTATCTTTTTCTTTTGGGTTTTTGTGCCAAGTTTAGCCTCTAATGCATTGAAAGTGCGAGGTGTTGTTTTGCTGTCCAGAAATAGAATTTTGTCCTTCACTGTTCGAAAATCTAAAAATCATCTGAATTTTATATTTTTCTGAAATTTTTAGAAAGCAAGCCTGATACTTTTATCTATCTTTTGTTAGTTTTGACTTTTCTGATTTGAGCTACAGAAGTTCCTCGAACAATTCAATCTTGACAGACTGTTCAGTTTTTGACAGATTCTGCTTTTATTTGTATTCGTCTTTTTTACTATCATCAAATGTGATACTCTAGAAAAGGAGTGCCATACTTAGGCTTAGTAAATAGTAGCTAATGCTCAATAAAGTTGTTTGCAATTTGTCTTTAGTTGAACACATGTGCATTTTAATTTTATGAGCACTAACCTTCTAATCAGTTTATGAGAAGTTTTGTGTGAAGTGAGTTTTTAAGTTCCAAAGGAGAGGAACATGAAGAAATTGAAGATGGATCAAAGCTCAAGCTTGGGGATTCCCCCATGGCACCCCCTCTGAATATCATGAACCATCAAGCATCTAAAGCTTGGGGATGCCCAAGGCATCCCCTCTTCTTCATCGACTATCATGAGGTCGTCTTCGTTGAACTAAGTTTTTATCACTTTACATAATATGTGCTATGCTTGGAGCATCTTTTTACTTTCAGTTTTGTTTGTTTATTTGCTGGTCATATGCTTGTTGGATCCTTGCTTTGTTTGTGTGGGAGAGAGACACGCTTCGCTTTTTCATTTGAATACTCCTGCGCTTCGCTTATATCTTGTTGAGTATTCTTAGCTAGTGTTTGTTTGCTAGTATGCTCTCGCTTTTAGCTTTTATCTTGTTTAGAGCTGCTAGTAGATGATATTAAACTCAATTGTTCTTCACTTATATTTGTTAGAGAGTTGTTTTGGTTGCTTGCTTGATTTGTTAGAATGATAAAATCCTATGCATGTGATATTGGAATGAAACGAAAGCCTGCATATTATTGTAGATCATTGTGTGGATAATTGATACTTCTCATTTGTTTTGAGATATTAATATGAATGCTTAAACTTGCTGGTTATTTGAGTGGAATTGATTAGTAAAGAAATACTGTTAAAAACTTGAAACTGTGTGGTGTTTCGCAATTGTTAATTCTTTAAGCTAATCTTTCCATCAAAAGAATTTTTTGGTCAACATTGGAGACGGTGTGGAGCTTTTATGGTTATGATTGATAAATGTCTTATGCTACTCTGTTACCGGTTAATTTAGATGTTTGCTTCAAATACCTTCTTTGCTAAGCCCAAAAAATCGTACTGAGTGTATGGTTCACTCGTGCATCCAAATCCCAAAGCCAAACTATCTTGCCAGCTGAGTCCACCATATCTACCTATGCATGGTATTTCCTGCCATTTCAAGTAAATTTTTCATGTGCTATCTTTAAAGATTCAAAATACTCCTTTTGTGCCTCTGTTTTTACGCTCATGAGGGAGCAGTAGAGAGCTAGATATAACTTGTGATGAGCAAGGTGATTTCCCCCTTTCACCTGGTGTCGATGGATTACGTCTTCACTTGAATCAACCCGAGAGACACAAATTAATATGCTTAATTGTCACACATACACACAAATTAATACACAAAAAAAGTCTTCTTCGTCCCGGCGGCCGGTTCCGAGCTAGCTTATCTTCTTTCCCTTCTTCGCGGTTGAATACTTTAGGCCGGGCACTTTGAGATTTCTTCGCGTGAATGGACAACCTTTAGTAGGTAGGAAGGTCTTCCTTCTTTCTTTACTAGTAGTAGGCCTGTCGAAGTACTTGTCGAATTCCTCTTCGATCTTCGGATCGCCGTTCTTGTCCAAGTCTTCCTCGTTGGCGTCTCCTTCCATCCCGATGATGGTCCTCTTGCCCCTCCTCATGACAACACAGCTAGGCTTTGACGGGTCAGTAATGAAGAATCACTGTTCAACCTGGCTAGCGAGTACCCATGGCTCATTTTTCCCGTAGGCATTCTTCGATTTGGCATCGGGTATTACCATGGTGGTGAAATACCGGCCTTCTTTGACGACGTCCTTGGCCCATCTCACACGGAACATTGGCACCAACTGTCCACAGTAGTTGAGTTCCCATATCTTCTCGATCCTTACGAAGAATCTTTCCTTGACAGTAGCCTCGTCATCGCCGTAGGATAGCATAGTTACTCCTGAGTTTTGATATTCGCTATTCCTGTCATTTTCCTCAGTGCAGAATCTGTAACCGCTGATGTCGTACGACTGATAGGTCTTTACGTTGTGCCCGGGGCCCTGTGATAAGGAGAATATGATTTTTTTTCATCTTCCGTAGCTGGCGGTATGCTCTCTGCTTGAACCAATTGCCTTTTCTTGAACCAATGCGTGAAGCTGGAGTTGTGCTCTCTGGTTACGTCTCCCTTCTTCCTCGGCCGGCCCAGGTCGATGTAATTCAGCTCGATTAAGCTTTTGTGCTCTTCCACCCAAGGTTCGATCAATTGTAAGTGTTGAAGTGTGACCCGGTGAGCCCTGTTGAAGTCGTCTTGTCGACCATGAATGCCGACGGAGTGAGAGGTAGCCCTCGCGGTGACCAAATACCTCGAGCTTGCCGAGGTGCGTCCTGATGGGCAGACCAACATCCTGGTTCTCGGTGCTTAGATAATTCTGGCAGAAGGATATGCACTCATAGGTTAGGAAGCCCTTGGCCATGCTTGCGTCTAGACGGGACCTGTTGCAAACGTATCGTTTCATGACACCGTTCTGCCTTTCGAACGGCATCATGTAGTGCAGGAACGGCATCATGTAGTGCAGGAACATCGGCCCGAGCTGCCTGATGTCATCAACGGCATGGAGAAGGAGATGCACACAGATATCGAAGAATGCGGGCGGGAAGTAAATCTCGAGCTCGCATAGTATCACCACGATCTCTTCCTGTAGCCTGTTGAGCTGCCTCACGCCGATCGACTTCCTGTTGATGACGTCGAAAAAGTTGCAAAGGCCAAACAGCGTATCACGGACGTGCTCGTCCATTAGCCCTCAGATCGCAACGGGGAGTATCTGCGTCATCAGCACGTGACAGTCGTCAGACTTCATCCCGCTGAACCTCTTCTTCATTGCGTCCAGATATCTGCTTATCTTCCCCGCGTAACCGTGAGGAAATTTGACTCCTAGGAGGCACCTGAAAAACTTCTCGAGCTCCTCCGGACTCATAGTGAAGCAGGCAGCGGGAAGCACCACCGCGTTCTTCTTTACCCTTTTGCGGTGACCTTGAGTCCCTTCCGTCTGATCATCATCATCATCACTAGCGAGGGCCTGAAGATCTTTCCTGATGCCAAGCCATTTCAGATCATATCTTGCTTTCGTCCCATCCTTGGTCCTATCCGACATGTTGCAAAGAGTGCCAAGCAGACTCTCGGTAACGTTCTTGGCAATGTGCATTACATCGAGGCTATGGGGCGTGTGGAGTACCTTCCAGTACTCCAAGTCGTGGAAAACATACCTCGCTTTCCATACACCCAGCAGGGGATCTACCCTCGGTCGCTTCTTTCCCGGCGCAGGGCACTCCTCCCAAATTTTCAAAAGCTCGTTGATTTCTTCGCCGCTCCTCGGGCACGGGGCTCTTTCAAGCTCGTCTTTACCATTGAACAAATCACCGCATTTCCTCCACGGGTGATCCATGCGAAGCCACCTTCGAGCCCCTGGGAACATGGTTTTCGAAGACCCGGGATCCCTTGGTAGCTGGAGATGCAGGGTCTCATCCATGCACTTGACACATGCGCAGAATCCGTGGCCTACCTGGGCCGATACATATGAGCAACTAGGATAGTCCTGCACCGTCGTGAGCAACGCGGCTCTCATATCGAAATAATCTCTAGTGTAGGCGTCCCACGTACGGACTGGCGTCTCCCACAACCTGGCTAACTCCTATTTCAACAACGCGAGATACAGATGTATGTCGATACCTGGTTGTTTCGGCCCATGAATGAGAATACTCATGTGTATGTACCTTTGCTTCGTGCACAGCCACGGGGGAAGGTTGTAAGGCCATACAAACACGGGCCAGGTGCTATGCGTGCTACTCTGGTTGTCGAACGGATTGAGTCCATCGGTGCTCATACCCAGCCTGACGTTCCTTGCATCGCCCCCAAAATCTTCGAAGGCGATGTCCAATGCTTCCCACTGGCAAGCGTCTGAAGGGTGTGTCAGGATCCTGCCCTTCTCCGGATCTTCTTCGGGCTTCTCCCTTTCCGCGTTCCATTGCATGAGCTTTGCTTCCTTAGGGTCCACGAAATACCGCTGCAGACGGTGAGTGATAGGAAATTACCATACCACTTTTCGAGGAACATTCTTGTTCCCACTCTTGTACCGCCCCTGGCCGCACACCGGACATGTGGTTCTGTCCTTGTACTCACCCCGATAAATTGCGCAATCATTGATGTAGGCGTGGTATCTGTCGTACGGTAGGTCAAGAGGGCACACGACTTTCTTGGCCTCCTCGATACTGCTTGGCAATGTGTTCCCCTCGGGAAGACGATCGTGCCAGAATTTCAGGTTCTTGCTGAAGCTGACGTCGGTCCATTTGTTTTCCTCCTTCATCTGTAGAGCATCAAGCGTTACATGCAAGCGCGTATCCTGGGGCCGGCAATCAGGATACAACGGAGTCATCCCATCTTTCTCCATTTGCGCCAGCTTGGCTTTCTCTCTGGCTGCACCTCTGGCGTTGCTCGTCTCCTTGAGGAGCAGTTCTTGAACATGAGGGTCCCGCAAGGCCGAAGTTAGTGAGGTCTGCGTGTCCGCGTCTTCTCCACCACCATCTACTCCTTCATCACGACCGTGTCCGCTGGCATCTCCTTCGTCATGATGATCTTGTCCGCCGGCATCTCCTTCGTCATGATGATCTTGTCCGCCGGCATCTCCTTCATCATGATAACCATGTCCGAGAGACTCTTCATCTTCTCGCCCGCCCTTGTCTTCATGCGCACCATTTGCTGTCGGCGCCTTGTTGAAGCCTATCCAGAAACTGCGCCTGAGCAGGTGATCCTCCAATTGTCCGGAATCAGGGTCGATCCACCTCACGAGTTTACATGTTCGACACGGACATCTTATCGGGTGCCTGTTGCACCGAATCATGTCCGCCTTCGCTTCTTCCTTGTATCTACCGATTTGACCAGAGCTCATCATGATGACCATGGTTGCTATAGATAGAGCAGAAATGAGAAACGAGAGTATGTTAATTAGAACCGCAACATGCATACGCACACACACACATGCATGGTCGCCGGAAAAATTTGGCATGACCTCTCCTAAATCTAGGACATATGTGTAGTGCAAAAATTTGCCGAAACGGAAGTTAATCGACATTTCGGCAAACATCCATGCACCACGCCGGCGCAAGCAACAACAAAAAGTTTCTTCGCACATGCAAAAATTCATGCACACCACACAAGTTCCATGTACAAGCATCGTCTCGCCATCGTGCAAACCGCCCGTCGACAAGCGCTTCACCTACAACCATACACATCGCCGACCACACAAAACATGCATATGCATGTCCATCCAAGTATACTCACCTAGTAGGTTTGTCACCGAGACGTGACTGCGATCGATGAGAGAGAGTGTGTGGTGTTGGAGAGAAAAGGAGATGTATTGGGAGAGGAGGAGAGTATATATGGAGCCTCCCCCGGCCCTCACCAATTATCTATCAAATAAAGTAGGTTTAACTACAAAAAATGGAGAAAAGTATGGGCAAAATGGGATGGGAGGGAGGAGGAAGACGATCTAGCTAGGTGGGAGGAGAGGGGAAGAAAAAGACACAATGGGGTTAGGTAGGGGCGCTGCCACTTTTGTATTTCTGGAAAAGCAATTCTGTGGCGCATGGGGCCACATGCGCCACAGAAATGTAACTTTCTATGGCCCATGGAGAAGAATGCGCCACAGAAATAAGCATTTCTATGGCGCATGTGGCTCCATGCGCCACAGAAATGGCTCCTCGCAATCATTGGTGCCGGGGCCCACCATATTTCTGTGGCGCATGGGGCCAGATGCGCCACAGAAATTTCGCCACAGAAAAGGCGGCGTAGGATGCAAGCCAGCCGTTGGTTGTGGGGCCCACATAATTTCTGTGGCGCATGGGCTAGCATGCGCCACAGAAAGAGGGAATTCAGTGGCGCATGTGCTAACCATGCGCCACAGAAAGTGGGGGAATTCTGTGGCGCACCGTGCCTGGTGCGCCACAGAATATTATCTGCGGCACACGGCTACTTTGGTGCGCCACAAAATGTGGTTCCACCTATAGCCTGTTTCCTAGTAGTGAATATGCAGAACAAAATATCATGTGAGGTTGGTCTGTCTCTTCTCGATTCACAAGTAGTACATACTACCAATCTCCTAGAATGCTGATAACTAGTAACTCACCGTCAGACTTGTTATAAAATAGCGCAGCAGAAATTAGATCAACAACGAACAATAACACAGATTTTTACGTGGAAACCCTTACGGGAAAAAACCACGGCACGCACGAAGGCGTCTCACTATAATTGGGAGGAGTATTACATACACGAGAGGACAAACCCTTCTCGTGCTATCAATGAGGCTCTACCTCTTTCTCTTTCTCTCTCTCTCTCTCTCTCTCTCTCTCTCTCTCTCTAATCTATGACTACCTGAACCTATATATAGTGGGGCAAACAACTCTCTTTCTTGACGGACACGAAACAGAGTTGTAGTCAAACGCCGTAGTCCAGTAGGACTCCATCTATAATACAATAGGTACGTGGGATTCGGGACACAATAAAATAACACTCCACCTTGGACCGAAATCCCTTACAATAGTCATATCTAGCATCAACTCCTCAATTAAAGTCATCACAAGTAATCCTTGTCTTCAAATGTCCATAGGACTTATACACTTCTCACGAAGTCACATTGAGCAAATCAATCGGTAGGTCGTCCAGTAAACAACACAGCTGTCAACAAAGCAGACATACGAAGCTTGGGTCTTCCCAACAAAAGTCTGAGTCTGTGCCATTGACCTTAAAACCCGAAACTACTCAATCATCAAATGACATTCGTCATCATATCTCCTGTGGTGCCTGAACGAGCGCATAGCTCATAGTGCAACATCTTGGTGCACATAGCATTGTGAAGAACTCATATCATGGAATCTGAATGTGCTACAAAACCAAGAGCACAAACCTCGGCAAACAATACTCATGCAAGAGTATCTGGTGTGGACGGCATCTCGTACACCCAAAATTGTCGACGGTTAATGAAAAAAAAATCCATGATATGGTCAAAACTATCCTTGTAGAACAACTGTCGGATGAAGGAACCTCCTGAAATCGCAACGGAGCTTACAACTCTGCAATAGACCCCTCTTGAAAGAGCAAAGACAACTCAATTGCACTGAACCTTAACAGTACTCATGTTGTAGTATCTAGCAGACACAAATCTCCTTTCTTATACCTCAGCTGATCCTCATCACGAACAAAACCTTCACATGCATAACAGCAAAACTTTTGAAGAGCAAAAGTATATGCTGGCTACCAACAGGCTTAAACAATAATTACCTCCTCCATATTTTTTTCCTGATAACTGTGTTCATCATATAATTGCAGCAATATATCTCCCAACAGGCTGTAATCCAATAAACTCCACCTTGAACAGAAAACTAAATAGTGCATCCTCAAACGGCTTACGCCAACAATGTCCGCATCTTGACTTGCCATAGGGTAAACCTTGTGTCACGGCCCAACAACGGTAGATCATACTCCATAACCATGAGCAGATAAATCCGTACACAAGTAGTACAAGCCAAACAAATATTCCTTGCAGAATTAAACTTGCGAACAAACAACTGAGAAAATAGCACCTGGTAGCTGATTGGGTGGATGTAGCAACACGGATATTTTCCTGGTACACTTGTAGTGCACGTACCAATTTGGAGATGAAAAATCAATCTGAACTAGTACTCTGATCTCAACTAGTACTCTCGAGACTTCAATGCTTCACGTGAAGCTAGCAGCAGCACTAGGTAGTAGATTGCTTTGATTACCTTGCTTTGGGTCTTGATCCAACAGAGCTGACCGGTGGAATTTATTTGCTTGTTCATCAAACAGGTATGCTGCCTTATGTGCGGTGAAGCACGGACGAAATCCATCTAATCGTCTGTGTCTCCTCGATCGGTACTCCACGCAAGGAATTGGAAACCGACTAGAATAGACGGCGGATCCGAACCGATCTGAAAAAGGCTTGCACACAGACAGGAAAATAGAGAACGACTCTGGCGATCTCGGCGGATTGAAACAGCAGCGAAAAACAAATCTTACGAGAGGCGGCGCAATGGATGCCCAAACGAAAAATCGTAAACTCTCTCAGATCTCGTAGATTGGATCTCACGAAATACCTTAATAAAGCTGCATGATGCCGCAAGACTGCGGCTGTTGATCCAATCGATGATGAACTGCGCGATGCTGTCCCGGGAGCGCAGCGGGAAGTCTCCCGGGACAGCGGATCTTGAAACCTCAAGCTCTGATACCACTTGTTATAAAATAGCGCAGCAGAAATTAGATCAATAACGAACAAGAACACAGATTTTTACGTGGAAACCCTTACGGGAAAAAACCACGGCACGCACGAAGGCGTCTCACTATAATTGGGAGGAGTATTACAATACACGAGAGGACAAACCCTTCTCGTGCTATCAATGAGGCTCTACCTCTTTCTCTCTCTCTCTCTCTCTCTCTCTAATCTATGACTACCTGAACCTATATATAGTGGGGCAAACAACTCTCTTTCTTGACGGACACGAAACAGAGTTGTAGTCAAATGCCGTAGTCCAGTAGGACTCCATCTATAATACAATAGGTACGTGGGATTCGGGACACAATAAAATAACAAGACTGTGCATTACTGCTAGGGTAACCCCATCTGCTAGAGTTGAAGCTAACACAAAATGTTTGCACTTGCCAGAAACAAAACCATGCAGGTGCTAAAAAAGTAGAAATAATTACAGCTTGGGAACCAGGTATAGTATGGAAGTTGAAATACTGTAGAAGGATACGGATTTTAATGCACTCATTAGCAGTTTTGTGTCTAAATCAGTGAGCGAGATAAGGAGCATTCATCAATGTTTAGTCTTTTTATTTTCTGTCACATTGGTTCTAGTCCAAATTGAAACTGAAACCTAGTCCAAATTGAAGGTGTGTACCATATTCAGTGTTGCATAAATTCACTGCTAACCTTATTAGGGTCACTGAATCTGATTATATGAGTGCCACTTTTGTTATCAATAGTCACTAGTGTGTTTATTTGCATGTTGTTGATAGAAATCATCGACATGAATAACCCTCTCGTCTTTAATCTGTACCTGGGAACAAGCTACTGGAATGAAGTTAATTTAAGTGATGCAGGTGTAGTTCATTGGATGGAGAAACATAGCTGTCTCCTGCTGATTACCTACAAGTTTGTGTGGTAAAGACACATGTAGTCGCTAGTTTCAAATTCATGGGATAACACAAGTTATGCTCTGTATTCAGTTTAGTTGCGGTGAAGGTATCCCTGGTTTCAGATATATGTCTTTTGACATTTTCAGATGGTGAGTAGTAGAGAAAGTACATATATAATTCACTATACCCCTCATATTGTTCTTTGCCACATCGATTTTGAAATTAGAATTTCGTTTTTGCAGGCTCAAAAGATCAACGATAGTTGCTTTATTTGGATATCCGATCTGTACAATAGAAGGCAGAAGATGTAAAGGATATAGGATTAGTTAGAATATCATATTTTGAAGCAAAAAATGTAAGCTGTGTGTACTCATAAGATAATTGTTTTTGTATGGGATGATTCCAGTAATCAATATAAAGTTATTTCTTCATGCAATGCATTGAGTGTGTTGTCGTGCGTATCTTATAAACTATATATATATTGTCTTTTTGAGGCAAAAATGCAACCATCTTTGAAGCAATCAAGCCACCTGGCCCAAAAAATAATATTTATTTTAAAATAAAATAATTCAATCCGTGTACATCAGGTACCAACGGATACAATGGTTGCTTCATATCTGTTGCCACTTTGCAACGCTCTACCCATGGGCTACCAACAGATTTATATGCGTTGCATTATATCCTTGCAACGCCCGAAAACGCAACGCATACTAATTCCGTTGGTAAAGGTGCTAGCAACGCTTATATGACCATTTAGATACAGATTGTTGCGTTGCTGTAGGGGGGTTCCTGTTGTAGTGTATTAGAGATTTAATATTTATTGATTCTTTTAATCGACAAACATTAACACTTACCCCTTTGAACTATTCTGAAATCCCGAAATAATTTCGGTGTTGTCCAATATTTTCTCCAGCATTCCGTATCCTGTCAAAAGCGTCGACGAAACTTAAGTGTGTCACCCTACGGTTCGTGAATAATGTGAACATGACCGAGGCACTCTCCAATCAATAATCAACAGCGGGATCTGGAGAACCGTAATGACTTCCACACATTCAACGATGGATCTTGTGATCGCGTGAACCATAAACATTATACTCAATCCCTATTGTCTCGCGATATTTTACTTATCCAAGATCCAATCATCGGTATCAACTATACCTAGTTCGATCTTGTTACCGACAAGTATTCTTTACTCGTTCCGTGATATGACATTCATGTGACCTAGTCACGTGCTTGCAAGCAGTGTCAATGTGATATCACCGAGAGGGTACAGAGTATATCTCTCTGTCATTTGGATGGACAAATCCCACTCTAGATCCATGAGCATCAACTAATAATTTTAGAGTATCCAAATCAACCTTTATAGTCACCCTATTACGGTGTGATGTTTGATGTCATCAAAGTACTCTTCCGATGTTAGTGATTGACATGATCTCATGGTCTAAGGACTAGAGCTACTTCGTATGTGATTGATACAACAATGTAAACTTAATGACTTGATCGTATTGCTATACCTACTTTGGGTGTGTGATCATCACATCATTCTTCTAATGACGTGACCCCGTTATTAACAACATCCAATGTTCTTGATCAGAAAACCTTGACCATCAGTTAATCAACGAGCTAGCTAAATGAGAGAAGTTACTAGGAACTCTTACTTGTTTATTAAACGCACAAGTATTAATGTTTCCGGTTAATACAATTTTAGCATGTGAAATAAACATCTATTATAAACATGGAATAAGATAATAACCACTTTATTATTGCTTCTCGGGCATGTTCCCTTCACTATCAACATATGATCTAGTCTTAAATATCTCGATGCGAGGAGCTCAAAAGTGAAAACCGGTCCATATTACAAACCGATTTTAAGCTCCTCGCATCGAGATATTTAATATGGACCGGTTGCAACAATGTCTTGATCCGTTCACGCCTTTATCTAAGTTCATAAGAGTGCTCATTATCTAGCTTAACAAAATCTATTGTCCTTGCGTCTGAACACAAAGCGAGTATGGGTTTAACCGGCAATTGAGATGTTTTACTTCCATCGTAAGGCCAAAGCCAGAAATCCATTAGATCTGGGATAACCATAAAAGGGAAATTTCAAGTGTAATTTAGTGGCTACTCCATCGAGTGATGATAATAATAATTTGTGCTGATCAAAGAGCTAATTACTTTGGAGGAACAACAACTTAGGACGTGAGTTCATTCTGGTACATCTGTTGGAATTTTACTAGTTTTACTAGTGGGCCTTTGGTCCAAAGCCCAACTTAAAATTCTGAAATTCTCATTGGCCCATTCATGCTTGCAAGTGGTGTGACTAAGTTTAGTCTCATACTGCTAGTTGGATGAAAGTTGCACCAACTTATAAGGTGAGCTCTACTAGCACTTATATAAGCATAGAAAAGAGAGAGAATAAGAGAATGCCACACGCGCGCTCCTCCTCCGCCGCCCGCCTCGCCACGCTTCGCCTCGCCTCGTCACGACGCGCCGCGGGTTGCGGGAATGAGCCGAGCCGATGGCTATCTTTTTGTTGTTCGGAAAAATTTAATGAGTCATTAATTAATAATTAACGGACACGTTAATTACTCAGCCGTTTCCGATTCCTTTGGATCGTGCGGCTGTTACCGACTCGAACGTGGGGCTGCGGCCACATCCTACCCGACTCGCACTATATATACAGGCTGAGCGAACCCTAGCCGCCTACGCGATACACATGGTCTCTCGTCGTTCCAGTTCCAAACCTTTGCGCCTCCATCTTCCAAGTCTTCTCCATCCCGTCTTCCGGCGTGCACCGGTTGAAGGGACAGCAGGCCTCCGGAACCCCGCCTCTTGTGATCCTGTACGGGAGAGGGGCGATCAGGTTTTTGGGGAGCGCACTCGCGCGACTGCTGGCTGCGACTACTTCCCCAATGACGACTTCTTCCCCGACATCGGCAACCTCTTCATCGACAACATGGGTGATAATGGGGACGGCAGCGGTTCCGCTCCCGCTGCGATGTATGTAACTCAATACTTTCTTGTTGAGATCATACTGCAGTTCTTGTTTCTAGTTTGTAGTGTAGACTTGATCTGTTTATCTACTGCATTAGTAGATCACATGTTTAGTCTAATACTTGTTGTTCCAGTCATGAATAGTATTCTATTTCCGTGGATTAAATCATATGCTAAATTGCTCATATATTCAACAACATCTAGTTGCAACCCGTGATTAGGTAATATTAAAATTTATGATGCCGATTTAAATTCGTCCAAAATCACTCTAGGTCTGACACATGGTATTGTATTTTATTATTAGGAAAACCTCATGTACGATATATCTTTTGTTAGCCACCGTTGTCATGCCCGGCGGTCAAGCTTGGAGGTGGGCGCGGCTTCTCGTCGCCTTGTTGGTTGCTCCTCTCGCCTTGCGGTCGGATGGACCTCCGGGCGAAAGCCCTGCACAGACTTCGGTCAGTGCCAACGACGGCGGCGCCTTTGGCGTCGTTCCTCTCTAGTTTGCGTCGTTGTGGTGGTTCCATCCCGACCGACGTGAGCGGTTCTTGGGTATCGGGGTGAAAACCTAAGCTTTTCGGAGCGGACGGCGGCAACGGACGCGTGGCGACCTTCTTGGAGGCGTCGTCTTGGAGACCCAGGTCATCACGGTGCGGTTGGTTCGTGACAGCTGGTGGGCGAGTTTCGGTGGCCGGGGAAGTTGGATCCCGGGGCGGCGGCCCCGGACGGTGGTGGATGTCGAGGCGGCGGCCTCGGGCTCCCACGCTGCGGCGGTTCTATGAGGCAGAGTCGTTGTCTTGAGCGGGTCTGGGTGGCGACCTGGATGAAGACTGCGCGGGCAGAGAGTTCGTCGACCCAACTGGATCGCCTTCGGGCAATGCGAAGTGTGATCTGGTTGGCACGCCGGGGCGGCGGCCCCGGAGTTGGCGCGACGTTCGAGGTCTACGGGCAGTCGGTTGGGCGGCTCCGTGCGGCGGCGCGGCTCGTGTGCGGCTTTGGTGCTGAGTGGTGTATGTCCGGGCGGCGGCCCCGGAGTCGGTGGTATGTGTTTGTGGCGTTTTGCTGGGTTGTGTCGTGTGGACGACGGCTCATCTCGCTTGTGTGGTTTTTCGGTCTTGTTTTTCCTTATAAACAGACCATTATATAGTTTGTATGGTTTTTGGGTCCGGTTTTCCTTATAAACTGGGTCAACTCTATTCTATATATACGGACCGCAGGAACGCCCTATCCTCTTTGAGAGGTTTCTCGAAAAAAAACTAGATATACCAAAATGCATCTACAGTACAAAATGTTGTCTTGTACCTCGAGTGTAATTAGTTCGTGATTAAACAAGCATTAGCAACCTCGATATTACATGAGCAGCCTCGATATTACATGAGCGCATAAAAGGAAAACAAAAGAATTCGAGATAATGCGGAAAACAAACATCCGGCTTGGGGGAGTAGGGGACCCGAATCCCGGCACCAAGAGCTCAGGCCGACCCTGCAATGGCCACCACCGCCAACCCCGCCACCGACCTCTTCTCGCGCCTCTCCTTCCGCCGCGCCGTCTCCCCCTCCCCGCTCCGCGTACCCTCACCGCCGCCCCGTACGCCCCGCCGCCTCTCCGCCGCCATCGTCGCCCTCCAGAAGCGTAACCCCAAGCGCCTCAAGTACGACTCCCAGCGTCAGTTCACGGTGCGTCCCCAATCCCCCCTCCATTCCTCACGTTTCCTTCTTCCAGATTCCTGGAGCTAACCAACGGCTCCTTCTCCGGCGACTGGATTGCCCGCGCGCGCGAAGAGAGGGGATGGCAGGATGCTGCGGGTCAAGGTGGAGCCTTCCGGCGAGGACTTCTGGAAGCTGGACCCCGTCGTCGACCTCATCAACAACGGCGCCGTCGGCATCATCCCTACTGACACCGTGTATGCTATCCGATGCTTTCCTTTCACTGGTCTTCTGTTCGTCTGCACTCTCTCGGTTGAACATCCTGACAGCGTATCCCGGGACTGGGCCTGCCATCGCTTAGGGAGGGAGCAGGGAGATGCAGCGTCTGCACTGCATTTTGCGTTACAGTTGATGCCCGTGCATTCAGAGTATCGTGTAAATTGTAGCACGGATGGGCGATAACGTGTATAGACAGCCATTTATGCATAATTTCTCTACAAAATCTTTTGGTTGCATAGGCTTTTGCTTGGGGCAGCTTGTTCTGTGCTGATGCTGAACTTCGATTACTGATGAACAGCCAGTGTGTCTGTCTGTCCATCTTATTGTGTGTGTGAGTGTGTCTGCTCATGTTCTAAGACTCTAGGTGATCTAATTTATTAAGCTTTCAGATTGTTATTTGAACAATGCGCCGTGCTGAGCACAAATGATGACAACTCCCATTTTTAACAGCTACTCCATTGTCTGTGATCTGAGCAACAATGACTCAATTGAGCGCCTCCGCAGGTACAGTCATCCCTCTGACTAGTCATTATGTTCTTATCTGATACCTGTCTTACACATGAAGTAAAATATTACAAGTCTAATGGGCACTATATGTATGTTTTCTCATGCAGAATCAAAGGCATTGTAAATTCAAAGGCAAGATACGGAAGTCAGTAAAAAATTATTTCGTATAAAGCTTACTCTGGAGCAAGGCACAACTACGTACTAAACACACTTTCTTTTTGCAAATGCACTGTCTTCTTACACCAACTTTAACTATACAGCCTCTCAGCATCTTGTGCCGCTCGTTGCGAGACATTGATACCTACACAACAGGATTTCCTCTAGGCACCAACCAAGGGCAGGCTAACATTTTCCGTGCTGTCAAGCGTATATTACCAGGGCCTGTAAGGATATCTGCCTCTTCACAATGGACCACCATCGTGTACTTCACCAGTAACCTGTCTATGTATTCATGTACAGTACACCTTTATTTTACCTGCGGCCAAGGAATTACCCAAGCAATGCATCAAGCATGGGTCATCTACTAGATATGCGAAAAGGAGGCAGGTTGGTGTTCGAATGCCAGATGATCCCATATGTCAAGCAATACTGGAAAATCTGGAAGAACCGTTGATCTGCACAAGGTTAGTTGTAGGCTTATATCTCCACTTTTCACTATTTATTTCCTGCTCCTTTTGCCCTTTTGTCACTGGTACTTTGTGGCTGGCATGTAGGAGTAGTAACAGTATTTGATTATATAAGCTACATGCCTCTCTATTTGCTCTTTCAATGCGAGGAAGATGTTTTAATTGAGTTTAGAGAAAAATCTCCAAGTACTGTTGATCTTGTTTTCAGGACTTGTAGTTATTCTCAGTTTCCCCCCTCTTTTTACAGTGTCAAATATCTGTCAGAGGATGAATGGATACTTGATCCGGTAACCATTGCCGATGTTTATGAGCCACTGGTATGTTCCTTCTTACTATTGCACCAGAAACTCTGTTTACAGTGACTGTTCAAGAACCTTTTTGTATCAAGTTGTGAAAAAAATCACTGGTCAGTACTGTCTCTATATTGCCAGTTGCTTTTCATGTAGAGAATCCCAGCCTCCTAGGTCATATTTCGAGTTATCATTTGATGTCATTTTGTATCACTTGTATCCTATGTTATAATTTATAATCAATTGATTGTATGTTGTTGAGTGGTGAATAGTACCTGCTCAGGATTAGGGAAGTAAGTGATGCAAAAAGGCGTAGGTGATGCAGTATGTCCAGTGACTGTCAAACGGTATACACTCATAGGATCTCCAAATGATATAAGGTAGTAGTGGCTGTCATCAACGTGGTTAGTTACAGAATAGTTAACATCTGTTAGCTGCTTTTATGTATAGCCGTGTTACAAGTCATTCTTGAAACAAGAGTAGGTGTAAAATAGATGGCTTGGAGAGCATGACATGATTTAGTGTTCCAAATTTTCAGGGCCTTGATTTCATTGTTGATGGTGGTGCTAGAATTGCTGATCCATCTACCGTCGTTGACATGACTGGAAGTTATCCTACTATTATTCGTCAGGGGAAGGTACGCAACTACACATTCCAATGAATAAAAATGAACCATGACCCATGGTTCAAAGCTTCACCTCCTGTTTATGAATATAGTCCAGTATATCATATGTAGTCGTGAAAAGCCATGGAATCCAGTAATTTGTTGATGCTCAGCTAGCACTTGGATACACCAAAATGTGATGTATCTCTCATGTATCTGACATGCGGATATGGAATTACCTATACGTCTCATACTTAAGTTCTGTGACATCTTTGGTTTGATGCACGATCATATAGCCTATCTTTGGTTTCATGCATGATCATCCGGCCTATCTTTGGTTTCATGCATGATCATCCAGCCTATCTTTGGTTTCATGCATTATCATCCAGTTTATAAAGAAGGTACTGCTATTTTAACTATGAATTTCATGTTTTTCTCGCTTTAGGGTCCAAAGCTTGATTGGATGGTAACCGACACAGACCAAGAGGCGCAATGAACCTATTCTCTGAAAGCTGTTTGAAATGCTGCCCTGCTGACCTACGCTATGAGCTGTAACTAGGGGTTCTCATGCCAGTTTTCTTGAACGGTTGAAAAGAAAACGTTAATGTCTACTTTGTAACTAGGAGTATAGCAGTTAAAGACCTTTCGCTAAATGCTTTACTGTTTTTCCCCACTAGTTACCGGTTTCCCACGGGTTGAGAATAACTGATATTGAACACCACAAGTTGTATATACCCCGCATCGACAAAGTCTTTGACTGGATAGAATGTAGTAGTATCTCGACTCCAAGCACGGTACGCATCATGTACGCAAGGCAATGCAATCTTCAGTTGCCATGGGTCTGCTTACCAGGAAATTCTATGAATCTCCACAGTTATTTTTCTTCTCTGATGGTAAGAATGTCTACTACTTTGCTTTTCACATTGGTGCAAGGTTGATGGACCAACTAAGACTGAGGCTGATGACCTGAGTTGGGGTGACAGATGGGTCATAAGCCCATGACTGGTAGTCTGAGGGGAGGGTGGAAAACCTAAACGCTGGGAGCGGTACGGTTGTTTTTGTTTGAGCCCAAGCTTGCATTCTCCGGGTAAAGGCTTGGCTTTGCTGGTGATTTGGTTAATATCGATGAGAAAAGGTATTTGGGACTAATCGCAGCGCTGATCGATTTTCTTGGTTCCACCACGTTCAACGTTATTCTCCGTTGTTCCTCACAAATCCACTCTTCATTATCTAAGGAAGGCTGTGTGTGAACTTTTTGAACACCGCCAACGATTATCATGTGTGGCAGGCTATAAGATTTCACCATTGGACATACCCTTACTCTAATTAATCGACTGAACGCCAAACATGTCAGCTAGCTGATGGGGCTCAGCCAATGTCGCGACGGAGCAGACATACAGACAGCCGTCCAGGCATCCAGACGACTGGACCACCGTTGGATTGACGGAGGGGCACGGTGTAGAACAGTAGCCACCAGAACATGTCGTCGTAACTCCTATATGGACCATGCATGGCGTTTTTGAAACCCTGTGATGGACCATCATGGCTTTGTCGATCGCCTCACGCTGCATAGACCTGCAGAAATTAAGGAAATGGCTCCCATGCATGGTAACTTTTAGTACGATGTACTAACATAGTAGGAGTACGTATTTCAAAAAAAAAAACATAGTAGGAGTACGAGTACGTAATAGCGGCAGCGGCAAAGACAGCATTGGTCTTTGATGATCAACTTTAACCAATAATATATAATAAATTATAGGGATTGAGAATGTGTAAATGGTACCGTTGAATTCGTCTTGCAAAATTCTTTCATTTCATATATGTATATACTAATTTCATAGACATATTATAAGTACAAATCATGGTTATTTTTTTCGATAAAGTGATTTTATTACTTAAGAGTATTAAGCATTACACCCGGCCTCTGCATAACTAGGATGCACACAACCCCAACAAATTCCAAAGTTCCGTAGCAAGCGAAAATTAAAAAAGGCGAATTACATATCATGATAAGAAATTGTAAAGACGCCTATGGTGGTGGAGGGTCGATTCGGAGATTATGTGGCCATCCATGCTGGGAGAATAACTCCCTCGCCGCAGCCTCCAAACGCGATGACACCTCCAAAAACAGCTCTCTGTGCTCCACACGCTGCAGGGCCGACCATGATTGGAGCGTAGCTGTGCATCGGTAGATAACCTGCATAACAGAAGAATTTTTATCATTAAAAACCTTGTCATTTCTACATAGCCATAGCGACCAAATAACGGCAATCGCTCCCACCCTAATAAGTAGTTTGAACCTAGAATCAACCACGTTTAGCCAATTGCCAAAAATATTTGCAACGCTGCGCGGGGGATATAAGGTAGAACCTAACCTAACTGGATGTCTAACCGTATAGACCTAGCAAACTCGCACTGGAAGAATAAGTCTTTAATGGTCTCGTCATGACTACAGAAAACACACTTTGTACTCTCGTGCCAATTGTGTTTGGCAAGGTTATCTTTTGTAAGAATTACACATCGACGAAGATACCACGCAAACACCTTCGTTTTTAGCGGAATCTTCATCTTCCAAATTTTCTTATTAGTGTCGACTGGGACTACATGCTGGATTAACGCTCTATACATAGAATCAACCGAGAATTTACCATTCTTAGTGAGATTCCATCGAAGTTTATCAGGGCCTTCCGTCAATTGGATAGAGTCCAAGCGGAGAAGCAAGGCATTCCAAGATGTTTGTCTAGGCCCTAATAGACTTCTTCTGAATGATATATTTGGTGGGTAAGTACCCATCACCTTAGCGAGCATGTCGCCTTTGTGTCGCACAATATTGTACAAAGCTGGATATTATTCTCGGAGAGTGGACTGGCCAAGCCATTTATCCTCCTAGAACCGAATTTCCGATCCATTCGTAATTGAGAATGATCCATGTGGAAAAAAGAACTTCTTCGTAGCCATGAGTCCTGCCCAGAAGTGTGAATCACCAGGTTTCCAAAGAACTTGAGATACCGCTTTATCGCCCACATACTTTCTCCTTAGGAGGGTTTGCCAAACTCCATCTTCAGAAAGAAGCTTGAATAGCCATTTGCCAAGGAAGGCTCTATTCTTGACCTCAAGATCATGAACACCGAGCACACCTTGGTCTTTTGGACGGCAAACCACACTCCATTTGGTAAGTCGGTATTTTTTCTTTTCATTATCCCCTTGCCAAAAGAATCTTGATCGGAAATAATCCAATCGTTTTAAGACTCCTTTGGGTAGTTGGAAGAAGGAAATCATGTACAGTACCATGTTTGTTAGTACTGAATTAATGAGAACCAATCTTCCCCCCATGGATAGGAGTTTGCCTTTCCAACAATTTAACCGGATTTGAAGTCTCTCCTCCACCAATTTCCATTCAGCATTAGTGAGTCTCCGATAATGGATCGGAATACCCAAATAGTTGACAGGAAATTGACCTTGCGTACAACCGAATAACTCGGCATACAGGGAGGCTTTTTCCTGGGCCTCGCCAAAACAAAACAATTCACATTTATGGAAATTTATTTTAAGACCGTATAGTTGCTCGAATGCTGACAAGATTAACTTGAGGTTACAAGCTTTTTCGATGTCATGTTCCATAAAAAGAATTGTGTCATCGGCATATTGAAGAATCGATAAGCCACCATCAACTAGATGTGGAATCACTCCTTCAATTTGGCCCTCAGACTTAGCGCGTTCGATCAAGATAGCCAACATATCAACCACTATGTTAAATAGTATTGGCGATAACGGGTCACCTTGTCTAAGGCCTTTTTTGGTTTGAAAATATTTACCAGTGTCATCATTGACTTTAATGGCTATACTTAAACAAAGCTATCTATAAGCGCACGCCACTCATCAGAAAATCCTTTCATTCTTAGAGTCTACTGAAGGAAAGACCATTTAACTTTATCATAAGATTTTTCAAAATCAATTTTCAAAATTACCCTATTCAGCTTTTTCCTATGCAGTTCGTGGACTGTTTCGTGTAAGATTGCAACCCCATCTAGGATGTTGCGACCTTGCATGAACGTAGTCTTAGACGTACGAACCACATGATCCGCCACACTGTTCAGCCGAATTGTGGCAACTTTAGTGAATATTTTAAAACTAACGTTAAGGAGGCATATAGGTCTGAATTGTTGGATCCTTTCTGCCTCGTTAACCTTAGGTAATAGAATTATTTCACCAACGTTGAGTCGAAATAGCTCCAACTGTCCAACATGGAGACATGCGAACAATTAAAGCAGATCAGACTTGATTACCTCCCAGAAATTCTGATAGAACTCCGCTGGGAAACCATCAGGTCCAGGGGCTTTATTGTGTTCCATTAGGAAAACCGCCTTTCTCACTTCATCCTCCGAGTAGGGGTTGGTGAGTAGGCTATTTTCCTCAACAGAAACCTGGGGTATATCGGTTGTTCTAGACTAATCCAATGTGAAGTTTCCTTCCTCTGGTGCTCCAAACAAGCCCTTATAATAATTAGTAATATACGACTTGAGTTGTTCCTGACCCTCAATCGTTCCCTCCTCCTACACTAGGGAGTGAATACGCTTTTTCCTGTGTCTGCCATTGGCAATACTGTGGAATTAGTGGGTATTTGAATCCCCTTCGAGGATGAATTGTGCTTTGGAACATTGATACCATTTTAACTCTTCCTCATGTAGAAGTTTTGCTATCTTCGCATTAGCTTGGCTCTTAAGCTCAATTTCTTGTGCAGATAATAGCCGAACTTCTGCTAATGCCTTTAGAGCATCAATTATCGAGGATAGTCGTATTTTTTCTTTTTTAAGTAAACCAGTAGTGTGACGGGCCCAACCAACAAGATGTGTGCGTAAAGCCTGAATCTTGTTGTTCCATCTCTGGATAGGTGAATCGCCAGTAACTGGTCTTTCCCAAATTCTTTTGACCATCTCATGGAAGCCCTCGCGATGCAACCATCCAAGTTCAAACTTGAAACGTTGGTTGCACGGTGGTCTAGCCATGCCTGTGGTCAAAAGAATAGGAGCATGGTCCGACAAACCCTCAATACGTTGTAGAGCCTGTACCGATACCAATGGGAACCTGGATTCCCAATCGGTGTCCATCAGTACACGATCTAATTTCTCGTATGTGGGTCCAGGGAGAGAATTATCACAAGTGAACTGTCTCTCAACCATTGATATCTCTCTTAAGTCCAAACTGTCAATGATCGCGTTGAACAAAAGAGGCCAACGATTGTCAAACCGACCCCTGTTTTTCTCGAATGGATAACGAAGCAAGTTAAAGTCCCCACCGATGATAAACGGATGCGGGTTATCTTTTGCCAAGTTTACCATTTCACAAAGAAAAACGGATTTAAACTCCTCCTGGGCTGGCCCATACACACCTACAAGACTCCAAATAAAATTGTCTGCTTTATTTCGGATATGAATTTTTATGTGAAAATTGCCACCCGAAACAGCCAACACATCCATGGTATCAGTCATGATTCCTAGTAAAATGCCCCCGGAGCGCCCACACGGAGGCCGGGAGTACTGAAAGAGCATGGTTGCCCCCATGTGTGGTTTTGGTAATTAATGACAATCCTTAAGGACTAATGTGTGCTTTGAGCTATACTTGTAGGTTTGGTCCATAGCAATGCTTGAACTCCATATGTTGGAGTCAAGGCTAAAAGAAGAAGAGTTTATGTTGATCAAGGCTAAGTGCAAGTTGATCAACACACAAGGCTAGGGATGTACCATGAGGGATCGTATGATCCCATGGTATGGTAAGCAATTGTCAATATAGCCTTGTGAACTAATCCATGATCTATGTGCTTGTATCTCTATGTGTGGTTAGGCATTTCTCCATGAGCATTCAACGAAATGGATATCCTATGTAGCCCATGGAGGATGGCGTCACGTGGTGATCGTCATCAAGATAAAGGCCAAGTGAAGATATGTCGAAGAGTGCCTCTTCTATCTTGGTGTATGGGGGAGCATGTTGCGAGTCTTCACCGAGCGGAGCGCAAATCAAGAAAGGTGGTCCATCTTAAGAAGACAAAGATCGTCATCATCTAGCTCAAGTGGATTATGCGCAAGGCAAAGGTATGATCTTGATAGGGTTTCTATTTTACCAGTCTCGTGATGTTAGTTGAGAGACCGGGTTATAGGATAGATAGCCGTACTACCAAGAGGGGCTCTCGAGCGAGTATCTTGATAGTATCGTCGTAGAGAGCTCAAACCTTTGCATCCTTGGCATCATCTTTATTGGTTCTTATTTGGCTCTTATCGTGGTGTGGTCTTGGTGCTTATCGTGCTTGTCATGACAAGGCCAAGTTCACCGAAAACGGATTTCATATGCATCTTCTCTTGCGTTTTCGGTTTTGAAGATTTTGCCGGTCCATCCGTACAGAAGGTTTCACTCTTTCATTTATTAGAAAAATCTCCGTTGCTTGGTTTCAATATTTCTACTTTTTGTTGGGTAGCCCTTGTCGTCCTCTTTCCAACAAAATTGGATTCACCTCGATCGGAGTTTCCTAGCAAAAGTTATTCAGTTTTAGGGTGTGCGGAGGTAGTGCCTCCACCTCTGGAGGTAGTACCGCCAGTGCTGCCGCCACAGCGGCTCTCTGTTCCACTTCAGCGGTAGTACCTCCATATCTGGAGGTAGTACCGCTACTATGGGTACCGCCAGTGGTGCTGCCACAGGGGCTCTCTGTTGCACATCAGCGGTAGTATCTCCACCTCTGGAGGTAGTACCACTGCTGTGGGCTCGTGCGCTCCTGCCTGGAGGTAGTACCTCCGTATCTGGAGGTAGTACCGCTGTGGTGGGTCCATGCACTCCTGGCTGGAGGTAGTACCACCAAGAATGGAGGTAGTACCGCTGTAGTGGGTTGTTTTCAGCCCAAAACGGCTATTTTCGGGCACCTATTTAAGGGGCCTTCTTCTCCAATAGGTACCCAACTCTTGGCTCTCTCTCTCTCTCCTCCATTGTTGACCTTCTTGAGAGCTGGCTTCCTCTCCATCCCTCCATGATTCTTGCCTCCTTTTAGAGGGAAAAGAGAGAGGAGATCTAGATCTACACTTCCACCAAACCATATCTCCTCTAAGTGAGGGGAAACCTTTAGATCTAGATCTTGGAGTTGCTTTGTGTTCCTCCTTTGTTCTTCCTCTCAAATCCCTCCCTTAGTTGTTTTGGTTGGATTTCGGAGAGAAGGACTTGACCACTTAGTGTGTTCTTGCCATTGCATTTGGTGCATCGGTTTGAGTTCCCCACGGTGATTCGTGGGATTGAAGTTCGAGAAGCTTGTGCCTCTTGGGTGCATTGTGCACCCTAGACGGTTGTGTGTGCTACGGGAGCCTCCTATTGTGTGGAGGTAGGCTCGGGCAAATTGTACGGGTTTGGTCAACGCCCTCAAGAAGACCTCATTGTATGGGTTTGGTCAACGCGCTCAAGACGACCTCATAGTGGACGAGCAAATCCCCCATCGGGCATTCCCCACGGGAGGAGCTCACGGAGAATAGGGTGAGCATGGACGTACTTGTAGGAGGGCCAAGGAGCCTCCACACCTCTCCAACGTAGACGTACTTCCATTGGGAAGGAACTACGGGAAACAAACCTCCGTCTCCACTTGTGTCGGTTATCTCTATAACCAAACCCCTTTACTTATGCATTTACCTTGTGATAGCCATCGAACTTGAAGTAGTATATATCTTGCTATCCCTGTTGTTTAACTTGCCTAGCATAAGTTGTTGGTGCACATAGGTGAACCTAGTATATTAGGTTTTGTGTGCTGGATAAATTAAACGTTAGTTTTATTCCGCATTTATCAAGCCTAAACATAAAAGTTTTAAATCGCCTATTCACCCCCCCTCTAGGCGACATCTCGTTCTTTCAAATACCAAGCAAAATCTATGCTGCTTGAAAGGCGGTGCAATAGACCTTGCGAGAACTCCCGCCTGCCCGTTTCAGAAATAGCTAAGAAATCCAAATTATGATCCCGAATGCAACCAGCGAAGTGCAACGCGGATACTCCTTATATAGGGCCTCATTATGCTCGACCGTAACGTAAGGGAGAGGATGGACAGGTTCGTCAGAATAAGATAGCTGAGTACATACTTTGACTTAGGACCAGGAAAGAAAGGATAGGAAACCTCGAGCAACGGGGGAGGGTATGGAGCTTGTTCACTCGTGAAAAGAATCCGTTGCAACAAGTATGAACTTATGTTGCTTGATGGTGGCTTACCAATCAGATCCATGCGAATATGCCATTCATTTGGTAACAATTGGGTATTTGGAAAACTTTGCCCGTTTCCGGGATGCCTTGTTAGAGGTAGATTTTGAATTCCGGTCGGTTGCTTTTAGCTCATATAATGAACTCAGCCCGTCCTCATCCAAACCCACCTCCGACACTTCACCAATGAGATGAGAAAGAAGCTAACCATCTGATGTAGCGTTCTCTTCTTCATCATCCAAATAGGTGGCCGTCAACATCGTCGAAGCGTTAGGAATAACCGTTAGACGGTCAAATTCCATATGCCTCAAGACATTAGTTGAAACCTTGATGGCATGGATCACATGTTCATTGGGGAACCCCAAGAGGAAGGTATGATGCAGTATAGAAGCAGTTTTCCCTTGATTACAAAACCAAGGTTATCAGATCCAGTAGGACTTGGAGAAGGCTTAGCGAGGTGTCAATCTACTCTGGCGCTTATAGATCAACACGGACCTGCACACAATCACAAACAAGTACTTTGCCCCAACGAAACAGAGAGGTTGTCAATCTCTTCGGCTTGCCGAACACAAAGGATTAATTGTGCAGATGTAAAATATGAAGAGAGTGAATTATGACCAGCGAGCAAATGATGATGGAAAGCTATTAAAACGATTGTAAACAATGTAGGAAAATATGATCGGGATCCACAGTTCACTAGCGGTGTCTCTCCAGAAGATATACATGATGGGTAAACAAATTACAACATGTCAATTGACAGAATTGTGGGCGCACAACAAGGCTATCATAAAGCAATATAGTTCACCGTTTCATCTAATATGGGCATTACGTCAAAATACATAGACCGTTATCCAACTGCATCTATGACTAATAATCCACTCCGGGATCGCTATCCAGCATGTCACCCAAAAGTATTAAGTTGCAAGCAACAGATCATTGCAATAAGCAAAGTGCATAATGTAAGAAATGTAAATAACACAAGGAAATCACACCGCTGTTTTCTCCCTAGTGGCAATAGCACATCTCTCGTCTTAATCATTTCTGTCAACCTGAGCTCAGACAAGAGAGGCTTGAACCCACTATATAGCATAAATACTCCCTCATACAACACTAATAATTACTTGGCCAAAGCATCCACTAGCATCGGAGAGCATGCAAGATCATAGATAAAACACAACACATAGATAACAAAAGTAATGACTTCCACAATTCATCGGATCCATGCAAACAAAATCATGTTAGCAGTTACAGATAATATGATCTTGATCATGATAGAAAACTCACAAGATCTAAGCAATGGAGTACAAGGAGGAGAGACAACCATCTAGCTATTGCTATGGACCCGTAGTCCCGTGGTGGACTACTCACAAATCACTCCGGAGGCAGGCATGGTGATGTAGATGCCTTCGGTGTCGATTCCCCTCTCCGGCAGGGTGCCGGCAAGAGCTGCAGAACCCTCCCGAACTAGGGTTGGAGATGGCGGCAGCCTCAGACGTCTTTTGGAAAATATGATCAGGTTTTAGGGTTTTCGGGGTGAAGACCAATTTATGGGCGAAGAGGCGACTCGAGGCGACGAAGGAGGACTCTAGGTGGGCCCCAGGCGTGGCCTAGGGTGGGGCCATGCCTGGAGGGCGTTTGGAGCCTGGGAGCCTCCCCTCCAGGCGTCCTTGAGTTCCGTCTTTGTTTCAACTTGGAAATAAATCACGTAAATTTTCGGCGCGTTCCGAGAAACTTCACAGAACAACTTTTCTGAAACAAAAAGACAGCAGAAAACAGGAACTGGCACTGGAATCTTGTTAATAGGTTAGTTCCATAAATCATGCCAAAATGATATAAAAACATGTGGCACTGATATATAATCAAGCATGAACATCAAAAATTATAGATACGTCGTAGACGTATCAAACCTCTACTTGATTCTTACTACTACCAAGATTAAAACCTACACTATGAAGCTTAGCCTAAATCGAAATAGGAAAAAAACGAAAGAAAAGACTTTGACTTCATTTCCGTACCAAGAGAGTCCAAGTTGCGCGCCGCTTTATGACGCATAGTCTTCTTCAACGAGTCCTCATCCGTCATGGAGGCCCCATCCGCCGCCACCCCAAACCGCTCGCTACGACGGATCAGAGTGATCCCATCGGCAAAAGCCGTCACAGTGGGAGGCGGTGTGCATGGCGAGACGGAGTCTCCAACCAGAAATGCCGCCACCTGGGAAACAACGGCATGGGTCGGCAGTGGTGAAGTAGTAGCCGACCCATCCATTGCAGCAGAGTCGCCAGTAGCATCATGAGACGGGGTGGACTGTGCCGAAGTTGAGTCCACCACCATCCCAGTCACTCCAAGCGACGGAGAACCCAGGGGAGGCTGGGCTGAGGTAGAAGCCTCCCCAAACTCCGGCCCAGCCGAACAACGACCTAGCTGGACCATCCCACCGACCGCAGCCGGCCCAAAAGCACCGGCTAGGACATCGGCCAAGGCAGGCCGACCCAGCAGTGTCCGCTCCTTCCCAGCGCCGGCCAGGTCCAGTGGGCCGAGCTTGGCCATCTCCAGCGGGCCACCAGGTGGGCAGGCCATCTCCTGCACAGTGTAGCGAGCAGCTGGCTCCAGCGGGGGTTTGGACGCTCGTGGCCCAGGTGGGCTTGCCACCTCCTGCTCAGCGTGGTGAGCAGCCAACTGCTGCACTTTCGGCCCACTATGGTGTCCCAGCTCATCCACAACTGCAGCTTCTATAACCATGCGACTATGACCAGAACCAGCAATTCCGGAGTCTCCGGACGAAGAGTTCGCTGGATCAAGAATGCGTAGCAGGCCCGGTGAAACATGATGAATCCGTGATACAATCTCGTTCCCACGAGGAGTTTGCGGGTTCGGATTGTACGGAGTTATCACCAATAGGGTCCGATGGGTAGGAGGATCCGCAGCAACCACGGTCTTACCATGACTAGCCGATCTAGATGATTGACTGGCATCGACATCCATGCTGGTAGTCTGTGTCCCATTCAACCCCGTAGTATCCAAGGAACCCTCCAAACTGTCCTCAAGACCATCATCCCCACCATCGGCATCATCGCCCTTGCGACACCAGAAGTAGGGGACAAACTCTGTATCAGGAACAAAATCCGCTGCCTCACGACGGAAAAAGAAAGCATATTCCTTCAACTTGACCACACATGATGTGCCGACATAAGGTCCAGTGGAGTCCAATTGCTTGTACAGAGGCACAGAACTCGGCATCCCAATGAGAATACGCACTATGCCGCCACGCCTCCTGAGCGTGACAAGATCAACATCCAATGTTGTCCCAATAAGAGAACTGATACGTCTTCGACGTATCTATAATTTTTTATGTTCCATGCTTGATTATATATCAGTGCCACATGTTTTTATAATGTTTTATATCATTTTGGCATGATTTATGGAACTAACCTATTAACAAGATGCCCAGTGCGAGTTCCTATTTTCTGCTATCTTTTTGTTTCAGAAAAGTTGTTATGGGAAGTTTCTCGGATTGCGTTGATAATTTACGGGAATTATTTCCAATATGAAATGAAGACAGAACCTGAAGGACGGCCGGAGGGGAGGAACCCAGCCTCCAGGTGCCACCTAGGCACGGCCTAGGGGCTGGTCGTGGCTGGGGCCCACCTGGGCACCTCCCTCGCCTCCTCGTGCAGCCTCTTCACCTACAAATACACTCCTGACCTAAAAACCGAGGGAAGCCCGATCATATTTCCAGAAGACGTCCGAGGCCGCCGCCATCTCCAACCCTAGTTTCAGAGGATTCTGCAACTCTTCCCGGCACCCTGTCGGAGAGGGGAATCGACACCAGAGGCATCTACATCACCATGTCTGCCTCCGGAGTGATGCGTGAGTAGTCCACCACGGGACTACGGGTCCATAGAAGAAGCTAGATGGTTGTCTCTCCTCCTTGTACTCCATTTTTTAGATCTTGTGAGCTGCCTATCATGATCAAGATCATATTATTTGTAACTGCTACATGATTGTGTTTGCATGGATCCGATGAATTATGGAAGTCATTACTTTTGTTCATCTTTGTGTTATGTTTTATCTATGATCTTGCATGCTCTCCGATGCTAGTGGATGCTTTGGCCAAGTAATTATTAGTGTTGTATGAGGGAGTATTTATGCTAGACAGTGGGTTCATGCCTCTCTTGTCTGAGTTCGGTGACAGGAACGGTTAAGGCTAGAGATGTGCTGTTGCCACTAGGGAGAAACCAGTGGTGTGATTTCCTTGTGTTATTTACATTGCTTACATTATGCACTTTGCTTATTGCAATGATCTGTTGCTTGCAACTTAATACTTTTGGGAGACATGCTGGATAGCGATCCTAGGGTGGATTATTAGTCATAGATGCAGTTGGAAAACGGTCTATGTATTTTGACGTAATGCCCATATTAGATGAAATGGTGAACTATATTGTTTTATGATAGCATTGCTATGCGCCCACAATTCTATCAATTGCCATTTTGTAATTTGTTTACCCATCATGTATATCTTTTGGAGAGACACCTCTAGTGAACTGTGGATCCCGGTACTATTTTCCTACATTTCTTACAACCGTTTTAATAGATTTTCATCATCATTACTTGCTGGTCATATTTCACTCTCTTCATATTTTACACTTGCACATTTAATTCTTTGTGTTCGGCAAGCCGGAGAGATTGACAACCTCTCTGTTTTTGTTGGGGCAAAGTACTTGTTTGTGATTGTGTGCAGGTCCATGTCAATTGTCATTAACGGCGCCGTTCACACCTCGCTAAGCCTTCTCCAAGTCCTACTAGATCTGACAACCTTGGTTTTGTAATCAAGGGAAAACTGCCCCTTTGCTGCATCATACCTTCCTCTTGGGGTTTCCCAGCGAACGTGTGATCCACGCCATCAAGCCTGTTTTCTGGCATCGTTGCCGGGGACTTGGAAGCTTCAGCTAGGGGAGTTTCACACATCCTTTCACTTACTTTATTATTGTCTTGCTTAGTATATTTTTTGTTCTTTTTTTGCCTTTTGCTTGCTCTAAAACTGAAAATACAAAAAAATAAAAAATTCCAGCAAGCTTTCTTCCTTTTGGTTTGTGTGATTTCATTGCTTGTTGTAGTCATGGGGCTCTTACCTGAATTTGCTACTAAGGACATTAAGGTGAGGAGTGGTTCCATCATTGGTAAGATAATATTGAAGAATTCCTTAATCACATTAATAGCCTTTATGATCTAAATGAAAAATCTCTTGTGGAACTTACTCATGAATATGAGGCTGCTGTAGTTTCTCTGGTGGAAAAATTAGAAGCTATGTTTATTATCCTTTATCCTACAATACAACAATTATTATTTAAACTTGAAAGTATGGAGAAGGGGGAAGATAAGGATTTCTTGCTTAAAACCTTGCTTATAGAATTTGATGATATTGCTAGAGAAGCTAGAAAGATTTTTGCCCATTATAATATGCTGGGATGTAGCCTTAATATTAAGCATACCCTTAAAACTTTTGAAACTAAAAGAATGAAGTATGAGTATAATACTGAATGTGAAAAGGAACTAAAAATACCCATACCATTTAAGCTCATAGCAATACATGAGGCTCTAGAAAAGAATTTTGATTGGGTTGTTCCTGAAAATCCTTTTGATGAAAGAAGTCGACCAAAAGGTAGTGAGAGGGGAAATTCTGAACCATGCATAGGTAAAATACAATGTATCTATGAAAAAATTGCCAACCTTTCTTTGTATATTATAGATAAAACTTGAATTTTCCCTTTTTGCCTAGCTAAAAGGCGTTAAAGAAAAGCGCTTATGGGAGGCAACCCATTTTATTTTTACCCTCTGTTTCTTTAAGTTTTGGGTGATGTTACTTCTGTAACAACTCCCTTGTATCTTTTTGTTTTGGTTTTTGGTGCCAAGAATAGCCTCTAAAGAGAGGAAGACTAATCGGTGAGTTTGCTGTCCAAAAACAGATTTATGTTCTTCACTGTTCGAAAATCCAAAAAAATCACAGACGTCATCTGCGGCTGCAAATGTTTTACAGCAAGAATCATGGTTTTTTCTACCTTTCTCTAGTTTTATGTTTTCTGATTTGAGGTCCAGAAGTGCCCCGAAAAACTTCATCTTTACAGTCTGTTCTGTTTTTGACAGATTTTGTCCTTAGTTTTCCATTGCTTCTTTCACGGGCAAAGTGAAGCTTTTTCAAAGCTAGAGCTTTACTTAGACCTTTGTGACAGTAGCTAATGTTGTAAAAAAATAAGTTCATGATATGTTCTTTGGAACCGAAGGAAGATATTGTTTTTGTGGAACCCCTCTAATGAAGTTGCTATAAGTTTTGCGTGAAGGAAGTTTTCAAGTATCCAAGTGCGAGGTGATGAAGGAAGATCAAGAAGGGATAAAATACTAAGCTTGGGGAGGCTCCCCATGGACCCTTATCTGAAATATTCAAGAAGTCACAAGCATCTAAGCTTGGGGATCGATGCCCAAGCATCCCCTTCTACATCAACAATCATCGGTTTCTCTCATGGTACTATACTTTTATTCCTTTACTCATTATGTGCTGTTCTTGGAGCGTCAGTTTGTGTTTACTTTTAGTTTGTTTGTGTTTAGTTCTCTGGTCTTTGCAATAATTTGGATCCATGCATGCTTGTTTGGGAGAGAGACACGCTCCGCTTTTTCATTATACACTCCTGTGCTTCACTTATATGTGTTGAGTGTTTAGCCTTTGTTATTTTGCTTCAGCTCTTGCTTGTTCAGAGTTGTTAGCTTTTGTAGTTAGGAAGTTTTGCTCTTGTTGCTTCACCCTTTTATTTTTGTTTCAAATAAGTTGATTGGTGTTTGATTAAGTGGAAATTATCATGTAGGAAGTGTAAAAAGTGCTGCGTAATCTTGTAGATCATTGTCTTGAATCTTTGATACTTGTCAATTGTTTAGAGATATTAAGTAGATTAATGCTTAAACTTGTGGATCATCTAGTAAGAATGGATTCGTAAAGAACTACCGTAAGGCTTTTAAATTGTGGTGCTTATCCTGCTTGGTAGCTCTCAAAGTCTAGATATTATTTTTGCAAAGAGTTGGTTTGGCTAACAAGGTAGATGGTGTGAAGTCCAGTGGTTATGCATGATGTATATCTGTAGTCATTCATTGAACCAAGTTGATGTTACGTGATTGCTTGATATCCTGCTAAGCCCAAAATTCCGTACTGAGAGGGAATACTTCTCATGCATCCAACTCCCTCAGCCAAATATCTTTGCCATTTGTGTCCACCATACCTACCTACATGTGGTATTTCCCTGCCACTCCAAGTAAATTTTTCATGTGCTATCTTTAAAATATTCAAAATTCTCCTTTTTGTGTCTCCGTTTTTAAGCTCATGAGGAAGCAGTGGGAAGCTAGATATAACCTATGACAAGCAAGGTCATTTCCCCCCTTTTCACCTGGTGTTGATGGTTTACGTCTGATAACCCCCAAGAGCAGGGGATCACTGTAGCACCTCTCAATGTGGAAGTAGGGTATCGATCCGCAGGAGCAAGAAAGAAAAGTTATCTATTCTCTACAACTAAAGTGTCACAAGTTTTAGTTGATTATGCACTAAACAAGTTAAAATAACAAGATGGTTGATTTAATGGATGGAAGTTTTAATGTAACAAAACAAGAATGTAAAAGTGTCCCAATCCTCTTCAATGCAAGAAGACAAGACAAAGGTGTAAACGGTGTTTTAATGCTTGGAAATAAGGCCTAGGGATCATACTTTCACTAGTGGACACTGTCAACAATAATAATATAATTGAATACATAAATATTTCCTCTTCATTATGATACTCTGAATTATTCTCTTGTTGGATAACGAACACCAATCCACTGCGTAGGGCTATAAAAGCACACCTTTAAGTCGCATTCCACATCTAGGGAACCCCACACTGTCAACTTGAGCCCTCTAACAGTACTAGACAAACACCACAATTTCATAGAGACATCCAACACAAATAATAACTCATGATAAGTATTCCTGTAATCTTTAGCCTAAGAGCCACACACGGTGCACACACTGTCAACTTCGCACCATGGGACAAAGGTGACTCCGGAAATTACATTAATAAAACCACTTGAGTAGCATAATTCATAAGATAATGAAGAGTAACATCTATGGATTCAACTAGATTACAAAGCTCATGATCACATAAAGATCACACCATGGGAGAGAGAGATAAACCACATAGCTACCGGCATAAGCCCTCAGCCCCGAGGGAGACTACTCCCTCCTCATCATGGAGACGGTGGAGATGTCATTGGGGGAGATGGAGACCACCCCGGCAGCGCCCCGCCGGAGTTTTCCCCCTCCAATCTGCAGCTTCAAGTCTCTGTTTCGTGGTTTCTGTGTTTCGGCGGCGCTCCCTTCTGGAAAACGTCGTGGGACTATTTTTATAGGCGTTTTTAGGTCAAGACGGAGGCGTGGGGACGAAGATCGACGGCATCGGAGCCTCGAGGCTCAAAAGAGGGGTCCCCACGCGGCCAAGGAATCTGGCCGCGTGGGACCACCTATTTTGGTCCTCAGGCCTCCTCTCGTGCGCTTCCTTCGCTCCTACGCTTTGTTCCTTCCAAAAACCGATGCTCGTAAATTTTCAGGTCATTTGGACGTCGTTTGGGTCCCTGAAACATCAAAATATAGAAAATAGGATTTTCTGCCAGTGTAGGGTTAATTCCAGAAAAATAGGAAAACTATGAAATCTTCCCAAAATCATTATGAAACAATAATATAACCCTTATATGATGCAAATATGAGTATTATAATGCAAAGTTCATGTATGCATTTTACATGCATCAACATCCCCAAGCTTAACCTATACTCGTCCTCGAGTATGAAGGTGATAAAACTAACATGGACTTTGCATTTAAATGCTAACAATGGATATCAAAGATGATTACTATTGCTACATAAAGTCAAATGATTCATTCTTCAAAGGAGTAGCAATATGCAAGATAGATTATGAAGTGATATCAATTACTCAATGCAAGGATGTTCAATGATAATTCACAAAGTGTAACATAGAAGAAAGTACTATGGACCAAATGTATGCATAATGAAAAGTAAAAACATCCTGTAATGGTCATAGAGTACTCTTATAAAACTGAATGTAAAAGTGGACACTTTGGAAAGATATATATGAGTAGAGGTAAAACATGAACAAGTTTCATCTAACTTCCAAATACTTCTACTTAAGTTAATGTTTGCAATGTGGTATTGGTGTCAATCGCTCATTACCCCTTATCATAACATCTTGAATGGTTAAAGTTTAAAGTGAAAGCAAATATGAGTAGTGTGCTTGACAAAGAAATGGTTGAAAGTCTCATGCCCCGTGAATACGAGTACCTACACCATGGTGTTACTCAACTTGGGATACAAAGCAAGTTCAAGTAAAAGTCATTATATAATAGCGTCATCAAGAGGGTCAACTGGGGTACCTGTTGTCCCAGGACATGGAACAATCCCATGTCAAAATAACAAGACAAACAAACATAATGAACAATCTCAACACCCTTTTTATTTACCATTGATATAGACTTTTTTATGATGTGCATCACTGAAGGTTCACAATAGTATGTAAGTAAATTTCCACCAAGACAACATGGCTTAGATTAGCGGCCCAGGTGTCTCTCTAGCCATTTATACAACTACTTAAACTTACTTAGTTTCCACATTTATTTGGCACTATGATAGGCATCCATAAACAAAAGTACATGATATCAACTAAATATAATTATGAGCATGTTGAAAGCTTGCCATGTGACAACACATTTGGGCTAACTACCAACCAAGACTCTTGTCAATCTCACAACTTCATAATTTTAATCACAATGGTTCATGTTTATTAAATGCAATAGTAAGGTGTGAGAGCTATTTAACCAATTTTTCAAATAACAATCAATAACATAAGCATTTTAATTCAGAGGTATAGATAACACAAAGTAACATGATAAACATACTCGGAATAGCATAAAACTAATAGGTAGATATGGTGGACTCACTGGAAAAACTTTGGTTGAAGGTGTTGGAAAACAAGTTTTTACTTGTTGGAATTTTTGGGCTAGCATAAGGGAGAAAGTTGACCGTCTAAATGCATGCACAAGTGTCCATAGAAAGAGGAATGTACCCGTTCCTTTAAAACCAGCCACTCTCACAAGTCTAAAAGCCTTGCTTGAAATGGGGGACTAGATAGTTTCTTTACTGTGAAGTTGTTGACGAAAGCATACATATCTCAAAACTGTTTTACTTCTATCAAAAAATCAAAAAAATAAAATAAAAAGCTCTAGCACATGATTAATCCCTGCTTCCCTGCGAAGGGCCTTTCTTTTACTTTTATGTTGAGTCAGTCTTCCTCTTCCTTCTTAACACCCTCAAGCAATCACTTGGTATCAACTTTGGTTCATGTTTTACTTCATGTTATCTTTGTGTCTAACTGCGAAAACTTTGTATTGACTTTATCTTGAGATAAACAAGTTGCAAGTTGAGGCTCTTTGCTGAAAACTTAAATCTTCCTTTGTGTTGGCCAAACTCCTTTGTTGAATTAATATTGCTTTGAGAGATATCAATCATTGTCAAGTGTTATGCTTTTAAATCTCCAAAGTGCTCTTTTCTAGTTAATTCTTGCTTAGATGTTATACCTGGTTAACCATTGTTTGTTTCATTCAATGAACCTTTGTTTTGGATCAATGCATTCAGTTCATATTCTTTACATGATTATATGATCAAGATTGTGATTGGTAGCATGTCACTTCAAAAATTATTTTGTTATCACTTACCCACTCGAGTACGAGCAGGAGTTAAGCTTGGGGATGCTGATACGTCTCTGACGTATCTATAATTTTTGATGTTCCATGCTTGATTATATATCAGTGCCACATGTTTTTATAATGTTTTATATCATTTTGGCATGATTTATGGAACTAACCTATTAACAAGATGCCCAGTGCCAATTCCTGTTTTCGGCTGTCTTTTTGTTTTAGAAAAGTTGTTCTGGAAAGTTTCTTGGAACGTGCTGAAAATTTACAGGAATTATTTCCTATATGAAACAATGAACCCGAAGGACACTCGGAGGGGAGGCACCCAGCCTCTAGGTGCCACCCAGGCGCGACCCAGGGGCAGGTCATGGTTGGAGCCCACCTGGGCGCCTCCCTCGCCTACTCGCGCCACCTCTTCGCCTATAAATTCACTCCTGACCTAACAACTGAGGGGAGCCCGATCATATTTCTAGAAGATGTCCGAGGCCGCCGCATCTCCAACCCTAGTCCGGGAGGGTTCTGCAGCTCTTCCCGGCACCCTGCCGGAGAGGGGAATCGACACCGGAGGCATCTACACCACCATGCCTGCCTCCGGAGTGACGCATGAGTAGTCCACCACGGGACTACGGGTCCGTAGCAGAAGCTAGATGGTTGTCTCTCCTCCTTGTACTCCATTGTTTAGATCTTGTGAGCTGCCTATCATGATCAAGATCATATTATTTGTAACTGCTACATGATTGTGTTTGCATGGATCTGATGAATTGTGGAAGTCATTACTTTTGTTCATCTTTGTGTTATGGTTTATCTATTATCTTGCATGCTCTCCGATGCTAGTGGATGTTTTGGCCAAGTAATAATTAGTGTTGTATGAGGGAGTATTTATGCTAGATAGTGGGTTCATGCCTCTCTTGTCTGAGTTCGGTGACAGGAACAGTTAAAGCTAGAGATGTGCTGTTGCCACTAGGGAGAAAACAGCGGTGTGATTTCCTTGTGTTATTTACATTGCTTACATTATGCACTTTGCTTATTGCAATGATCTGTTGCTTGCAACTTAATACTTCTGGGAGACATGCTGGATAGCGATCCCAGGGTGGATTATTAGTCATAGATGCAGTTGGAAAACGGTCTATGTATTTTGACGTAATGCCCATATTAGATGAAACGGTGAAATATATTGTTTTATGATAGCATTGCTATGCGCACACAATTCTGTCAATTGCCATGTTGTAATTTGTTTATGTAGGGGTCGTTGCATAGAAAACAAAAAATTTCCTACGTAACAAGCGGAAGAAACCCCAAGGATCTAGATCTACTAGATGAAGGTAGCGAAGATGAGATCCAATCTCTTACCCTTGAAGATCGAACAAACACATTTTGTCGGTGCAGGGGTTGGCTAGTCGATCCCCGCAACTAGACTCATCTAGTCGCGAGGAGATGTATTTCCTCGAAGATCCAATCCGATGAAGTGCCACAACGGGCAGCACCTCCGCGGTATCCACATGTACGGCTCGATGTAGACGTCCACTCCTTGATCCCGCAAGAGAGGAGGACGTGGCTAGATAGATCTCGGCACCACGACGGTTGTGGTGGCGTTTGATGGTGTAGATCTCCACGAGCATGGCTTCGCTTAAGCCATGGCAAGAGGAGGAGAACGAGGAGATGGTGCAGCAGCCCTACGGCTAGAGGTGGTGCAGCAAATTTGGTGGAGAAGATGGCGGCAGCCCTACGGGAGGGGTGGTGCCAAGGGGAAGTGGAGGGGTGCGGCTAGGGGCAGCAAAGGGGGGCGGCGGCTAGGGCACCAAGAGGTGCTGCGCCCCTCCTTATATAGGTGGAAGGGGGGGTGCGACCCAAGGCCTCCCCTAGGGCCGACGGCAAGGGTGTCTTGGCCCCCAAGCCAGCCCCCTAGGGTTAGGGTCGGCCGGCCCCCCTTTGGGCCTTGCCCTAGCCCGCATGGGCCTAGGTGCCCAGGTGGTGCGGTTGGCCCTTGAGGCCAGTCCACCACCCCATTATTCCATGTGGGCCCCATACTCCTATGGGCCCCACTTCTAGACCCCTCTAGAACCTTCTAGAATATTCCGGTACTTTACCGATAAATTCCCGAACCTTTTCGATACCTCCGGAAACCACTTTCCTTATATGAATCTTATTCTCCGGACCACTCCGGAACTCCTCGTGATGTCCGGGATCCCATCCGGGACTTCGAATCATTATTCGTTCATACCATCAATTATCTCATCGCTAACCCTAGCTACATCAGAGCGTTAAGTGTGTGACCCTACGGGTTCGAGAACATGTAGACATGATCATATCAATAATCAATAGCGGGACCGGGATGCCCATATTGACTCCTACATATTCAACGAAGTTCCTTATCGATTGAACCATGATGCCGGAGATTCTTAATCTCATATACGATTCCCTTTGTCTCACGATATTTAATTTGCCCGAGATTTGATCGTCGATATCTCCATATCTAGTTCTATCTCGTTACCTGGCAAATTCTCTTTACTCGTCCATAATATAGGATCTCCGTGATTAAAACTTAACCACATGGTTGCAACCTTTGTGATGCTATATTACCGAGAGGGCCCAGAGATATCTTTCACGTCACAAGGAAGGACAAATCCCACTCTTGATTCATGTCACCCAACAAATACCATCGGAGATACCTGAAAGCCACCTTTATAATCACCCAGTTACGAAGTGACGTTTGATGTCCACAAAGTATTCCTCCGGTAAACGGGAGTGACATAATCTCATGGTCTAAGGAAACTATACTTGGCATACTAAAAGTGTTGGCAATAAAACTGTGTGACATGATCAATTGCAACTCTTTATTATTTGGGTCTTGTCCATCACATCATTACTCCTAATAATATGACTCCGTTATCAAGTGACTATGACAAGTCCATGGTTAGGAAACTCTAACCATCTCTTGACTAACAAACTAGTCCGGTAGAGGCTTACTAGGGACAACTGGTTGTTTATATTCCACACATGTATTATGTTTCCGGTTAATACAATTATAGCATGGATAATAAACTATTATCATAAACATGAATATGCTTAATAAACCATTTTATTATTGCCTCTAGGGCATATTCCCAACAGTTTACCCATCATGTATATCTTTTGGAGAGACACCTCTAGTGAGCTGTGGATCCCGTTCCTATTTTCCTACGTTGCTTACAACCGTTCTAATAGCTTTTCATCATCATTACTTGCTGGCCATATTTCACTCTCTTCATATTTTACACTTGCACATTTAATTCTTTGAGTTTGGCAAGCCGGAGAGATTGACAACCTCTCTGTTTTCGTTGGGGCAAAGTACTTGTTTGTGATTGTGTGCAGGTCCACGTCAATTGTTGTTAACGGCGCCGTTGACATCTCTCTAAGCCTTCTCCAAGTCCTACTGGATCTGACAACCTTGGTTTTGTAATCAAGGGAAAACTGCTGCTTTGCTGCATCATACCTTCCTCTTGGGGTCTCCCATCGAACATGTGCTCCACGCCATCAAGAACCCACATCCCAAATACCAAGAAAATGTCTGACTGGATATGGAACCCCCTGAACATGTACCCACACCTGCTCAAGCACCCGCATAGGGAGAACATCCTGTTTCTTCCAAGCTGAAATTGTGGTAGTCGCCATGAAAGAAGGGACACCCATCTGCATACCATCCATCCGCTGAAGATCCCCGACAGAAGGGAGCCCAATGAGAAATTCATCTGACCCATGGGGTAAAGCCTCCCACATCCATGATGAATTCGACGGACACATCCTGGACATCAGGCTCTGAATAGCAGTCGCGGGTACTGGATCACCAACAATCTTCACCAGTGCGGTAGGCGAACTCGAGGGAACCAAATGAGGCTTGTACACACTATCAGGCAATTGCATGAAAATTGTATCCTCTGTGCCATATCGAGCAGAAAAAGCCGTGGGCTTTGGTAGCCGAAGAGTTGGGCACCTAATAGTCGGATGTGCCCCATTATCACAAACAAGGCAATAGTGCTTTACTGGACACCCCTTAGTGGTGTGTGTATCAACCGCACACTTCCAACATTTAGTAGCTTTCTTTCCTTTACAATTGCCCGGAATCCTTGTCTCAACTTGACCACCGGTCCCGACAACCGGCAAATCACCAACCAAGCTGTCCACCTCAGGAGCCGACGAGGTCACCACGGCGGTCGGTGGCGCAAGCAATTGTTGCCCCTGCACAGGAGCTGGAGGGGGCATAAAGAGCTGTTGTAGACCAGCAGTAGGCTGTTGCTGGACTTGCGGAGGCATCACGAGCTGAAACTTAGGCTGCACTTGTTGAACGCCCTTCTTCTTCTTCCTCTTAGGCCACGGCCCCTGACCCGCCGCCTACGCCATCGGCGGATACATGGGAGGGGGCATCGGCGCCAACGGTGGGAATTGGTACTGCCCCGGGTGCGGCATCTACGCCGGAAAGCCAGGTTGGCGCGACGGGTTCTGCAGCAGCCTGAACAGCGACAGACCGATCAGCGGTGGCCGAAACTGACCGGCCCCGGCGTCCTGCCGTAGCGGCGGAGGTTGAGGCTGCGGTTGCGGTGGCGTCGGAGCAGCGGGATGAGCTCGAGGGTCCCCGCTGAGCTGCGGACGAGGAGGAGTAGCCATGCGGACAGGCGGATTCGCTGCGACAGACGTGAACGTCCGCTCCCACCGACGCGACATCGCATGTCGAAGGCGGCGAAGCGGAGGCAGGTTGCGACGCATCTGCAGCGGATGTGGTCGTGAACGTCGAGGACGAGGAAGAAGGGAGACGGCGCTACAGATGGATCCAAACAGCTTCAGAGCTACGGCACGGCCTCCTTGGACGGTACAGATGCGCCCACGGCGTCGGACGGTCCAGATGCACCCCAGCTGCCGCTTGCCGCATGGGGCCCAGCTGTCGGAAATTCAAATTTTGAAACCGCGCCAGATCGTGCGTGGTCTCCGCAGTATTCGGATCGGACGGACCCGACACATCTGTCGCCGGTGAGCACACCGCAGCCATCACCGACACATCCGCCGCCGGTGAGCACGCCGCAACTGGCCGCTCCTCCAAGGCCTTGTCGAGGATGGTGTCCAGGATAGGGGGCGGCGAAATGCGGCGGGGAGACAGCGGTCCCCGCCACGGCCCCATTCGAGGCGGCGAGCGCGTGATCCGGAGTCCAGTCGAGGAAGAAGATGCTCCCCGGCTCCAGCGACGCAACCCCGGCGGTTCCACCACCATCTTCTCCGCCGGCTTCGGTTCCCTGCACGAGGATGAAAGAACACAAACCTCACCTGAGTTAGACGGCGAGAAATCAAGCAGATGGCTACCCTACCACGATACAAATTCAAAATCTGCCGTTCCAAGAAGAAGGGGAAGGCGGAAGCAGCTCCGCCTGCGCCGGAGAGTGTGTGCATGGCAGCCAAAGACCATACTCATACTCGGTCACCAATCAAGCAGTGTACTGTCACTGGTAGAAAACATGCCTTTGGTCCCGGGCCCAAAGGGCCTTTAGTGCCGGTTGGGCAACCGGGACTGCGCAATTGATGCATGTAAAATGCATACATGAACTTTGCATTATATTACTTATATTTCAATCATATTTGCATCATATAAGGGTTATATCATTGTTTTCTATTGATTTTGGGAATATTTCACAGTTTCCCTATTTTTCTGGAATTAACCCTGCTCTGGCAGAAAACCCTATTTTCTATATTTTTTGAGTTTCAGGGACCCAAACGACGTCCAAATGACCTGAAAATTTACGGTGATAATTTTTTGGAAGGAAGAAGGCGTATGAGCGAAGGAGGCGAAGAAGTGGAGGCCCGAGGGCCAAAACACCTAGGCCCACGCGGCCAGATTCCCTGGCCGCGTGGGACCCCTTGTTTTGGGCCTCGTGGCTCTGTTGCCGTCGATCTTTCTTCCCGAAACTTCCTTTTGACCTAAAAACGACTATACAAATAGTCCCCCGACGTTTTCCAGAAGGGAGCGCCGTCAAAACACAGAAACACCGAAACAAAGACCTGGAGCTACAGATTGGAGGGGGAAAACTCCGGCGGGGCGCTGCCGGCGTGGTCTCCATCTGCACCGTCTCCATGATGAAGAGGGAGTAGTCCACCCCTGGACTATGGGTTTGTGGAAGTAACTTATGTATCTCTCCTCTCTTTGAGCTTCACTAATTAGCACCGTATGAGCTGCCGAACATGATTACGGTCATCTATGCAATTCCTTTGTGGTGGATCTCTTTATGAGTTAGTATATGTTTGAGATTGCAATTGTTTTGTTTCAGTTATGAAAATAGATGCATATTATGTACCCCGTTCTTGTCTACTTGTTATGATCAAGCATGTTTATGAGAGCGTGTGTGGGGGAACGTGTGCATTAGTTGGAGTAATGAGGGGGTGGCTAGTGCGGTGAAAGTGAGAGAAGTTCCGCGATCCACTTGGGTATTTTTACCTTACTTTGTTGCCTCACTAGGGATAAATAAAAATACCATGCTACCGGAGGTGTGGGTGTGACCATTGCCACTTCTCCATGACTAGATCTAGCATGTTCTTATTTTAACTTCATGTCATAAGACTTAAAGCTATACTCTGATTTATCATAATTACTGAGGTGCTAAGATTTAATTCACATCTTGGTGGAGTATAAGAGAGATTAATAAACAAAAGATCTCTATGTTAGGACGTGATGCCCATATAATTAGTAACTTGTCATGAAACCTTTTTGTTGCAATCTCATATGTCAATTCTAGTGTTCCATTGTCTACCACTTTATTAAAGAGAGAGTGCATTTGTGAAACCATGAACCCCGGTCCATTTTTAATCATAAGAAACACCTTTCCAACAAATTATAAGCATTTTCCATTTTCTGCCATTTAAAAATCCGAAAATACAAAAATACTTTTATATCTTGCATTCACAATATAAAACCCAAAAATATCATCCATCATTGTTCCCACCATCCTTGCATATTTATTTATCATCACTGCATATTTATTTCTTGTTTTGCATTTGTTTTATTTTGATATCATTCTCACACCTTGTGCTTGACAACCACTTGGTGAGGTTGAGGGCACAAAACAATTTACTTTCTTTGTAGGTTCTCAAGGGAAGGATAAGAAGATAAATCTTTCAATACTGATTCCCCGAGAGTTCGATATTAAACCCTCGAGTCACCCCTCGTGGGGGAAAACTGTCTTTCCTATACTATACACTCTGCACTTGGAGTCTCAACCTAACCCATATTCTTTTGACGCAGGTAACTACGTCAAGGGCCATCAAGACAATTTTCTGGCGGCGTTGCCGGGGAATCATTGATGTAAAGATTTGTCCAAGGAGTATCTCACAAAAAAGTCAAATTCATCACCAACTTGTGCTAACACCTAAGCTTGGGGAGGTTGCACCTAAGTGATCATCATCTTATCCATCTTTACCTGCAAATCATTTTATTTTGTTTTGTTTTTGTCTTGCATATCATATTTATATTTCGGTTTGCATATTTTATTTTCAGTTTTGCATTTTGTGTTGCATTTGTTATTTCAGTTTGCATTGTTTAGTGTCATTTTACTTTCAGTTTTGCATAAAAAATTAAAAACACATATTTTTTTTGCAAAAATGGGTGATAGAACTAAGTTGTGTGACTACACAAACACTCCAAATGATCATTTATTGCTAGGCCCATTGCCACACCTGAGATAACAGCTGAGAGCGATGAAGTAAGTCCTAGTTTGTTAAACTTGATAACTAGGGAACAATTTGGCGGTAGTGCTATGGAGGATGCCTCTATGCATCTTCATGATTTTATTGAAATATGTGACATGCAAAAATTTTAAAATGTGGAAAGTGATATTCTAAAACTGAAATTATTTCCTTTCTCACTTAGAGGAAAAGATAAAGAATGGTTGCATTCACTACCTACTGATAGCATTAATTCTTGGAGTGATCTAAAAGAAGCTTTCATTAAGAAATATTATCCTCCTGTTAAAATTTTGCAAAATAGAAACAATATTCTTTCTTTTAGGCAAAATGAAAATGAATATGTTGCCATGGCTTGGGATAGGATAAACTTATGCTTAGAACTTGTCCTTCACATGGGGTTAATGAATGGACCATATTACACTCTTTCTATAATGGTCTAAATTACATGTCTAGAAATATTCTTGATTCCGCTGCTGGAGGGGCTTTTATGGGAAAAACTATAGTAGAAGCTAAGAACATCTTAGAAAGTATTTTGCAAAACTATAGTCAATGGAATACTGAAAGAGCACCTAATCCATCTAAGAAAATAAACTCCATAGAAGAAACAAATGATTTGTCATCTAAAATGGACACTATTCTTGCTTTCATTAATAAACAAAATATTGAGAATGTCCCTTTGCAAGAACTAGTTGGTAATAATCTTGAAAATGTTGATGTTAACTTCATTAGGAACTATGGTAATAATGGGTATGGTAACAACAATTATAATTCTTATAATAAACCCCCATATGTGCCAAACAAATATACCACTAGTAGCAATGTTTCTAGTGACTTGGAAAACACCATTAGGTCATTTATATCTACTCAAAAGGAGCTTAATAAGGAATTTATATTTAAATTTGAAAAACAAGACTCTTTGTTTGAAAGGGTAGATCAGCTCACTAAGGAAGTTTCCTCATTAAAGAACACCATTACAGATCAAAAATATGAGGAAACAATTAAATATTGCCAAGAGGTTATAAATAAATCTTGGGAACACATTCATGAGCAAGAGAGAGTTGCTAAGGAAACTACTATGGTAATGAAAGAGAGAAGAGTTGAAGAAGTTAAAATGCTTAGTGAATTCAAGGAACCACTACTTGACTTAGATAATTGTATCTTGCATGAATTAATATCTATCTTACAAAGATTTGCAAGTGATCCTTCTATTAATGCCGACCAAACAGGTTTTGGTTCTTATATTGCTAATCATGTTTTAAAAGAAAAGATTGCTAGGTACAACCAAGAAGCTATGATACCACCTAAGCTTGGGGATGTATGGCTTCCCAAAGTACTAGTGACTATTGGGAAAGAGACACACCATGCTATATTAGATCTAGGATCTAGTGTCTCTGTTTTATCTAAAGAATTATATGAAGTTCTTGAATTAAAGAATCTTGAAAAATGCTCTATTGAACTCGCACTTGCTGATGATTCCATTAAAAATGCTTTAGGAAAAGTAAGTGATGTTATGGTAGAGTTGCATATGACATTTGTACCTGTTGATTTTCTAATCATGGATATGGGGAATAAAACCTCTAGTCCAATTATTCTTGGAAGACCTTTTCTTCGTACCACAGGTGCTATCATTGATTCAAAAGAAGGGAATGTGAAGTTTCAGTTTCCACACAAAACATGCATGGAACACTTCCCAAGGAAGAGGGACATACCAAAGTTCAAGTTCCCTCATGAGCTTCGTCCATCATAAATATCAAGTAAGAAGCCTAGCTATGTGGCTATAAAGAAAGCGCTTTACGGGAGGCAACCCGGTTGTTTTTATTTTTGATTTTCTTTGTGTCCTCTTGCTGTAACAAGAGACTTAGTTTTTAGTTTAGTTTCTGGAATAATTAATAAAGTGCCAAGTTTTACCTATTTTGGTATGAAAATGTTGCTATTATGCATTCGGAGATTTTATTCCAGCACGAGTCTGTGCACGGTATAAGTTTTAGTTCCTATTCTGTAACTCCGAATGAGCTCATATTTTTAATGTAGCTGCAACTTTTCATCCTTCGTATGTCTGAATTGTTTCAGAATTTTTAGACATGTTTAAGTCGGGTAGAAAAATACGTTTCACTGCTGCTAGTTTTCTGGACAGATTTTGTCCCATATTGTTTGATGCATGTTTTGAACTTTTAATATGAATCTTGGTTATCCAATTAAGTTTATAGGTAGGCATACAACATTATACACTCTCTGGACATTCATATTAATTTTTGTCTAAGGATTATATGCAGCAAGTAATGCATTTATCTATCACTACTAATGTCACCCCACAGAAAAGAAATGGGAGAAACAGTGTTTTGAAGTTTTTTCACAGGGATTAGAGAAGATGCACCAAGAGCTATCCAAGGATGGTGAAGACCATAAGCTTGGGGATGTGAAGACAACCCCACTGGACCAACACACTCTCGGTTTGCACATGTCTAACTTCTGTATTTCTATCCATACACTTTATCGCATAAACTTGGAGCGTCTTTTATTTGCTTGTTATGTTAGTTTAGTTTTTGTTTTGAGACCACCACTATAATTTATATATGAGAGAGCTACTAGAAGTTTGGGTTGAATAAAGTTGGATTCTAAATAAAAAAATTGGGAATGGGATGTTTAAGTTGATTTAAAAAGATACATATAGTTGCATAATTCATATGTTTTTAATGAGTATCAAATTGCAAGTGTTTTATCAAGAGCTATTTATATTCATGTTTAGATGCTGAATGGTACTTTACTTGGTTTAACATGGATTGACTTGTTCTATGGACACTTGTGCATGCATTTAGTTGGTCAACTTTCTCTCTTTTGCTAGCGCAAAAATTCCAACAAGTAAAACTTGTTTTCCAACACCTTCAACCAAAGTTTTTCCAGTGAGTCCACCATATCTACCTATTAGCTTTATGCTATTCCGAGTATGTTTATCATGTTACTTTGTATTATCCATACCTCTGAATTAAAATGCTTATGTTATTGATTGTTATGGGAAAATTTTGGTTAAATAGCTCTCACACCTTACTATTGCACTTAATAAACATGAACCATTGTGATTAAAGTTATGAAGTTGTGAATTTGACAAGAGTCTTGGTTGCTAGTTAGCCCAAATGTGTTGTCACATGGCAAGCTTTCAACATTGCATTAAATTATATCTAGTTGATATCATGTACTTTTGTTTATGGATGCTTATCATGGTGCCAAATAAATGTGGAAATTTAGTAGGTTTAAGTAGTTGTATAAATGGCTAGAGAGATACCTGGGCCACCAATCTAAGCCATGCTGTCATGGTGGAAATTTACTTACATGCTATGTGAAGCTTCAGTGATACACCTCACAATAAAAAGCTATACCAATAGTAAATAAAAAGGGTGTTGAGATCGTTCCTTATGTTTGTTTGTCTTGTCATTTTGACATGGACTTGTTCCATGTCCTGGGACAAGAGGTACCCAGTTGACCCTCTTAATGACGTTATTATACAATGCTTTTACTTGAACTTGCTTTGTTTCCCAAGTTGAGTAACACCATGGTGTAGGTACTCATATTCAAGGGGCATGAAACTTTCAACCATTTCTTTGTCAAGCACACTACTCATATTTGCTTTCACTTTAAACTTTAACCATTCAAGATGTTAATAAGGGGTAATGAGAGCTTGACACCAATACCACATTGCAAACATTAACTTAAGTAGAAGCATTTGGAAGTTAGATGACTTGTTCATGTTTTACCTCTACTCATATATATTTCCAAAGTGTCCCCTTTTATATTCAGTTTTATAAGAGTACTCTATGACCATTATAGGATTTTTTACTTTTCATTATGCATACATTTGGTCCATAGTACTTTCTTCTATGTTACACTTTGTGAATTATCATTGAACATCCTTGCATTGAATATTTGATATCACTTTATAATCTATCTTGCATATTGCTATTCCTTTAAAGAATGAATCATTTACTTATGTAGCAATAATCATTTTGATATCCATTGATATATTAAATGCAAAGTCCATGTTTTTATCACCTTCATACTCGAGGACGAGTATAGGTTAAGCTTGGGGATGTTGACGCATGTAAAATGCATACATGAACTTTGCATTATATTTCAATCATATTTGCATCATATAAGGGTTACATCATGTTTTCTATTGATTTTGGGAATATTTCATAGTTTCCCCTATTTTTCTGGAATTAACCCTGCTCTGGCAGAAAACCCTATTTTCTATATTTTTGAGTTTCAGGGACCCAAACGACGTCCAAATGACCTGAAAATTTACGGGGATAATTTTTTTTGGAAGGAAGAAGGCATATGAGCGAAGGAGGCGAAGAAGTGGAGGCCAGAGGGCCAAAACACCTAGGCCCACGCGGCCAGATTCCCTGGCCGCGTGGGACCCCTTGTTTTGGGCCTCGTGGCTCCGTTGCCGTCAATCTTTCTTCCCGAAGCTTCCTTTTGACCTAAAAACAACTATAAAAATAGTCCCCCGACGTTTTCCAGAAGGGAGCGCCGCCGAAACACAGAAACACCGAAACAGAGACCTGTAGCTGCAGATTGGAGGGGGAAAACTCCGGTGGGGCGCTGCCGGCGTGGTCTCCATCTCCACCGTCTCCATGATGAAGAGGGAGTAGTCCACCCCTAGACTATGGGTTTGTGGAAGTAACTTATGTATCTCTCCTCTCTTCGAGCTTCACTAATTAGCACCGTATGAGCTGCCGAACATGATTATGGTCATCTATGTAATTCCTTTGTGGTGGATTTCTTTATGAGTTAATATATGTTTGAGATTGCAATTGTTTTGTTTCAGTTATGAAAATAGATGCATATTATGTACCCCATTCTAGTCTACTTGTTATGATCAAGCATGTTTATGAGAGCGTGTGTGGGGGAACGTGTGCATTAGTTGGAGTAATGAGGGGGTGGCTAGTGCGGTGAAAGTGAGAGAAGTTCCGCGATCCACTTGGGTATTTTTACCTTACTTTGTTGCCTCACTAGGGATAAAGAAAAATACCATGCTACCGGAGGTGTGGGTGTGACCATTGCCACTTCTCCATGACTAGATCTAGCATGCTCTTATTTTAACTTCATGTCATAAGACTTAAAGCTATACTTTGATTTATCATAATTACTGAGGTGCTAAGATTTAATTCACATCTTGGTGGAGTATAAGAGAGATTAATAAACAAAAGCTATCTATGTTAGGACGTGATGCCCATATAATTAGTAACTTGTCATGAAACCTTTTTATTGCAATCTCATATGTCAATTCTAGTGTTCCATTGTCTACCACTTTATTAAAGAGAGAGTGCATTTGTGAAACCATGAACCCCGGTCCATTTTTAATCATAAGAAACACCTTTCCAACAACTTATAAGCATTTTCCATTTTCTTCCATTTAAAAATCCGAAAATACAAAAATACTTTTATATCTTGCATTCACAATATAAAACCCAAAAATATCATCCATCATTGTTCCCACCATCCTTGCATTTTTATTTATCATCATTGCATATTTATTTCTTGTTTTGCATTTGTTTTATTTTGATATCATTCTCACACCTTGTGCTTGACAACCACTTGGTGAGGTTGAGGGCACAAAACAATTTACTTTGTTTGTAGGTTCTCAAGGGAAGGATAAGAAGATAAATCTTTCACTACTGATTCCCCGAGAGTTCGATATAAACCCTCGAGTCACCCCTCGTGGGGAAAACTGTCTTTCCTATACTATACACTCTGCACTTGGAGTCTCAACCTAACCCATATTCTTTTGACGCAGGTACTACGTCAAGGGCCANACATTTTCTGGCGCCGTTGTCGGGGAATCATTGCTGTAAAGATTTATCCAACTAGTTTCAAGCCACGCACCACACTTTCTGGTTCCGTTGCCTAAGGACTAGTAAAAGAGTATCTCACAACAAAGTCAACTTCATCACCAACTTGTGCAAACAACTAAGCTTGGGGAGGTTGCACCTACGTGAGCATCATCTTATCCATCTTTACCTTCAAAGAATTTTGTTTTGTTTTGTTATTGTCTTGCATATCATATTTATATTTCGGTTTGCATATTTTATTTTCAGTTTTTGCATTTTGTGTTGCATTTGTTATTTCGGTTTGCATTGTTTAGTATCATTTTATTTTCAGTTTTGCATTAAAAAATTAAAAACACATAATTTTTTTGCAAAAATGGGAGACAGAACTAAGTTGTATGACTACACAAACACTCCAAATGATCAATTTATTGCTAGGCCTATTGCCACACCTGAGATAAAAGCTGATAGTTATGAAGTAAGTCCTAGTTTGTTGAACTTGATAACTAGGGAACAATTTGGCGGTAGTGTTATGGAGGATGCCTCTATGCATCTTCATGATTTAGTTGAAATATGTGACATGCAAAAATTAAAAAATGTGGAAAGTGATATTCTAAAACTGAAGTTATTTCCATTCTCACTTAGAGGAAAAGCTAAAGAGTGGTTGCATTCACTACCTACTGATAGTATTAATTCTTGGGATGATTTAAAAGAAGCTTTCATTAAGAAATATTATCCTCCTGTTGAAATTTTGCAAAATAGAAACAATATTCTTTCTTTTAGGCAAAGTGATAATGAACACGTTGCCATGGCTTGGGATAGGATAAAACTTATGCTTAGAACTTGTCCATCACATGGGGTCAACGAATGGACCATATTACACTCTTTTTACAATGGTCTAAATTACATGTCTAGAAATATTCTTGGTTCCGCTGCTGGAGGGGCTTTTATGGGAAAATCTATAGTAGAAGCTAAGAACATCTTAGAAAGTATTTTGCAATACTATAGTCAATGGAATACTGAAAGAGCACCTAATCCATCTAAGAAAGTAAACTCCATAGAAGAAACAAATGATTTGTCATCTAAAATGGACACTATTCTTGCTTTCATTAATAAACAAAATATTGAAAATGTCCCTTTGCAAGAACTAGTTGGTAATAATCCTGAAAATGTTGATGTTAACTTCATTAGGAACTATGGTAATAATGGGTATGGTAACAACAATTATAATTCTTATAATAAAACCCCATATGTTCCCAACAACCGTCCTTTTGTTCCATATCCTAATACTAGTGATAATAAATGGAAGCCTATGCCACCAAGTAATGATAATTTTGAGGCTAATAAAATTCTTATGGAACAAGTTTCTAGTCATAATACCATGATACAAGAGTTGAATAAGTCTGTTGCTTCTATTAGTTCTGATATTAAAGGCTTACAACTCCAAGCTGCAGGACTAGACAAAGCCCTTTCAAAACTAGCTGATAACCAAGCCACTTTATTGAGTATGTCTGCGGAGAAAACCACAAGCACCAACATGTGGTTGGAATGAATTCTATTAATATTGCTGAAAATGTTCCTCTTACTTTGGAGGAAACTCTCAATGAATTATTGAACTATCCTGAATATTTGTTGCCATTTATGTCTCAACTTGTTGGTTTAAAAGAAGAAGTTAATGAAACTGAATATGATGAATCTCTTCTGTTAATTGAGTTAGAAAGAAAATTTGAGGAAGTTAAAATGCCTAGTGAAGTCAAGGAACCATTACTTGACTTAGAGAATTGTAGCTTGCATGAATTAATATCTATCTTACAAAAATTTGCAAGTGATCCTTCCATCAACTCTATCCAAGCAGGTTTTGGTTCCTATATTGCTAATCATGTTTTAAAAGAAAAGATTGCTAGATACAACCAAGAAGCTATCATACCACCTAAGCTTGGGGGTATATGGATTCCCAAAGTACTAGTAACCATTGGAAAAGAGACACACCATGCTATATTAGATCTAGGATCTAGTGTCTCTGTTTTATCTAAAGAATTATATGAAGTTCTTGAATTAAAGAATCTTGAAAATGCTCTATTGAACTTGCACTTGCTGATGATTCCATTAAACGTGCTTTAGGAAAAGTAAGTGATGTTATGGTAGAGTTCATATGACATTTGTACCTGTTGACTTTCTAATCATGGATATGGGGAATAAAACCTCTAGTCCAATTATTCTTGGAAGACCTTTTCTTCGTACCACAGGTGCTATCATTGATTCAAAAGAAGGGAATATGAAGTTTCAGTTTCCACACAAGAATTGCATGGAACACTTCCCAAGGAAGAGGGACACATCAAAGTTCAAGCTCCCTCATGAGCTTCATCCATCATAAATATCAAGTAAGAAGCCTAACTACATGGCTATAAAGAAAGCGCTTTACGGGATGCAACCCGGTTGTTTTTATTTTTGATTTTTTTTTGTGTCCTCTTGCTGTGACAAGAGACTTAGTTTTTAGTTTTGTTTCTAGAATTTTTAATAAAGTGCCAAGTTTTACCTATTTTGGTTTGAAAAGTTGTTTTTTGCATTCGGAGATTTTATTCCAGCACGAATCTGTGCACGGTATGATTTTTCATTCCTATTCGGTAACTCTGAATGAGCTGATATTTGAAATGTACCTGCAACTTTTCATCCTCTGTAAGCATGAATTGTTTCAGATGTTTTAGACATATTTAAGTAGGGTAGAAAAATGCGTTTTGCTGCTGCTGTTTTTCTGGACAGATTCTGTCCCATTTTGTTTGATGCATTCTTTGAACTTTTAACTTGAATCTTTTTGATCCAATTGAGTTTATAAGTAGGCATACAACATTATACACTTTCTCTGATATTTGAAATGTACCTGCAACTTTTCATCCTCTGTAAGCATGAATTGTTTCAGATGTTTTAGACATATTTAAGTAGGGTAGAAAAATGCGTTTTGCTGCTGCTGTTTTTCTGGACAGATTCTGTCCCATTTTGTTTGATGCATTCTTTGAACTTTTAACTTGAATCTTTTTGATCCAATTGAGTTTATAAGTAGGCATACAACATTATACACTTTCTGGACATTCATATAAATTTTTGTTTAAGGATTTTATGCAGTAAGCAATTCATTTGTCTATCACTACTAATGTCACCCCACATAAAGAAATGTGAGAACGGTGTTTTGAAGTTTTTTCACAGGGATTAGAGGAGATGCACCAAGAGCTATCCAAGGATGGTGAGACCATAATCTTGGGGATGTGAAGACAACCCCACTGGACCAACACACTCTCGGTTTGCACACATCTAACTTCTGTTTTTCGATCAATGCACTTTATCGCATAAACTTGGAGCGTCTCTTATTTGCTTTTTATTTCGGTTTGATTTTTTGTTTGTCTTGAGACCACCACTATCATTTATACATGAGAGAGATACTGGAAATTTGCGTTTAATTAAGTTGGATGCTATTAAAAAGATTGGGAAAGGGATGTTTGAGTTGATTTCAAAAAGATACATATAGTTGCATGATTCATGTGCCTTTTAATGAGTATTAATTTGCAAGTGTTTTATCAAGAGCTATCTTCTATTCATGTTTTGATGCTGAATATTACTTTACTTTGTTTAACATGGATTGGTTATTTCTATGGACACTTATGCATGCATTTGGACGGTCAACTTTCTCCCTCTGCTAGCCCAAAAAATTTCCAACAAGTAAAAACTTGTTTTCCAACACCTTGAACCAAAGTTTTTCCAGTGAGTCCACCATATCTACCTATTAGCTTTATGCTATTCTGAGTATGTTTGTCATGTTATATTGTATTATCTATGTTTCCAAATTAAAGTGCTTATGTTATTGATTGTTATGGGAAAAGTTGGTTTAAAAAGCTCTCACGAACGTGATGCACACCTTACTTTTATTGCACTTAATAAACATGAACCATTGTGATTAAAATTATGAAGTTGTGAGCTCAACAAGAGTCTTGGTTGGGAGTTAGCTCATATGTGCTGTCACATGACGAGCTTTCAACGTGCTCTTAATTATATTTAGTTGATATCATGTACTTTTGTTTATGGATGCTTATCATGGTGCCAAATAAATTCGGAAACTTAGTAAGTTTGAGGAGTTTGTATAAATGGCTAGAGAGACGCCTGGGCCGCTAATATAAGCCATGCATCATTCTGGTGGAAATTACTTACATGCTATGGTGAACCTTCAGTGATGCACCTCACAATTAAAAGCTATGCCAATAGTAAATAAAAAAGGGTGTTGAGATTGTTCATCTTGTTTGTTTGTCTTGTCATTTTGACATGGGCTTGTTCCATGTCCGGGGACAAGAGGTACCCCAGTTGACGCTCTTGATGACGCTATTATATTACTTACAATGACCTTAACTTGAACTTGCTTTGTGGCCCTAGTTGAGTAACATCGTGGTGTAGGTACTCGTATTCACGGGGCATGAGGCATTCAACCCATACTTTGTCAAGCAGACTACTCATATTTGCTTTCACTTTAAACTTTAACCATTCAAGATGCTATGATAGGGGTAATGAGAGCTTGACACCAATGAATACCACATTGCAAACATTAACTTAAGTAGAAGCATTTGAAAGTTAGATGTAACTTATCCATGTTTTACCTCTACTCATTTATATATCTTTCCAAAGTGTCCACCTTTTATATTCAGATTTACAAGAGTACTCTATGACCATTATAGGATGTTTTTACTTTTCAGTATGCATACATTTGGTCCATAGTACTTTCTTCTATGTTACACTTTGTGAATTATCATTGAGCATCCTTACATGGAATATTTGATATCACCTTCATAATCTATCTTGTATATTGCTACTCCTTTGAAGAATGAATCATTTGACTCTGTGTAGCAATAGTAATCATCTTTGATATCCATTGATAGTATTAAAAAGCAAAGTCCATGTTAGTTTTATCACCTTCATACTCGAGGACAAGTATAGGTTAAGCTTGGGGATGTTGATGCATGTAAAAATGCATACATGAACTTTGCATTGTATTACTTATATTTCAATCATATTTGCATCATATAAGGGTTATATCATTGTTTTATATTGATTTTGGGAATATTTCCCAGTTTCCCTATTTTCTGGAATTAACCCTGCACTGGCAGAAAACCCTATTTTCTATATTTTGATGTTTCAGGGACCCAAATGACGTCCGAAATGACCTGGAAATTTACGAGCATCAATTTTTTGGAAGGAACGAAGCGTAGGAGCGAAGGAAGCGAACAAGCAGAGACCTGAGGGCCAAGATAGGTGGGCCCACGCGCCAAATTCCTTGGTCGCATGGGGCCACTATCCTGGGCCTCGAGCCTCCGATGCCGTCGATCTTTTTCCCCGAGCCTCCGTCTTGACCTAAAAACGACTATAAAAATAGTCTCCCGACGCCTTTCGGAAGGGAGCGCCGCCGAAACACAGAAACCACGAAACAGAGACCTGGAGTTGCAGATTGGAGGGGGAAAACTCCGGCGGGGCGCTGCCGGCGTGGTCTCCATCTTCTCCAACGACTTCTCCACCGTCTCCATGATGAAGAGGGAGTAGTCCACCCCTGGACTATGGGTTTGTGGAAGTAACTTATGTATCTCTCCTCTCTTTGAGCTTCACTAATTAGTACCGTATGAGGTGCTTAACATGATTACGGTCATCTATGTAATACTTTTGTGGTGTATCTTTTTATGAGTTAATATATGTTTGAGATTGCAATAGTTTTGTTCAGTTATGAAAGTAGATGCATATTATGTACCCCGTTCTTGTCTACTTGTTTTGATCAAGCATGTGTATGAGAGCGTGTGGGGGGAACGTATGCATTAGATGGAGTAACGGGGGGTGGCTAGTGCGGTGAAAGTGAGAGAAGTTCCGATCCACTTGGGTATTTTACCTTACTTTGTTGCCTCACTAGGGATAAAGAAAAATACCTTGCTACCGAAGATGTGGGTGTGACCATGCCACTTCTCCATGACTAGATCTAGCATGTTCTTATTTTAACTTAATGTCATAGAACTTAAAACTATACTCTGATTTATCTTAATTACTGAGATGCTAAGATTTAGTTCACATCTTGGTGGAGTATAAGAGAGATTAATAAACAAAAGATCTCTATGTTAGGACGTGATGCCCATATAATTAGTAACTTGTCATGAAAATTTATGTTGCAATCTCATATGTCAATTCTAGTGTTCCATTATCTACCACTTTATTAAAGAGAGAGTGCATTTGTGAAACCATGAACCCCGGTCCATTTTTAATTAAAAACACCTTTCCAACAACTTTATCCATTTTCCATTTTCTGCCATTTAAAAATCCGAAAATACAAAAACACTTTTACATCTTGCATTCACAATACAAAACCCAAAAATATCATCCATATTGTTTCCACCATCCTTGCATATTTATTTATCATCATTGCATATTTATTTACTGTTTTGCATTCATTATTCATATCATTATCACACCTTGTGCTTGACAACCACTTGGTGAGGTTGAGGGCACAAAACAATTTACTTTGTTTTGTAGGTTTTCAAAAGAAGGATAAGAAGATAAATCTTTCACTACTGATTCCCCGAGAGTTCGATATTAAACCCTCGAGTCACCCCTCGTGGGGAAAACTGTCTTTCCTATACTATACACTCTGCACTTGGAGTCTCAACCTAACCATATTCTTTTGACGCAGGTAACTACGTCAAAGGCCATCACTTTGTCATAGCTAAATTAAGTTTGTGTTATAATCTTGTCAATTGCCCAGCTGTAATTTGTTTACCCATCATATGATCGTTCTATTTACTTGAGAGACCCCACTAGTCAACCCATGGTCCCCGGTCCATCTTTTTACATTGTTTACAACCTCATTTACTTACTTTTCATCATCATTACTCCACTGGTCACTTTTCATATTTCATCTATTTCACTATACAATTAACCGCTTTGTTTTCGGCGAGACCGGAAAGATTGACAACCTTTCCGCCGTTGGGGGCAACGAATTTTGGTTGAGTGTGTGCAGGTCCACGTCTGTTGAAGATTAAGCGCCAGAGATCTTCAACATTCACTTTGTTGTTGATTTCAAGGTCCTACTGGTTCGATAAACCTCGGTTCGTTATCGACAGAAAACTGCTGCTTGCTACATCCACACCTTCGCTTGGGGCACCACTGATACGTGTCAAACGTATCTATAATTTTGAGTGCTCCATGCTAGTTTTGTGATGTTGTCACATGTTTTTACTATCATATTACATCATTTTTATGCATTTTGTCAGGACTAACTATTGNCTTGCAAAAATGGAGACAGAACTAAGTTGTGTGACTACGCAAACACTCCAAATGATCAATTTATTGCTAGGCATATTGCCACACCTGAGATAAAAACTGATAGTTATGAAGTAAGTCCTAGTTTGTTGAACTTGATAACTAGGGAACAATTTGGCGGTAGTGCTATGGAGGATGCCTCTATGCATCTTCATGATTTTGTTGAAATATGTGACATGCAAAAATTTAAAAATGTGGAAAGTGATATTCTAAAACTGAAGTTATTTCCATTCTCACTTAGAGGAAAGCTAAAAAGTGGTTGCATTCACTACCTACTGATAGTATTAATTCTTGGGATGATTTGCAAAACTATAGTCAATGGCATACTGATAGAGCACCTAATCCATCTAAGAAAGTAAACTCCATAGAAGAAACAAATGATTTGTCATCTAAAATGGACACTATTCTTGCTTTCATTAATAAATAAAATATTGAAAATGTCCCTTTGCAAGAACTAGTTGGTAATAATCCTGAAAGTGTAGATGTTAACTTCATTAGGAACTATGGTAATAAATGGGTATGGTAATAACAATTGTAATTCCTATAATAAACCCCCATATGTGCCAAACAAATATACCACTAGTAGCAATCTTTCTAGTGATTTGGAAAACATCATTAGGTCATTTATATCTACTCAAAAGGAGCTTAATAAGGAATTTATATCTAAGTTTAAAAAACAAGACTCTTTGTTTGAAAGGGTAGATCAGCTCACTAAGGAAGTTTCCTCATTAAAGAACACCATTAACAGCTCAAAAAACATGAGGAAACAATTAAATATGCCAAAAGGTTATAAATAAATCTTGGGAACACATTCATGAGCAAGAGAGAGTTGCTAAGGAACTATTATGGTAATGAAGAAAGAAAAGTTGAGGAAGTTAAAATGCTTAGTGAAGTCAAGGAACCATTACTTGACTTAGAGAATTGTAGTCCTGCATGAATTAAAATCTATCTTACAAAAATTTGCAAGTGATCCTTCCATTAATGTTTACCAAGCAGTTTTTGGTTCTTATATTGCTAATCATGTTTTAAAAGAAAAGATTGCTAGGTACAACCAAGAAGCTATGATACCACCTAAGCTTGGGGATATATGGATTCCCAAAGTACTAGTAACCATTGGAAAAGAGACACGCCATGCTATATTAGATCTAGGATCTAGTGTCTCTGCTTTATCTAAAGAATTATATAAAGTTCTTGAATTAAAGAATTTTGAAAAATGCTCTATTGAACTTGCACTTGCTGATGATTCCATTAAACATGCTTTAGGAAAATTAAGTGATGTTATGGTAGAGTTGCATATGACATTTATACCTGTTGACTTTCTAATCATGGATATGGGGAATAAAACCTCTAGTCCAATTATTCTTGGAAGACCTTTTTTTCGTACCACAGGTCCTATCATTGATTCAAAAAAGGAAATGTGAAGTTTCAGTTTCCACACAAAAAGTGCATGGAACACTTCCCAAGGAAGAGGGTCACATCAAAGTTCAAGCTCCCTCATGAGCTGCGTCCATCATAAATATCAAGTAAGAAGCCTAGCTACATGGCTATAAAGAAAGCGCTTTACGGAAGGCAACCCGGTTGTTTTTATTTTTGATTTTCTTTGTGTCCTCTTGCTGTAATAAGAGACTTAGTTTTTAGTTTTGTTTCTGGAATTTTTAATAAAGTGCCAAGTTTTACCTATTTTGGTTTGAAAAAGTTGCTTTTTGCATTGAGAGATTTTATTCCAGCACGAATCTGTGCACGGTATGATTTTTCATTCCTATTATGTAACTATGAATATGCTGATATTTGAACTGTAGCTGTAACTTTTCATCCTCTATAAGCTTGATTTTTTTCAGATTTTTTCAACATATTACGTAGGGTAGAAAAATGCGTTTTGCTGCTGCTGTTTTTCTGGACAGATTCTGTCTCATTTTATTTGATGCATTCTTTGAACTTTTAATTTGAATCTTTTTATCCAATTGAGTTTATAAGTAGGCATACAACATTATACACTTTCTGGACATTCATATGAATTTTTGTTTAAGGATTTTATGCAGCAAGCAATTCATTTGTCTATCATTACTAATGTCACCCCATAGAAAAGAAATGGGAGAAACGGTGTTTTGAAGTTTTTTCACAGGGATTAGAGGAGATGCACCAAGAGCTATCCAAGGATGGTGAATAACATAAGCTTGGGGATGTGAAGACAATCCCACTGGACCAACACACTCTCGGTTTGCACACGTCTAACTTTTGTTTTTTGATCAATGCACTTTATCGCATAAACTTGGAGCGTCTTTTATTTGCTTTTTTATTTTGGTTTGATTTTTGTTTGTCGTGAGACCACCACTATCATTTATATATGAGAGAGCTACTAGAAATTTGGGTTCAATTAAGGTGGATGCTGTTAAAAAGATTGGAAACGGGATGTTTGAGTTGATTCAAAAAGATACATATAGTTGCATGATTCATGTGCTTTTTAATGAGTATGAATTTGCGAGTGTTTTATCAAGAGCTATATTTTATTCATGTTTTGATGCTGAATGTTACTTTACTTTGTTTAACATGGATTGGTTAGTTCTATGGACACTTATGCATGAATTTAGGCGGTCAACTTTCTCCCTCTTGCTAGACCAAAAATTCCAACAAGTAAAAACTTGTTTTCCAACACCTTCAACCAAAGTTTTTCCAGTGAGTCCACTATATCTACCTATTAGCTTTATGCTATTCTGAGTATGTTTATCATGTTATTTTGTATTATCTATACTTCTGAATTAAAATGCTTATGTTATTGATTGTTATGGGAAAAGTTGGTTAAAAAGCTCCCACGAACTTGATGCACACCTTACTTTTATTGCACTTAATAAGAATGAACCATTGTGATTAAAATTATGAAGTTGTGAGCTTGACAAGAGTCTTGGTTGGGAGTTAGCTCATATGTGCTGTCACATGGCAAGCTTTCAACATGCTCTTAATTATATTTAGTTGATATCATGTACTTTTGTTTATGGATGCTTATCATGGTGCCAAATAAATGAGCGAAAACTTAGTAAGCTTGAGGAGTTTTTATAAATGGCTAGAGAGACACCTGGGCCGCTAATCTAAGCTATGCATCATTCATGGTGGAAATTTACTTACATGCTATGGTGAACCTTCAGTGATGCACCTCACAATAAAAAGCTATACCAATAGTCAATAAAAAAGGGTGTTGAGATTGTTCATTTTGTTTGTTTGTCTTGTCATTTTGACATGGGCTTGTTCCATGTCCTGGGACAAGAGGTACCCCAGTTGACGCTCTTGATGATGCTATTATATTACTTACAATGACCTTAACTTGAATTTGCTTTGTGGCCCTAGTTGAGTAACACCGTGGTGTAGGTACTCATATTCACGGGGCATGAAGCATTCAACCCAAACCTTCTCAAGCACACTACTCATATTTTCTTTCACTTTAAACTTTAACCATTCAAGATGTTATGATAGGGGTAATGAGAGCTTGACACCAATGAATACCACATTGCAAACATTAACTTAAGTAGAAGCATTTGGAAGTTAGATGAAACTTATTCATGTTTTACCTCTACTCATTTATATATCTTTCCAAAGTGTCCACCTTTTATATTCAGATTTACAAGAGTACTCTATGACCATTATAGGATGTTTTTACTTTTCATTATGCATACATTTGGTCCATAGTACTTTATTCTATGTTACACTTTATGAATTATCATTGAACATCCTTACATTGAATATTTGAGATCACTTCATAATCTATCTTGTATATTGCTACTCCTTTGAGAATGAATCATTTGACTCTATGTAGCAATAGTAATCATCTTTGATATCCATTGATAGTATTAAAAAGCAAAGTCCATGTTAGTTTTATCATCTTCATACTCGAGGACGAGTATAGGTTAAGCTTGGGGATGTTGATGCATGTAAAATGCATACATGAACTTTACATTGTATTACTTATATTTCAATCATATTTGCACCATATAAGGGTTATATCATTGTTTTATATTGATTTTGGGAATATTTCATAGTTTCCCTATTTTTCTGGAATTAACCCTGCACTGGCAGAAAGCCCTATTTTCTATATTTTGACGTTTCAGGGACCCAAACGACGTCCAAATGACCTAATATTTTGCGGGGATCATTTTTTGGAAGAAACAAAGTGTAGGAGCCAAGGAAGCGCACGAAAGGAAGTTCGAGGAGGATTTTGGGGGGTCCCACGTGGCCAGATTCCCTGGCCGGGTGAGAGCACCTCTCCCCCCTCGTTGCTCCGATGCCGTCCGTTTTCATCTCCGTGCCTTCGTCTTGACCTAAAAACGACTATAAAAATAGTCCCCCGACGGCTTTCAGAAGAGAGCACCGCTGAAACACAGAAACCACGAAACAAAGACCTGGAGTTGTAGATTGGAGGGGGAAAACTCCGGCGGGGCGCTGTCGGCGTGGTCTCCATCTTCTCCAATGACTTCTCCACTGTCTCCATGATGAAGAAGGAGTAGTCCACCCCTGGACTATGGGTTTGTGGAAGTAACTTATGTATCTCTGCTCTCTTTGAGCTTCACTAATTAGCACCGTATGAGCTGCTGAACATGATTACGGTCATCTATGTAATACTTTTGTGGTGGATATTTTTATGAGTTAATATATGTTTGAGATTGCAATAGTTTTGTTTCAGTTATAAAAGTAGATGCATATTATGTACCCCGTTCTTATTTACTTGTTTTGATCAAGCATGTGTATGAGAGCGTGTGAGGGGGAACGTATGCATTAGATGGAGTAACGGGGGGTGGCTAGTGCGGTGAAAGTGACAGAAGTTCCGCGATCCACTTGGGTATTTTACCTTACTTTGTTGCCTCACTAGGGATAAAGAAAAATACCTTGCTACCGGAGATGTGGGTGTGACCTTGCCACTTCTCCATGACTAGATCTAGCATGTTCTTATTTTAACTTCATGTCATAGAACTTAAAGCTATACTCTGATTTATCTTAATTACCGAGGTGCTAAGATTTAGTTCACATCTTGGTGGAGTATAAGAGAGATTAATAAACAAAAGATCTCTATGTTAGGACGTGATGCCCATATAATTAGTAACTTGTCATGAAACCTTTATGTTGCAATCTCATATGTCAATTCTAGTGTTCCATTATCTACCACTTTATTAAAGAGAGAGTGCATTTGTGAAATCATGAACCCCGGTCCATTTTTAATCATAAGAAACACCTTTCCAACGACTTTTATCCATTTTCTTCCATTTAAAAATACAAAAACACTTTTACATCTTGCATTCACAATACAAAACCCAAAAATATCATCAATTATTGTTTCCACCATCCTTGCATATTTATTTATCATCATTGCATATTTATTTATTGCTTTGCATTCATTATCTTTTCATATCATTTCTCACACCTTGTGCTTGACAACCACTTGGTGAGGTTGAGGGCACAAAACAATTTACTTTGTTTTGTAGGTTTTAAAGAGAAGGATAAGAAGATAAATCTTTCACTACTGATTTCCCGAGAGTTCGATATTAAACCCTCGAGTCACCCCTCGTGGGGAAAACGGTCTTTCCTATACTATACACTCCGCACTTGGAGTCTCAACCTAACCATATTGTTTTGACGCAGGTAACTACGTCAAAGGCCATTAGCTGTTTTTGTATTTCAGAAAATTTACTTCTGGAAATATTCTCAGAACTGTACGAAAATTTACGAGAATTATTTTTACGCCAAGACGAAGACGGAGTCCAGAGGGCAGCCTCGGAGGTGTCCCACAGGTCAGGGGCGGCCAGCTGCTGCGGCCTAGGGCCCACCCACGGGTGGGACCCGCCCCTGCCTGTGGCGGCTCCCCTCGGCCCCCTAAAAACATGGAGGTGGCCATTATTTTCCAGAGAAGTCACCCCGAGGCGCCGCCACCGTAAACCCTAGTTTGGGAGTGATTCTGAAGCTGATCCCGGCACCCTGCCGGAGGGGAGATCGATCCCGAAGGGCTCTTCATCGCCATGCCTTCCTCCGAGATAATTTGTGAGTAGTCCCGCCTTGAACTACGGGTCCATGACAGTAGCTAGATGGTAGTCTCTCTCCCTTGTGCTTCATGTATTATGATCTTGTGAGTTGCCTAACATGATCAAGATCGACTATTGTAGTGCTATGTGATGTGTTTGTTGGGATCCGATGGATTATGAAGTTATAATCAGATTGTGCATGATTCTTATATGTTGATTTATGTTCTTACATGCTCTCCGATGTGCGTAGTTACTTTGGCCAACTGACTGTGTGTATCTGCAAGAGGGAGTATTTATGCTAGATAGTGGGTTTGTGCCCTGTTCCTGGGCACGAGTGACAGAAATGTCTAAGGACGAGGGTGTGCTGTTGGTACTAAGGGTAAAATAGTGGTGTTAATATCTCTTTTTATATTAGTATTGCTTACTTCATGCACTTTACTTAATGCAAATGTCTGTTACTTGCAACTTAATACCACTGGGTGACAGGCTGGATAGCGATCCCATGGTGGACTTTTTAGACAAAGATGCTGTTGGACTCAATGGTATTTGTTCATTGTCGTGATGCCTACATAATCATTATCATGTTCTCTTTGTCATAGCGAGATTAAGTTTGTGATATAATCTTGTCAATTGTCTAGCTGTAATTTGTTTACCCATCATATGAGTGTTTTATTTACTTGAGTGAATCCACTAGTGAACCCATGGCCCCCGGTCCATCTTTTACATTGATTGCAACCTTTATTCATCACTTTTCATCATCATTACTCTTCTGGTCTACTTTCATATTTCATCTATTTCACAATACAATTAACCGCTTTGTTTTCCGCGAGACTGGAAAGATTGGCAACCTTTCCGCCGTTGGGGGCAAAGTAATTGGTTGAGTGTGTGCAGGTCCACATATATTGAAGATTAAGTGCCGGAGATCTTCAACATTCACTTTGTTGTTGGAAAAACTGCTACTTACTACATCCACGCCTTTGCTTGGGGCACAACCCAACGCTACCATCACCGATCATCAAGTAGTTTTTTGGCGCCGTTGCCGGGGACTTTGGAGCTACAGCAAGGGTAGTCTCATACTATCAATCACTTTACTTTGTTTTTGTCTTGCTTACTTTATTTCTCATTTAGTTTATTTTTTTGTTGCAAAATTTTGGAACCCAAAAAAATTAGTGTAATATTTATTCCTGTCTTGTTATTTTATCTTATCATTATGTCTTCCACTGAAAACACCAAGTTGTGTGACTTTACTAGCACTAATAACAATGATTTCATATGCTCTCCAATTGCTCCACCCGCTAATAAAGCGGAATCTTATGAAATTAAGCCTGCCTTTCTAAATCTTGTTATGAAAGACCAATTTTCTGGTGCTAGTACTAATGATGCCGCCTCTCATTTAAATAACTTTGTTGAGTTATGTGATATTCAAAAGTATAAAGAGGTAGAAAGTGACATCATAAAACTGAAGCTTTTCCCTTTTTCTTTGAGAGGGAGAGCAAAAGAATGGTTATTGTCTTTGCCTAGAAATAGCATTGATTCTTGGACTAAATACAAAGATGCTTTTATTGGAAAATATTATCCACCTGCTAAAATTATAAAATTGAGGAGTAACATTATGAACTTTAGACAATTTGATAATGAACATATTGATCAAGCTTGGGAGAGAATGAAATCTATGGCTAAGAATTGTCCCACGCATGGATTAACTACCGGGATGGTTATCCAAACTTTTTATGCAGGTTTGATTTTTTCTTGAAGGAACCTCTTGGACTCGGCCGTGGGAGGCACCTTTATGTCCACTACATTAGGTGTAGCAACTAAACTCTTGGATCAGATGATGACAAATTATTCACAATGGCATACCGAAAGAGCTCCAAGTGGTAAGAAGGTAAATTCTTTCAAGAAAAATTATGTCTATGCTTGCTACCAATCAGTCCTCTATTGATCCTAACAATGTCCCACTTGCTTCATTAATTGCCCAAGAAAAGGATCAAGTTGATGTTAGTTTCTTAATACAAATAACTTCAACAATAATGCTTATCGAAATAATTTTGGTAGTAACAACTATAAGCCTTATCCTCCCAGTAATGGAAACTCTTATGGTAATTCCTACGGTAATTCTTATAATCCTAATAAGAATGTGTCCTCTGATCTTGAAAATGTTTTAAAGGAATTTATCACTTCACAAAGAGCTTTGAACAAAATTGTTGAAGAAAAACTTGCAAAACTTGATAGTCTTGTCTCTAAAGTAGAAGATCTTGCTCACGATCTTGAAATTTTTAAAATTAGAACCACTACTCTTCAAGACAAGCCTACTGAATCTTTTAATGCTATTTCTATCCAAATTAATAATAATGAGAGGATGTTAGCTCGCTTGCATGCTAGGTGGGCTAGAGAAGAAGAAGCTAGAATTGCTGAAATGTATTGGAAATCTATTAAAGTTTATTCTATCCAAACTACTAATGAGGATCCTCCTAGCCTATTTATAGATGATGAAATTGATTTTGATAATTGCAATCTTACTGAATTCATAAAGTTCCTACAGAAACTTGCTAAGTCACCGGATGCTAGTAAATTAAATATTGCCTTCACTAAACATATTACTGATGCTCTTATCAAGGCTAGGGAAGAAAAGCTTAAGCTAGAAACTTCTTTTCCTAGAAAATTAGAAGATGGATGGGAACCCACTATTAAGATGAGAATAAATGACTTTGATTGTAATGCTTTGTGTGATCTTGGTGCTAGTATTTCTGTTATGCCTAAATTTTTCTATGAAATGCTTAATTTAAATCCTTTGAAAGAATGCTATTTAAATGTTTATCTTGCTAATTCTTCTAAAAAGAAACCTTTGGGTAGAGTTGATGATGTTCTTATTGTTGTTAATTATAACTATGTTCCCGTTGATTTTATTGTTATGGGCATTGAGTGTAATGCTTCTTGTCCTATTATTTTGGGAAGACCGTTTTTGAGAACCGTTGGTGCTATTATTGATATGAAAGAGGGAAATATAAGATTTCAGTTCCCCCTTAAAAAAAGGGATGGAACACTTCCCTAGAAAGAGAAAGAAGCTTCCTTTTGAATCAATCATAAGGTCAAGCTATTCTCTTGATGTTGCAAAAGCCTCCAAAAAAACTTGATATTTGGCATTGCGCCTAGCTAAAAGGCGTTAAAGAAAAACGCTTGTTGGAAGGCAACCCATCTTTTACTTTCTGTTTGCTTTTGCTTTTCTTGAGTCATGGAGTTGTTGCCTCTGTAGCAACTTCATTGTATCTTTTTGTTTTGGTTTTTTGTGCCAAGTTTAGCCTCTAATGCATTGAAAGTGCGAGGTATTGTTTTGATGTCTAGAAACAGATTTATATGCGCCAGTTGGAGAAAATCTCGAGTGATCCCTGAATTTTATTTTTTTTCTGATATTTTTAGATAGCAAGCCTGATACTTTTGTCTATCTTATGTTAGTTTTGAGTTTTCTGATTTGAGCTACAGAAGTACCTCGAAAAATTCGATCTTTACAGACTGTTCAGTTTTTGACAGATTCTGCTTTTATTTTGTATTCGTCACTTTTACCATTGTCAAATGTGATACTCTAGAGGTGGAGTGTCATATTAAGGCTTAGTAAACAGTAGCCAATGCCCAATAAAGTTGTTTGCAATTTGTCTTGAGTTGAACACATGTGCATTTTAATTTATGAGCACTAACCCTCTAATCAGTTTATGAGAAGTTTTGTGTGAAGCGAGTTTTTAACTTCCAAAGGAGAGGATGATGAAGAAATTGAAGATGGATAAGAGCTCAAGCTTGGGGATGCCCCCGTGGCACCCCCTCTGAATATCAAGAACCATCAAGCGTCAAAGCTTGGGGATGCCCAAGGCATCCCCTCCTCTTCATCGACTATCATAAGGTCGTCTTCGTTGAACTACGATTTTATCACTTTACATATTATGCGATATGCTTGGAGCGTCTTTCTGCTTTCAGTTTTGTTTGTTTGCTGGTCATATCCTTGTTGGATCCTAGCTTTATTTGTGTGGGAGTGAGACACGCTCCGCTTTTTCGTTTGAATACTCCTTTGCATCGCTTATATCTTGTTGAGTATTCTTAGCTACTGTTTGTTTGCTAGTAAGCTCTCGCTTTTAGCTTTTATCTTGTTTAGAGCTGCTAGTTGTTGATGTTAAACTCTCTTGTTCTTGACTTATACTTGTTGGAGAGTTGTTTTTGATAAATTGCTTGAATTGTCAAAGTGACAAAATGTTGTCCTTGTGATATTGGAATGAAATGAAAGCCTACATAGTCTTGTAGACCATTGTGTGGATACTCGATGCTTCTTAATTGTTTTGAGATATTAAGATGAATGCTTAAACTTGCTGGTTATTTGAGTGGAAATTGATTAGTAAAGAAATACAATTAAAAGCTTGAAACTATGTGATGTTTTGTATTTGTTAATTCATAAAGCTAGTCTTTCCATCAAAAGAACTATTTGGTCAACAAGGGAGATAGTGTGGAGTGTTTATGGTTATGATTGATTGATGTATTATGTTACTCTGTTACTGGTTAATGTTTGATGTTTGCTTCAAATACCATTTTCGCTAAGCCAAAAAACTCTGTACTAAGTGGAAATGCTGCTTGTGCATCCAAATCTCAAAGCCAAACTATCTTGCCAGCTGAGTCCACCATATCTACCTATGCATGGTATTTCCTGCCATTCCAAGTAAATTTGTCATGTGCTACCTTTAAAACCTTCAAAATATTCTCGTTTTGGTGCCTCTGTTTTCAAGCTCATGAGGAATTAAGGAGGGGGTTCGTTATAGCTTTTGTCGAGCAAGGGTTTCTTTTATTTTTCTTTTTTCCCCTCTATTTCACCCGCTGTTGACGGTTCGTCCTCACTTGAATCAACCCGAGAGCGGCTTAAGCAAAATATAAATATAACTCACCATTCTCCTCCGCACAATGAAAATCTGAGAAATCAGATCAAAACATTGGATAGTGGTGAAACAAAGGAGAAAGAGGAATGTACTCGTTCCTCTAAAAACCAGCCACTCTCACAACTCTAAAGACCTTTCTTGACATAGGGGACTAATGGGCTTCTAAGCTATGGAATCGTTGACGGAATTATGCATCTCTCAAAATTGGATTTAACTATGTTTTTCAAAATCAAAAAGCTCTAGCACATGACTAATCCCTGCTTCCCTCTGCGAAGGGCCTTTCTTTTACTTTTAAATGTTGAGTCAGTTTTCCTTTTCCTTCTATCTCCACCAAAGCAAACATTCAGCATTGACCCTGGGTATCATTGATCATATTGCATCGTCAGATTAAACATGAATCTTTATATTGACTTTATCTATAAGATAAGCCGTTGGAAGTTGAAAATTTTGCTAATACTTACATCTTCCTTGTGTTGATTCTCAAACACTTTTGTCGTGGAACCATTACCTTTGAGAATTAGTCAAATATGTGGGTCACATTGCTTTCATGTCTTTAACGTACTATTTATAAAAGTTTTTCTTGAATAATTCAACTTGGTTATTCATTGCTTTCTTGCTATCAACTATAGACAATTGTTTTGTATCACTTCATTCACGTCCTATGCTTTACATTACTATCTTGATCAAGATTGTGTTGGCTGCATGTCTCATCAAAAATTATTTTGTTATCACTTACCTACTCGAGGACGAGTAGGAGTTAAGCTTGAGGATGCTGATACGTGTCAAACGTATCTATAATTTTTGATTGATCCATGCTAGTTTTGTGATGTTATCCCATGTTTTTACTATCATATTACACCATTTTTATGCATTTTGTCGGACTAACATATTGACAAGATGCCTAGTGCCAGTTTGCTGTTTTTGCTGTTTTTGTATTTCAGAAACTTTACTTCTGGAAATATTATCGGAACTGGACAAAAATTTACAGGAATTATGTTTAAGCCAAGACGAAGACGGAGTCCAGAGGGCAGCCTCGGAGGCACCCCATAGGCCAGGGGCGGCCAGCTGCCGCGGCCTAGGGCCCACCCGTGGGTGGGACCCGCCCCTGCCTGTGGCGTCTCCCCTCGGCCCCCTCCGATGCCTATAAAATCATATTAAACCTAAAAACATGGAGGCGGCCATTATTTTCCAGAGAAGTCACCCCGAGGCGCCGCCACCGTAAACCCTAGTTCGGGGGTGATTCTGAAGCTGATCCCGGCACCCTGCCGGAGGGGAGATCGATCCCGGAGGGCTCTTCATCACCATGCCTTCCTCCGGGATGATTTGTGAGAAATCCCGCCTTGGACTATGAGTCCATGACAGTACCTAGATGGTAGTCTCTCTCCCTTGTGCTTCATGTATTATGACCTTGTGAGCTGCCTAACATGATCAAGATCGACTATTGTAATACTATGTGATGTGTTTCTTGGGATCCGATGGATTATGAAGTTATGATCAGATTGTGCATGATTCTTATATGTTGATTTATGTTCTTGCATGCTCTCCGATGTGCGTAGTTACTTTGGCCAAGTGATTGTGTGTATCTCCAAGACGGAGTATTTATGCTAGATAGTGGGTTCATGCCTCCCTTTTGTTCCTGGGCAGGAGTGACAGAAACGTCTAAGGACGAGGGTGTGCTGTTGCTAATAAGGGTAAAACATCGGTGTTAATGTCTCTTTTGATATTAGTATTACTTACTTCATGCGGTTTACTTAATGCAAATGTCTGTTGCTTGCAACTTAATACCGTTGGGTGACAGGCTGGATAGCGATCCCACGGTGGACTTTTTAGACAAAGATGTAGTTGAACTCAACGGTCTTTGTTCATTGCCATGATGCCTACATAATCATTATTATGTTCTCTTTGTCATAGCTAGATTAAGTTTGTGTTATAATCTTGTCAATTGCCTAGCTGTAATATGTTTACCCATCATATGAGTGTTTTATTTACTTGAGAGACTCCACTAGTGAACCCATGGCCCCCGGTCCATCTTTTACATTGATTACAACCTTTATTCATCACTTTTCATCATCATTACTCCTCTGGTCTACTTTCATATTTTTATCCATTTCACTATACAATTAACCACTTTGTTTTCCGTGAGACCGGAAAGATTGACAACCTTTCCGCCGTTGGGGGCAAAGTAATTGGTTGAGTGTGTGCAGGTCCACGTCTGCTGAAGATTAAGCGCCAGAGATCTTCAACATTCACTTTGTTGTTGATTTCAAAGTCCTACCGGTTCGATAAACCTCGGCTCGTTAATGACGGAAAATTGCTACTTACTACATCCACGCCTTCGCTTGGGGCACAACCCAACGCTACCATCACCGATCATCAAGATCATGCAGAATGGTGGCAACTCGCTTGGAGCGGCAACAGCTATTTATGAGGAGTGCTTTTTTCTTTGCCAATGTTTTTCTCGTGTTAGGTTTTCTCAAGATCCGAGAGAAGCCAGCCTAGTAGTTAATGAATTGGCTAAGTTTAGGGATGTTGACCATGGTGTGTGGCATGGAGATCCACCTAGTTGCATTATAGCTGTAATCGCAAACGATATAACCATTGTGGATGCTTAAAGCATCAAGTTTCAGACGCACTCTTTTCCTTATGAGGGTAACTAAAGGGACTGGAAGGTTTTTAATAAGGCGGCTTTCTAGCTTAATATATTTATATTTCAAAAAAAGGAAGCGAAAGGAGCGAGGAACGGGTACCACGTTGGATTGACGCTAGGGAGTTGGGATCTTCCGAGGCGAGGCCAATTTCTACAGGGTGTGGGGGTTTCCGTTCGTTACCCGTGATATATATAGAGAGGCATAGGCCGCTCGCCGGCATGTCACAAAAATTTCATCCACGTAGAGAGGGAGAGAGAGGAAGCCAAGTTGGGGAGCATGGTTTGCTTTCTGACCTCGCTTCACGAGATCGCTCCGGGTCTCCATGCCTCTGGGCTTGACGTGGTGATGGTGGAGATCGGGTCACTCGGGCAGGCTCATTAGTGGTGTCTCTCCAATAAATAAAATGCTCATATGATGGATAAACAAATTACAGCTAGGCAGTTGACAAGATTATAACACAAACTTAATATAGCCAAATCAAAGAGTTCATGGTAATATTCATGTAGGCATCACAACAAATAACAAAGACCGTTGAGTCCAACTACATCTTTGTCTAAAAAGTTCACCTAGGGATCGCTATCCAGCCTGTCACCCATCGATATTAAGTCGCAAGAAACAGACATTTGTATTAAGTGCATGATGTAAGCAATATCTATAATCACATAGACATAAACACCGTTATTTTCCCCTTAGTAGCAACATCACACCTCGTCCTTAGACGTTTCTGTCACTCGTGCCCAGGCACTAGAGGGGGCATGAACCTACCATCTAGCATAAATACTCTCTATTGGAGATGCACACAATCACTTTGCCGAAGTAACTACGCACATTAGAGAGCATGCAAAAACATAAATCAACATATAAGAACCAAGCACAATTTGACCATAACTTCTTAATCCATCGGATCCCAGCAAACATATCATGTAGCATTACAATAATCGATCTTGACCATGTTAGGCAACTCACAAGATCATAAACATGAAGCACAAGGGAGAGAGACAACCATCTAGCTACTACCATGGACCCGTAGTCCAAGGTGGAACTACCCATGCATCATCCCGGCGGAAGGCATGGCGATGTAGAGCCCTGCGGGATCAATCTCCCCTCCGGCTGGGTGCCGGGAACACCTTCAGAATCTCCCCGAATTAGGGTTCGAGGTGGAATATTTTAATCTTTAAGGAATTTCAGTTTCCACAAATATCCTCTTTGGAAGGCCGCATGCCCATTGATTAAATCCAGATGGTATGATTTGACAGAAAAAATCCCATTAGTTGTTAATGACCACCTAAACATGTCCGGTTCATCTAGTAGATTGATTCGCATTAATCTTTCAACTAGATCTAGCTAGGCCACTCTAAGGATTCCTATCAAAATTCGTCTAAAAGGAAGATTATTAGGTGTAGAGTTTAGGACGTGGGCAACCGTAGAGTTTTTGTTTGAAGCAAAATTGTACAAGGAAGGATATTCATCTGCTAATGAATGGTGGTTTAAGCATCTATCCTCCCAAAATCTAATATGCTCCCCATTACCTAATACAAAGGTACCATGAGCAAAGAAATCCTCCTTCACTGACATTAAACCCTTCCAAAATGGTGAGTCTAATGGTTTTGCTTGTACTTGTGATAACGTCTTACCACCTAAGTACTTGTTATATAACAACTCTTGCCACACTCCTTCTTCACTTAACAACTTATACAACCACTTGCTCAACAAGCAAGCATTTTTTGTTTGTAAAACCGCAATTCCAAGTCCCCCTTGATCTTTCGGTCTACATACAATATTCCATTTGGTTAATCTATATTTTCGTTTCAGCTGGTCACTCTACCAAAAAAATCGTGATCTATAGTAATCAAGTCTTCTACGCACCCCTTTTGGGATTTGAAAGAACGACAACAAAAACATTGGCAAACTTGTTAACACCGAATTAATGAGCATAAGACGGTCCCCGTAAGACAACATCTCAGCTACCCAAGCGGCCAATTTTTTCTCAAAACGGTCCTCTACTGGTTTCTATTCTTTGTTTCTTTGATGTACGGTTTTTTTTAAAAAACTAAATTATTTCACAATTGCAATCGTTTGTCGAAATTTATTGTACTACCCAATGTTATCCGTCTGAGCAAAAGGAAGTTTAGACCTTTACTTCCATCTTCCATCGTTTCAATGTGTGCGCAATGGGAAAATTATGCCAAAAGCGAAAACGGGGCGGCAAAGCGTGCAAGGCCCTTCTAGTACCGCCTATGTCAAATTACACTAGATCCACCCCGGGGGACAAGTTGCACACTATGATGTCCACACGGAGTGCCATCATCTCTACTACTACTACTAAAAAGAAAAGTTTAGCATAGGAAAGCAAGGAATGTCAAACCAACATGGACACAAAACGACGAGAACACTGCAAGAAAGCACAACACCACAATGCGGGTGCTTCTGGCGGGTACTTCGGAGGCGGTTGCTGGGTGCAGAGGAGCATCACACTTATAGGGGTGAGTTCCTCCCACTAATCTGCCCCTTTTTCCAAATGCGAACAAAAAGATGAAAAATCTCGATTTTCCGTAAAACGAGACTTTGTATAGAATGTAAAGATGTGTATCCGTGAAATTTCATTTTATTTTTTCGGACTTCCTTTCTTCCTCGCCCCCTCTCGCCCCCCCCCCCCCCGAGGGCGACGGGGCTCCCCCATCTCACCGGCCTCCGGCCCTCCTTCACTCCCCCTCTCCCGTCGCCGCCGCCGGCAGGAGTCGCCGGGCGAAGCCCGGGCGACGCTGGTGGTGGCGGCTCTCCTTTCCCCGCATCCTGGGAGGCGGGTCGGGGCCTTCCCCTTCCTTGACGACGGTGTACTTCGGGAGGTTCTGGTCCGGCGAGGCCGGGTGCTGCTGGTGGCGGTGCCGTCGCGACGGAGTTCCTCGGCTGCATTTGTCGTCGGTTGCTACTTGGCCTTGGCCCAGATGGGCTCGGGCCGGCGTAGATGGGCTTCAGCGGGCCAGGGGCGCTGCAAGTGCAGGGCTCCCTGGAGGTGAAGGCGGCGACTCGGCGGGGTCATGGGACGGCGGCTCTGCGGACCTGCCTATTGCAGCAGGGCGGCCGGAGCTTTACGGGCCCATTCGGGCCCGGCCGGGCCAGTGAGGGCCTGGTGTGCTCCCACTGCTTTGTCCGGTGGATGACTGCCTCTCGACGGTGGAGGTGGGTCCCTCCCGTATGGCTGCGAGGCTGCTGTCCCTAGTCCCAAAGATGTCGTGTACCTCCAGTGTCCAGGCCGCTTGCCAGTATCACGAAGCGACTGATGAGGACGACTGCAAGACCGTGGTGGCGCACGCTGGTGGGTGGCGGAGCTGGGTGGTGGTGTTCCCTTGCGCCAGGGTTTTTTTGTGGATGGGGGCGGGAGAAATCCCTGTCAGCGGGTCTGACCCTGACGCGGTGCCGCCGTCGAGTGGCACCATTCCTTCCTGGAGGGCGTCGTGGGAATCCCCTGTCCACTGTACTCTATGTACCGGGGAAAACCCTAGGACCGGTCTGGTCCGGGCAGCAGCGTCGTCTCGACGACGTTTCCCTTCCTGAAGGTGCTGCTTGGTACGGGGCGCCTCGGAGTGCTGGGAGCGTGGTGGGCCGGAGACGGAGGGCGCAGCGGTTTCGGGTCATCATCGTTTCGTCGCTTCGCCTTTGCCTTCATTTCTTTTCCTTTTTTGGCATGTTTGTGCTGTTGCCCCAGTATTTTCCTTTTGGTTCGAACTCTTGTATCGGTGGTGGTTGCTATATTAATATAGCTGGGCGAAAGCCTGTTTCGTGGTGGAAATTTCATTTCATTTTTCCAAATGTATTGTTTTCTAAATACCATGTGTACACGGGAGCCAAAGTTGACTTCCGGATCTAGCACTTTTTTGATGGCCCTGCAAAAGGAAAGGGAGGTATGGTGCCGTTCTAACAATCAAAATCAGCAGGCAAGGCAAGGAAGCGAAAGGAGCGAGGAACGGGTATCGCGTTGGATTGACGCTAGGGAGTTGGGCTCTTCCGAGGCGAGGCCAATTTCTACAGGGTGTGGGGGTTTCCGTTCGTTCCCCGTGGTATATATAGAGAGAGGCGTCGGCCGCTCGCCGGCATCTCACAAAAAATTTCGTCCACCGAGAGAGGGAGAGAGAGGAAGCCGAGTCGGGGAGCATGGTTTGCTTTCTGACCTCGCTTCGCGAGATCGCTCCCGGTCTCCATGCCCCTGGGCTCGACGTCGTGATGGTGGAGATCGAGTCGCTGGGGCAGGCTCCGATGGCGCTACATCATCTCGAGTTCCACATCCAGTTCTCCGACTGGCGCGTGCTCAATCTCCACCAGGTGCGTGAGGCCGCTGAGGCTGGCGGCGTGCTGCTCGACACCGAGCAGGCCCTGGCGACGTTCCGCCGCGCGCTCTACATGCTCTCCAAGGCAGCCAATGGCGTCCAATCGGCGGCAGGGAGCATGCTCCGCCACGCCTCCCGCCCCGTCCGCTTCCTCGCCCGCGACGCGCTCCAGATCTGGGTGACGGGCGGCATCGGGAGCGACGCCCAGCTGCAGGAGATCGACCGCCAGCTCGTCGCGGTGCGCGCGGCGACGGCTCAGCCGATCCAAGGCGCGGGCGAGGTCCTCGCCGAGATGGAGACGGCGCTGGTGTTCCTACGCCGCGCCAACCGGAGGCTGGAGAGGGGCCTGGAGCTCCTCGACGCGGTCGCGGCCAGGTTCCGCGACATGGGGGGGCGGAGATCCCTCGCGCACGCCCTCACGCGCGCCTCGCCGGAGATTGCGGCCGTCGTCACGACCTTCGGCTCTTCCGTGCGCCGCCTACTGCGCGTCATCCGCGACCCTCAGGCTGGCGACTACGTCACGCTACTGCGACTTGTAGCTGGGCGTCGACGCGATCTCCGCGCTACGACGGCCATGCGGTTCGAGTTCGACTTCGGCCGATTCAGTGGTCCGCTGGAGGTCCGCTCAATCCGTGACTTGGCCGAGGTATCTGCCCTCTCAAGGCCACACGCCGACGAGGTGGGGATGCCAAGGCGGCGTGTGATCGTCGTCATCCGCGGGGTCGCCTCCCTTCAAGAAGCCAACGCCATCCGTCAGGAGATCGACACGGGTGTCGAGGACAGAGGCTGGGTCGTTCACGGCCTGACCAGCCTCTCCACGGTGCAGGCCCTCCACCGCCGCCTCGACCTCCTCCATGCACACCTCGAGCGACTACTCCACCGTAGTGTCATGGACGACGACAGTGTAGTGCATGCCCCCCAGATGTTCACCGACGCCGAGTTCCACGCTAGCGAGATCCAGCGCCTCCTCGGTCAAGACTCGACGGTGGCCATCCCCGAAGTGTTGCTGTTCGCACAGGAGGTGCTCGAGTTCGTGGCTGCATCAGTGGCCCCTCCCAATGTCAGGAACCCCCTCCGCACCCTCGTCCACACAGCCCGCAGGCAGATCCGCTTCGTCCTAGATGTTGGCGTTGATTTTGTCGCCGGCGCATGATCATTCTGATGCTGTTATGCCTGCTCTGCGTTGAATTTGGTACAATATGACCAAACGTGCTCCTGTTTTGCTTGTATAGTTAGCTAGTTCTATTCTGCATATATAAAAACCTTGATGCTGGTTCCCCAAAAAGGATGTTACTATGAGAGTAAGAAACTACGGAAGCTACTTTTGGTTTTCCCTAACTTTCAGTGAGGAAACACATGTGATCCTGCACTTTTTTTCCTCAACCATGGAAGTCACCAATCTCTCTTTATATAAAAGACGGACGAAATAGAGGCCTGGGAGGCCTCCTGCTACTGTTCTTGCTACAGTAGGCACTGTAGTTTGTACAGTAACTACAGTGCCTGCGATCCCGGCCGTCGAAAGGCGATCGGACGGCCCTAGAACGCGTCCGTGATCGAATTGCAAAAAAGCCCCTCCCAAACCGGAGAATAGAACCCGCAGTCCACGTTTCCCTGCGTACAGGGACCTGATCGCAATTCCCGTAAACTTTGAGGTTCTTCGTGCAAAATCGCCGCAGATCGATCCCCCCCCTTCTCTCTCCTGCACGCGCCCGCAGGTCGCCGCCGGCCGCCGCGCTCGATGCCGCCGCTTCGGCCTTCCCCGGTCGGATCGCCGCCGACGACGACGTGCGCCGTCGCGTCCTCTCTCCGCTCGCTCAAGATCGCTCGCCGGGACGCCGCGGTGGCGCCGGAATCGTCCGCGCCGCGGCCACCGTCCGCCGCCGCATTTCCACGACGCCGGCGACGCTCCGGCGACGCATAAGCGGCGGCGCCGCCACCTGGATGCAGCTCGCGTCCGCGCGCGTCCGACGCGACCCGCCGCGCGTCCCAGATCGCGCTGGGTCAACGCCGGCGACGTCGACGCCGCCGCGGCCGCCGCAGCGGAGCCCGACCACCGGTGACGTCATGCTGACGTCATCGTGGGCCTGGGATGGCCACACGGGCTGCTGCTGGGCTGGGCCGCCTCCTGCACGGCTCGCTGGGGTTTCCCCCCCCCCCCTTTTTTTTCCCAGATTTTTTCCACCTTTTCAAATCCACCTCCAAATAAATTCATACCAGATTCAAAAAAAAAAGGTAAAAAACAACATAGCCATTTCAAATACTTTCTAACCTTTCCAAATTATTCCAAACTACATACAAAATTTTGAAAACCAAAATAGCCATTTCAAATACAAATCATAGAATGTATACAAAAAAAAAATACAACTTTGTTTTCCAACTGAAATAAAAATCCACACAAATTAATATCAGTAATAACTTATTTGCCAACTAAAGATAATTGAATTAAAAAATCCAATCAAAAAAAATAATAATATCATCAATAACTTATTTGCCAACTAAAAATAATTGAATTAAAAACAGAATCTGAAATTGACCATGCTTTAAATATCTTTTCCAACTTATTACAAATCTTAGAATGTATACAAAAAAAAATATAATATCAGTAATAACTTATTTGTCGACTAAAAAAAATTGAATTAAAAAAATGCAAAAAAAAATACCATTAATAACTTATTTGCCAACTAAAAATAATTGAATTGAAAACAGAATCTAAAATTGAGCATGCTTCATATAATTTATTTAAAACACTTTATGTAAAATTGTTTACGATATTTAAACAATTTTCGAACAGCAATAAATGTTGCAAAAGAAGTGACTTCAACTACGTCCATAAGAACAATATGCAAATTATATCAGAATAATCACAAATAAAATGCTAACTACTTAACTTAGAATTGGGATATTGCAAACTTTCAAATGTCTACCAAAAAAAAAAAAAAACTGAAAACTTCCCAATTTGAACGAATTTGGAGATCTAAACATTTTTTACCCGCAAGAATTTATGCCAAACCCACAATAATCATTCCACAGACTTATTCCTCGCCGCCGCGGTATGTGCTGTTGAAGTTAACAAATACTCACACTACATATTCCCTCCAATTGTGGACTCCAATTGAACATCTTAATTAAGCAAAGTATTGGCCAAAAAAAAAGACTTTCTTTACATACGAAATGCATATGCAATTCCTCAAACTATATATGAAAAAAAAAATCAGATGGAATTCCACAAATTACATATGCACTTCACTAAATGCTCATATAATGCACATCTTCTGATTACGAAGCTTAATCACTTATTTATGCCAACATACAACCATAATCAAACAATCAAATTTGCCAACTATTCAAAATTATCGTAGCATTTCTCAAAGTTTTAAATTGTTCGACATTTGGATATATCTTAAATACATTTTCTCTAAACACAGTTAAGAATTCGTGGCAACATACGAGCATACTTAAATACTTCAAATTGCTAAATATTTGGATATTCTCTAACCTATATAAAAATGGTCCACAAAAATTCAACGCTAACTACATGTACCAAAACACAAAATTTGGATGCAACATAGACGAACTTTCCCTACAATACAACTGGACTCCCTCCAATAATGCAGCTCATTTTAAAAAAAGTATTTCCTCTAATTATTGATCTAAATTGAAAATCTAATAGCAATTCAAAATAGTTCAAATAATTTCCAGACGAAAATATTTTTATTACGCCAGACGAATTTCCAAAAAAAAAAAAAAAGAGAAATGCAAACAATATATAAAAAACCATATTAAATGTGCATTTCGCATTATATACTTCAATTTAACATTACTAATCTTCGAACATTTCAAATTGCTTTAAAAAAAATGTAGGTACTCTCAAATATATCAATATGCTCACAAAAACAAAATGCCAACTATTTACAGAAAAAAAGTGTTGGAACATTTTGAATTTGTGAAAATTTGAAAAGAAACAATATGCACTCTCCATAATTACGTAAAGTTGTATTTAACAGATGCTCACACTATGTATTCCCTTTAATTATGTACTCTAATTAAATATCTCAATTAAGCAAAATATTGACAACAAAAAAAAAACTAAATTAACTTACTCTAAATATGAAATTCAAAAGCAATTCCTCAAATTATTTATGCCAACATATAAACATAATCAAACATTCAAATTTGCTAAGTATTTCAAATTACCCTAACATTAAAAAAACAAATTTGGCGAACATTTATATATAATTCTAACACATTTGCTCTCATTACATTACAGATTTCATGGCAACATACAAACATATTTAAATACATCAATTTAGTAATTGTTCAGATATTCTCTAAACTATATAAAAAAATGCTCAGAAAAAACCAACACTAACTATGTATGGCAAAACAAAAAATGTCAAATTCAGTTGACTAAACGTAGGATTTTCCACTCATTATAGAATTACTTTCCAAAATAATAATAAACAAATATTTTAGACTCAGGTTAAACATTTCATCGCATATCATCGCAACTATTTATGGCATATCATCGCAACTCAAATTTAAAAAAAAAATCCCAAATGCCGATCATTTCAACAAAACCTAAATGCATTCCTTCTTAAAAAAAGGATTTGGATTTACAAAATACTTATATAACGTGTTCCTTTTGATTAAGTAGATTAATTAAAGATCTATATCAGACTACAAACATACTTCACCATTTAAATTCGCATAAAAAAAAGAAGTTACTTCGAACGACAAATTACGATGAATTCTAACATTTCAAAACACAGCGTCCCAGATGGGGCCTACTAAATGATGAAACATAAAGCATGTTTATATTTAATTTCAACGATTTTTTTAATGATCTACAAAAGATAAAATAAATATGGACAATTTCAAGTTTTGTTTAAGAAATAAAAATGAACAAAAAGGAAGCACTGTTTATGCAATATTCCAAAACCTTAAACAAAAAACAATGGAGACATTTTTTACAATGTCAAAATTACAAACACACTTGATCATTTAAATTCACTTAAAAAAAATGAAGTTACTTCAAACGACAAATTACGACGAATTTTAACATTTCAAAACACAACGTCCCGAATGGGGCCTATTGAACGATGGAATATAAGGTCTGTTCATATTTAATTTCAATGAATTTTTTTTACGATCTACAGAAGATAAAAGAAATATGAAAAATTCCGAGTTTTATTCAAACAAAAAAAAATAAAAAAGGAAGTACTGTTTATGCAATATTTCAAATCCAATTTTTTCAAACACTATTGGAACTTTTAAAATATACCTAAAAATCAATTCAAACCAACTTACATTTCTAAAATTTTCAATCCCTTCCAGATTCACATACAAACAACTTTCAACAACTTTAAAATCTAAATAAATCATAAATATAAACTTCTCCTTCTTAATTTCGGTACTTTCAAATATTCAGAAATATTTTAGATAAATTAAAAAAAATCAACAAAGGCGTGGCGTGACGCCACGCCAAATTCAACTAGTATGGTTTTAAGCTACATGGAATGGAAGGCCCATTATGCTATTATTGTCCTGGACCTGGAGGTTCTTTCTGTCTAGCTACATGACAGACACAGTGACACTATGCGGCGGCACACCACACTTGTCGAGCAAGCGTTTTCATCCTTTAGGTACAGGACCTGGATTTTGGTCAGGCTTCAGACATCTTGTCAGGAAATGTAGATTGTGTTGCACCAGAATTATTCAAATCAAATACTATTACTGAAGAATCAAACAAATTCAGTTTGAACTTAAACGAGATACACATATTTGGTCTAGTTTTCCATGAAGATTCAGTGAACCGTTGCTCCTTTGATGAACTTCCACTGTATCAACGGTACATGAACATAAACAACTACTCCCTCCGTTCCATAATATAAGATGTTTTAGAACTTTTCCACATTCATATGTGTACTACATGTATCTAGACATGTTTTAGTCTATATGTTCACCCATTTTCCATTTTTTTAGTCCGAATCTAGACAATATGTGAAACATCTAAAATATCTTATATTGTAGAACAGAGCGAGTATGAACTATCTTTGATCATGTTTCTGGTTTCTTGTCAGAAAAGGGAAATTCTGTTTCAGCAGCACTAATCAAACCAAAGACTAGTGAAGAGTTCTTAAGCGGAGTCGGTTTGAACTAAAACGGAAATGCACCAATTTAAATCATTGTTCCATCTAGATTCAGCAAAGCAACGTTTGGTGTGTTAATGCTACAAGATGAGGAATGTACCAAGTGCCGGAAACATGAGACAAACTGCAGCCTATGCGGATGAATGAACGCACACGCTCGTGGATCAGGCAACATAGAACAATTGGTTGCCTTATCGGCAAGATTTCAGGTTTCATCCGGACCTTCCACTCAGACACAAGTTGCTCCTCGCTGTTGAAACAGTGCTTCAGACAGTCATCAAATTTACGTAAGCAGCAAGCTGGCGAAATAGAAACGGTTTTGCTATTGCTCACTCGAATGAGAATTAATTTAGAGCTCACTCAACACTAATCCCATCAAATTTATATCGTGATTCGTGCACGCAACTCTAAAAAAAAAAGTTACACATGGATTGCACATAGTTGCAACCGAGGTTTCTTTTGTTAATTCTTACTCGATTGAGTCCTAGTTGCTCCCAGATAGAAAAGTAGGTAGACACAGGATATAATGGTAAGGAGGTATAGACCGATATGGAGGCCGAGCTACGCAACATATTTTTTCCAGGGAGCTCGGTTATCAAAAAAAAAAAAATGAATCCATATTTTTTCGTTTCAAAATATTCTGAAACAAATCATAGTCGTAGATAATATCTAGATTCACCACTGTGAAAATTTTCAATCACAAATTTGTTGTATTCTGATTTGGAGAAATAAAAGACAAATATGCATATCTGACAAGCGCGCAATCTCAAAATTTTGAAAACTTGACAGTTTGTTATTTTTGCATAGCTAGGAATAATATAAATTTGGTCTTGAAAATATTCACAGTGGTGGATCTAGATATTGTCTACAACTATGGTTTTATTCAGAATTTTTCGAGATAAAAAATGCGTATTCAATTTTATTTGGGGGAACGGAGCTCCCAGCTCGGTCTCCATTTCGACTTTCCGGGGACATGTATAATCCAGCACGATGTGGGCGTACTGGCGATTGCACGTACTCCTCCTCAACTCCATATCCAATCCGATCTTCAAACAATGGTAAGATTGATTCTGAATCTGCATCATAGTTTGGCTCCGAACCCGGCTCTAATAGCGTCTCCAGCTCCTTGGCGGGGATGTGCTGCTCCTCTTGTTCGGCGACTATTCCGACTTCTGATGTGCCGACGGACTCCTCTCCATCGGACTCGATGACAGTTGTCGCTTCTGAAACAGAATCCAACTCGTTAACGCGAGTGCCTGATACGTTGACCATGCCAATGAACACGTTGATCTTGCCGAAGATGAACTGGTAGCCTTCCTCGACTTCATCCATCTCCGAGCTCCACCCGTAGTCGTCGATATCTGTCTCGCCATACTGGTTGGTGTAGACCCTGCCGATGGCGAGCTTCTCCATACCTCGGCGAGCATCTCCCGTGATCTCAACTCCTTTCATCACCTGCCCATGGTGGGCGCTAACTGTCGTGGGGTTGTCACGGCAAGTACTTCCTCCGGAAGCTAAGTTGTGGGGACATTGTGATTGGGAGTGCGGGAGTTGGTTAATCTCGACAAGCGATAAAGAGTTTACCCAGGTTCAGCCCCTCTCGATGGAGGTAAAGACCTACTTCCTTCTTGTTCTTTATTGCTTGGTGTTGATATCGATTACAAGGTCCCGATCTCGCTAACTCGAGTATCGGCGACTCTGGGACTTGAGGGCTTGTGAGACTTGAGACTTGTTGATCTACGGTCCAGGCACCCCCTTATAAAGGCGGCCGGGTTCCGTGGACTTACAGGATATACCGAGTTACACATGAACATGGAGTCCTACTCTAGATCCTTGCCTTCCAAGTTGGTACTCTGGGTCGTATTGGGACTCCACTCTGGTGCCCGGCTTGCTCCTAGCCCAGCCCATGTTGCTTGAAGTGTAACCTGGCTTGGGCCTTCTTGGTCTTGGCGGGTTCACTTTCCGGCTCCATGGACCTACCCGGAAAGTATCCCCCCAACAGCAGAGATCATGAGTTGAAGACGTGCGATGTCAGAGAAAGGCTATCATATCCTGATGACACTGCAAGCCGGGCACCAGTGGGTTCAAATATTTCTTTGGTTCATTTAAAAATGGGTTCAAAATTGCATGCATGGCCATTCATGCCAATCGAGAAGACCCGCGTAAAAGGACTCTTCGCGCAAGTTTAACATATCGGTGCTCGCCGTGAGGCGGACCGGCCGACCCGGCCCAAAATCCAACTACGAGCTTTTTAACTGCAACAACTTAAATATACGCTATTGGAACTGGAATTACCGCGGCTGCTGCACCAGACTTGCCCTCCAATGGATCCTCGTTAAGGGATTTAGATTGTACTCATTCTAATTACCAGACACTAATGTGCCCAGTATTGTTATTTATTGTCACTACCTCCCCGTGTCAGGATTCCCGATCTCGCTAACTCGAGTATCGGCGACTCTGGGACTTGAGGGCTTGTGAGACTTGAGACTGTTGATCTACGGTCTAGGCACCCCCTTATAAAGGCGGCCGGGTTCCTGGACTTACAGGATATACCGAGTTACACATGAACATGGAGTCCTACTCTAGATCCTTGCCTTCCAAGTTGGTACTCCGGGTCGTATTGGGACTCCACTCTGGTGCCCGGCTTGCTCCTAGCCCAGCCCATGTTGCTTGAAGTGTAATCTGGCTTGGGCCTTCTTGGTCTTGGCAGGTTCACTTTCCGGCTCCATGGACCTACCCGGAAAGTATCCCCCCAACAGCAGAGATCACGAGTTGAAGACGTGCGATGTCAAAGCAAGGCTATCATATCCTGATGACACTGCAAGCCGGGCACCAGTGGGTTCAAATATTTCTTTGGTTCATTTAAAAATGGGTTCAAAATTGCATGCATGGCCATTCATGCCAATCGAGAAGACCCGCGTAAAAGGACTCTTCGCACAAGTTTAACATATCTCTTTTGATTTTTCTGAACTTTGTTTGGTTCGTCATTTCAAAATGGTTTTCAAATTTTCATGCAAGGCCATTCATGCCAACGTTTTAAATCCTTCACATCCGTTGTTTTTCATGGGAACCATGCATCTAGCGTACGTAAAAGGACTCTTTGCGAAAGTTCAACATATTTCTTTGATTTTTTTTGAATTTTGTTGTGTTCGTTAATTCCAAAACGGGTTCGAATTTGCATGCATTGGCCATTAATTCATGCCAAGGTCTCGAATAATTCGAAATTTTCTTCTTTCCTACCGCACGCAGTGTCCTACTAGCTAGAGCACCTTGGTTAGAACGGTTTATGCTGAATTTTATGAGCACGCTAACGGTTCAAATTTAATTTTCTTCTTAAAATTCGGCTGCGAACCCCACAATAGAGGAATATCAAAGGTATATATCTACAAAGCGAGAAAATCCTTCACATCCGGTATTTTTTACGGGACCATCCATGCCCCGTAATAGGACTCTTTGCGCAAGTATATACATATTTCTTTTGATTTTTCCGAATTTTGTTTGGTTCAATTCGAAAAGTTTTTCAATTTTGCATGCATGGACCTTCACATCCGGTGTTTTTCGCGGGACCATGCATGTCGCGTAATAGGACTCTCTGCGCAAGTTTTGAATCCTTCAATTTGTTTGGCTCGTTTTAAAATGGGTTCAAATTTTGCAAACATTGGCCATTCATGCCAAGGTTTTGAACCCTTCACATCCAATGTTTTTCATTGGAACCATATGTGCATGTAGCGTACGTAAAAGGACACTCTGCGAAAGTGCAAACTATTTTTGAAAAAAATCAAATTTTGTTTGTTTCATTTGAAAATGGGTTCAAATTTGCATGCATGTGATGCATGTAAAATGCATACATGAACTTTACATTTTATTACTTGATATTCCAACTTATTTGCATCATATATGGGTTATATTTATGTTTTATAATGATTTTAGGGGATAATTCACAGTTTCCCCATTTATTTGGAATTAACCCTGCACTGGCAGAAAACCCTATTTTCTATATTTTGATGTTTCTGGGATCCAAACAACGTCCAAATGACCTAATATTTTGTGGGCGTCAGTTTTTGGAAGGAACGAAGCGTAGGAGCGAAGGAAGCGAACAAACGGAGACCCGAGGGCCGAAAGAGGTGGGCCCATGCGGCCAGATTCCTTGGCCGCGTGGGGCCCCCTATCCTGGGCCTCGAGCCTCCGATGCCGTCGATCTTCGTCCCCGTGCCTTCGTCTTGACCTAAAACCGACTATAAAATAGTCCCCCGAGGAGTCTCGCAGGGAGGCGGCGGGAAAAACACAAAAACCATGAAATAGGAGACAGAAGGCTGCCGCCGAAGAAGATCGGAGGTGGGAAACGCCGCCGGAATCACCTCCGAAAGGCTCCGCCATCCCCCCTCTGGAGTCTCCATCAACACCACCGTCAAGACCAGTACCATCTCCATCACCATATTTGTGATCCACTTCATCCCTCTCATAGTTTGAGATTGTTCGAACCCTAGCTATTGTCTAAGTACTATTCTACATGCTTGAGAATTGCTACTTGTCATTATTTTGTGGGGAGATTATATTTTCAGATTGTGTTGTATCACTTATGCCATTGAATCATATCATTTCTTCGTGTTGTGAGTAGTTCTCTCGTGTTCCTGGGGGCATAGGATGGATTGGCAATGATTTATATATGACATGTGTTGGTATTTTGTCTAGTGTTTATCTTTTTATGTAATTCCATGATGGTGTTGTGCGAATGTCGACTGCACATCACTTCACCTATATGGGCTCATAGGAGAACACTGTAGTGTAATGGAGTGAGGGAGACTTGGGAGGACATGTAAACCTGAGACCGAGTCATGAAGTTGCATTATGAGGGTATTAGTATCGGGGACCTTAGAGTTTAAGGCTATGGTGGGACTTTATGTCTTAATAACTCTTGTGCAATCATTTACTTGGCCATAAGAACCATCATAAGGGGGTTTAGTTTATTTATTTAGCTTTACCTAATTATGGCTCAGTCCAAAAGAAGATTAAAACATGACAAAATGCTTACCTTATTGTTCTAGAAATATTTATGACATGAAGTCTAGGTAGCCCTTGGGAACGTTCTCCACTTATAAGAAACACACACTTGAGCTTGTCCTCGTGCTGCATAGAGGATTGGGCTTTCTCTCTTTGAGAGCTTTCACTTGTCTTATTTTATTTTCAACTTTTTACTTTATTGCAAACTGTACACCGAAAACCCAAAAACACTTGCATCATTTAATCATTTTAGTTTGTCTAGTGCATAGATAATAAGAGAAGTGACACTCTTATTTGAGAGGATAAATATTTATACCTTCTACTCCTCGTGGGATCGATACTATACTTACACATTGAAGATTTCAACGATCCCCTATACTTGTGGGTATCAAGACATTTTCTGGCGCCGTTGCCGGGGAGTGTAGCGCTTAAGTTTTTATTCTTGTTTGCACTAGATATTTATTTACTTTCAGTTTTGCATTTAGTTTAGTTTTATTTTCAGTTTTATATATCAAAACCAAAAAAATTAAAAAAATGGAGAAACTTTCTGGAATGTCTATGGCTAATGATTATTTTAAAAGTATGGACGCCTACTCTGAATATCAATCAACCGAAGAGGAAAATAGAATGGGTAAATTGCTTGAAGATCTTAAAAAAAATAGCTTTTCAGTTTTGTGAGTTACATGACATAACTTGTTGCACTAGAAGATTTGTTAAACATTCCCACTATCAATGTAAGCATAACAGTGATCCTATAGTTGCTTGTTATCATGAAGATAAATTTTTATGCCCTGATATAGAACAAGTTGAGAAATATGTTGCCTATGTTGGAGCCCATGAGATAGACTCTCTTATTAATAAATTTCTTGCAACTAGTCATGTAGCTCGTGTAATGAAAGGACAAATTTCTATTATTCTCCAACTTTGCAAAAAAGAATTTAGTGATAATGTTTATGTTAAAGAAAGAATTCTTGCTGCCACGGAAAGTACTATTATTTTGCAGGAAGAGGAGGATAAAAATCTAAGCTTGGGGATGCCCGTGCAACCCCAAGAAGATGATGAAAATGGTGAACAACTAGAGAATGAAGAGAGGAAACATCCACCTTCACCACCTATGGATGAGGGTAACACTCAAAATTTTGTTGATAATAAACTTTGCTTTTATGATTCTGATGATGAGGAGGACTATCAACCTATGCCTAATGAGAACATTATTGATAATAATTTTAAAAATGATGAGGAGTATGGTTTAGACATGTTTTATGATAGTACTCTAGATGATGATCCTATTCTGCTTGATGAACCTCCATGTTTAGAACTTGTTACTACTTTATGTGAGGATAAAAATGATATACTTGCTGTGCGTGAAAATACTCTTACTTATGAGAGTCCTACTTTATTTTTGAACTCTCCTATTCACACCATGGAGGAGAAGCATTTATATGTTGAAAAGTACTTATGTGGGCTGAAATTATCTTACACTAATAACCATTTCACCCATAACCATCATGTTTATGGTGCTTCTTGCAATTATTTTGAGAGGGGAAAATACACTAATAGCTCACATGATAGTTTTAATAATCCTCTATATCTTCCTAAGTTTGCAAAGTTGCACCATTCTAATAGTTCTTTTGTCAAATTTGTTTCTACTACTTGTAACTATTATGAGAGAGGAAGAAAGGCTTATCTTTATGCTTCTATGTTATTTAAAACGCAACCTACTGATCATTACATGCATTGGTTACCACAAAATTGCTGCTATTTATTCATATACAAAATGCCAATGCGTAGGAAAGGAGTTAGACTTAAAAGTTAATGGTTTAATGTTTTGTGGTGTGCTCTTTATGCTTTTATTTCCTATTCTGTTTGGGCACACCTTTATATCTTGAAACATGTGAAATAACTTTACCTACTGTTTTCTAATTGCTAGTTTAAGATTTTCAATTTATATAAAATTTGGGAAAGTAAATGAGAAGGATGAGAAATGGAGATGTTGGGGTCGACCTTGAACATGTGTTGTTCATGCCAATGGAACCATTGCAAAGTCTCTATCATTAAAACTTTTTTCAAAGCTAAAACCAAATAAAAATAGTATTTATATTGTATATATTTGCTTCTTCTTTTACCTTTTTGCTAAATCAAAAACAACCAAAATATTTTCTTTCTTATTTGTTAGTTTCTCTTGAATTTTCTTGGTTCATTTTGTTTCTTTTTGATTTTTTATCTTCAGTTCAAGTTTTGGTTTTGGAGTCAAGGTGTTTGTTTAGTACTGTAACAACACCTTTGTATCTTATTTTTCATCTTTATAGCAAGAATAACCTCTTTTGAGAGGTAGGATTAAACAATAGTGATTTGCTGTCCAGAAAACAGATTACTGAGCTTAACTGCGAAAAATGCAGAGCAGAAAAATTGTTATTTTCTGTCGAAATTTTTCACGAGTGTTCGACACTTGCGTATGTTTGTGTCTAATTTTTTGCAGATTTTGCCGAAGCATTTTAAAAATTAGAAAAATTAAAAAGCAAACCGGGTGCAGGTGCACCCGGGTGCCAAAACGCCACTCTCGACACTAACCCTCTAATCAAGTTTTATGTTGAGTTTTGTGTAAAGAAATTTTTTCAAATGGAAGAGTTGAGGGTGATGAACAAAGATCAAGAGGGACCCACTCAAACTTGGGGATGTTACCCCTAGACTCACCCAACATATATCAAATAAGTACAAGAATTCAAGCTTGGGGATGCCCAAGCCACCTCACTCCAACCATCTTGATAACAAGTAACTAAGCCTAGCTATATGGCTATAAAGAAAGCGCTTTACGGAAGGCAACCCGGTTGTTTTTATTTTTGATTTTCTTTGTGTCCTCTTGCTGTAACAAGAGACTCATTTTTTAGTTTTGTTTCTGGAATTTTCAATAAATTTCCAAGTTTCACCCATTTTGGATTGAAAAAGTTGCTTATTGTATTCGGAGATTTTATTTCAGCACAAATCTGTGCACAGTATGATTTTTCATTTCTATTATGTAATTCCGAATGAGCTGATATCTGAACTGTAGTTGCAAATTTTCATCCTCTGTAAACATGAATTTTTTCAGTTTTTTTGACATATCTAAGTAGGGTAGAAAAATGCATTTTGCTGCTGCTATTTTTCTGGACAGATTCTGTCCCATTTTGTTTGATGCATTCTTTGAACTTTTAACTTGATTTTTTTATCCAATTGAGTTTCTAAGTAGGCATACGGCATTATACACTTTATGGACATTTATATGAAATTTTGTTTAAGGATTTTATGCAGCAAACAATTTATTTGTCTATCACTACTAATATCACCCCACAGAAAAGAAATGGGAGAAACGATGTTTTGAAGTTTTTTCACAGGGATTAGAGGAGATGCACCAAGAGTTATCCAAGGATGGTGAAGACCATAATCTTGGGGATGTGAAGACAACCCCACTGGATCAACACACTCTCGGTTTGCACACGTCTAACTTCTGTTTTTTTATCAATGCACTTTATCGCATAAACTTGGAGCGTCTTTTATTTGTTTTTTATTTCGGTTTGATTTTTGTTTGTCTTGAGACAACCACTATAATTTATACATGAGAGAGCTACTGGAAATTTGGGTTGAATTAAGTTGGATGCTATTAAAAAGATTGGGAAATAGATGTTTGAGTTGATACATATAGTTGCATGATTCATGTGCTTTTTAATGAGTATTAATTTGCAAGTGTTTTATCAAGAGCTATCTCTTATTCATGTTTTGATGCTGAATGTTACTTTACTTTGTTTAACATGGATTGTTCAGTTCTATGGACACTTATGCACGCATTTAGACGGTCAAGTTTCTACCTCTTGCTAGCCCAAAAATTCCAACAAGTAAAAATTTGTTTTCCAACACCTTCAACCAAAGTTTTTCCAGTGAGTTCACCATATCTAGCTATTAGATTTATGCTATTCCGAGTATTTTTATCATGGTATATTGTATTATCTACACTTCTGAATTAAAATGCTTATGTTATTGATTATTATGGGAAAAGTTGGTTAAAAAGCTCTCACGAACTTGATGCACACTTTACTTTTATTGCACTTAATAAACATGAACCATTGTGATTAAAATTATGAAGTTGTGAGCTTGACAAGAGTCTTGGTTGGGAGTTAGCTCATATGTGCTGTCACATGGCAAGCTTTCAACGTGCTCTTAATTATATTTAGTTGATATCATGTACTTTTGTTTATGGATGCTTATCATGGTGCCAAATAAATGCGGAAACTTAGTAAGTTTGAGGAGTTTGTATAAATGGCTAGAGAGACTCCTGGGCCGCTAACCTAAGCCATGCATCATTCATGGTGGAAATTTACTTACATGCTATAGTGAACCTTCAGTGATGCACCTCACAATAAAAAGCTATACCAATAGTCAATAAAAAAGGGTGTTGAGATTGTTCATTTTGTTTGTTTGTCTTGTCATTTTTACATGGGCTTGTTCCATGTCCTGGGACAAGAGGTACCCCAGTTGACGCTCTTGATGATGCTATTATATTACTTACAATGACTTTAACTTGAACTTGCTTGGTGGCCTGAGTTGAGTAACACCGTGGTGTAGGTACTCATATTCACGGGGCATGAGGCATTCAACCCATACCTTATCAAGCACACTACTCATATTTGCTTTTACTTTAAACTTTAACCATTCAAGATGTTATGATAGGGGTAATGAGAGCTTGACACCAATGAATACCATATTGCAAACATTAATTTAAGTAGAAGCATTTGAAAGTTAGATGAAACTTATTCATGTTTTGCCTCTACTCATTTATACATCTTTCCAAAGTGTCCACCTTTTGTATTCAGATTTACAAGAGTACTCTATGACCATTATAGGATGTTTTTACTTTTCATTATGCATACATTTTGTCCATAGTACTTTCTTCTATATTACACTTTGTGAATTATCATTGAACATCCTTACATTGAATATTTAATATCACTTTATAATCCATCTTGTATATTGCTACTCCTTTGGAGAATAAATCATTTGACTCTACGTAGCAATAGTAATCATCTTTGATATCCATTGATAGTATTAAAATGCAAAGTCCTTGTTAGTTTTATCACCTTCATACTCGAGGACGAGTATTGGTTAAGCTTGGGATGTTGATGCATGTAAAATGTATACATGAACTTTATATTTTATTACTTGATATTCCAACTTGTTTGCATCATATATGGGTTATATTTATATTTTATAATGATTTTAGGGGATAACTAGCAAACGTGCCCGTGCGTTGCTACGGTTGACTTTTATTGAAGATTTTGGTTGATGTCTCGCCGATGGATCGATCTATGAGGGACCATGGTCGTATTTACCACGACTGCGCCGATGACCGCCTACTGGATGGACGTCTCCGCCTATTTACGCGACTGCTTGCACCACCTTCTTTCCCGGCTGCTGCGATGCCGGCACTCCGTGGACGTTCACCTTTATTACAGGTCACGCGGATGACACACTTTTTCGACTTGTCTTCCTTGCTAGAGATGTTGGCCGTGCTCACGTTGTTGACAACAATGGAGGTGCAGAAGAGCGTGGTAGATGTCCACCCCACAAAAATTCATTCCCAACCAGTTGGACGCTCCCGAACTATTTAGGGCGTCCAACTATATCAAGATTAGTGTTGGTACTTATTATAGGAAGCATCTAGTTCAGCCGGATTGTCCTCTAGAAGGATGTCCCCTTTTATATTCTTCTCTCTCAAAAGAGCAGAAGAACATTACACTTTTTTTTCTTCTATTAAAAAAATCTAGAAGAAAAAATTCCATCGAAAGGTGAGGGACGCGCAAAACCGCCTCCCTTCCCGCTTTATCCGCCTGGCATGACAAAAGCCCGAAAACATGGTATAAAGCTCAAATAAAACAAACGAAACTTTCGCAAGAAGTCTTAGTCCCTTTATTATTCGGTAAAGATTTTAGATGAGAGATTCCAAGGCAGAGAAGTGTTATTATCTGCACACTTTTGGTCAGCTAAAAATGTTCTTAGAATCTGAAACAATTCCCATAGTTTTATATGGTTAAATTGACAAGAACAGATTCTACACCGATTTTTTTGCATAAATAAACAACATTATTATCTATCTGAAACCTGATGTTAATTTCTATATTTTTTCCATGATGTACAAGGAATCCCATGGAAAGCTATCTTGCTACTCCTGATCCAAGGCTATAACTTACGCTTGCTGGGATAACCTCATGTGCAGATTCAGACTCACGTGCATAACTAAACTCAGATTCGTGAGCATCACCATGCCCTTGAGTTGTCAATCTATGTCTGACGAGAACAGCGTCGCAAATCTGAAGGATTAGGCGACATCCTGATTGACAACGGAGAGGTGTGGACGACAGAGTCAACGAAGGGTCGCTTACGGCTTACCACAGCAATGCGCGCGCACCAGTGACCAGGCACGGCTTCGAGGACGCGCTGGAAACATCCGTTGTCTTGGTCCGCCTCGTAGAGTACACGGCCGAAGAGGCTGAGCAGGTCGATGTCGTCTGGGCTTGCGAGTTGTGAGCAGAGCGCGATCTGTGAAAGCCTCGTTGCTCGTCAGGACGTGCTCCACCTCGAGCAAGCAGTCGGAGGTCAGTCCGGCGAGTTGATCTTGAGGGGACAACACCAAGAGACGGAAGAGCACCCAGGATCGGACTCAGCTCCACTGATCGGAGGGCCCGACCTCCCATCGAAGCTCCCATCCCGGCCGCCATGGCCACAAAGAGGGGAGGAGAATCTAGTCCGGAGACACATGCAGTGGGAGAGTGCCTAGCAGCGGAGACGGGAGACCCAGCGGGGCGTGGCCCGAGATGAGCGCATCGGTGCCTCGGGCGGTCATCCTGCTCGGTCAAACGGCACGTCGTCGAGATGGCCCACGGCAGCGTACTCTAGATTCCAGCTGTGGACGCTCGTCTACCTCTCCGCGGCGCGAGAATTCATCTCGATCGGATCATCGACGATCAAACCCTCGCGAAAGTCGATGGATTCAGCACTCGCCGAAGTGGACGACCTTGAGCGCCTCCACTTCCCTGCGATGCGCGCATAGACCGACCGAGCAAGGGCAAGACCGGAGCACGCGGCGACATCCTTCAACGTCATCGTCGACTTGTTGGTCTCGACGGGCCATCGCGGCGAGCTGGAGAATCGTGACCTCGTCGCGCGCCCAACCCTCTGCCACAGGGACTCGTACCGCGACTGGAGCTTCGCCACCCACCGTGTGGCGTTGATTGGCAGGATAGACGACAGGAATCCTGTCGGAGCCGAATGTCGCCGTCGGGAGGATCCGCCTCAGTGACGTTGCTACATTGGAGGCGTCCCCATGTGAAGATCACGTCGATTTTTTTCTTGCGAATCGTGGAGACCAAACTCGCGTTGGCCCGTATTTTTTTAGAGGAAGTTTGGCCCGTATTTTTATACTACATGATGGCGAATCGATTGAGTCTTTGTACCATGCGATACGGACGGAGTATTCGAGCAGGACTCGATTGAGTCATAGGTGTATGCGCTCAAGGATGCAATCTGTCGGAAGAGATACTGAAACCATGACGTACAAACGAAACCAAAGTAATCACGCGACGTACCAACCAAACGGACGAACCAAAGAAGTCTTAGGGCCACTTCTTTAAAACTTCTGCTTATGCAGAAGCCAGTTTCTGGATTCCGGTGGGGAGAAACTGCTATGGGCAGAAACTGCCAGAAACTGTCTGGGAGACTTCTTTTCAGCTTGTACTATTTTGCTTATTTGGTATCATGAGTTCTGAGATGTCTGTTATACCCTTGAATATGTTTGTTGCACATAATAAAGCAATATATAGCAACATATGCTAGGTTTTAGTAGATACGAAATAAAAATAATATGAATATGTCTTAGTGATTTCGAAATTACAATAGAAATGGTATCGTTTAATTCAGTACATGCATACATAATAGAAATGTCCTAATGATCTCGAAATTACAATAAAAATAATATCTCAAGCTACTATTCCTTGAGCAATGCTCTGTCGTAGTGCACCCATGACGCTATCAGATGATGAGGGAGCGGTTCCACCAGTAAAAGATGCGCTATCCTCGTGAACATATGCGGCTCGCTCATAGGTGTGGAAATGCTGATCATATAGCTTACTGTCACGGATGAAGTTATGCAAACACATGCACGCAGTGATAATCTTCGTTTGTGTGAGGGTCTCAGGAAAATGTGGTATTCCAAGCAGAATGCGCCACTTCATCTTAAGAACGCCGAATGCTCTTTCAACAGCATTGCACAAACATGAATGAAGATTGTTGAATCTCTCCATCATGTTTCTTGGAGGTGCCGATTGGAATTCCGGAACATGATAGTGTTGCTCTTTGAATGGGGCAAGATAACCAATTCTGTTTGGATATCCAGAGTCAACAAGATAGTATTTTCCTACAAGTAGCAATATATATTAGAACATAACTATATTACAAAATATATTTTTGTACATATTTCATATGCTAAGAGATTACCAGTGGGAGGGTGTGGATAATTGTCGAAATGGGGCCGGGCATCAGTCCATACACGTGTATCATGAACAGATCCAGCCCATCCAGCAACAGCAAATGTGAACCTCATGTCAAAATCACATATGGCCATCACATTCTGACTTGTATAACCTTTCCTATTAGTGTATTGTACCTTTAGGCTCTCAGCAACCGTGACAGGAATGTGTGTTCCATCAATGGCTCCAATGGCATCTTTGAAATGGGGCCAAAATTTAGGTTGTTGTAGTTTCTCATGAAGTTCGATGAAAGTTGGATCATTAGGTCTAATATAATCACCGGCCATACGGTCTACACAGTCTAACACATGATGAAACTTGTTGCTGACAGTGGAAACACTACGCTCAAAACGATCTGCAGCTTGACTATTAGACGCAGGTGTCCCCACCATATACAGAAATAGAGCTAGTGATTCCATATTGGACATCTGAGAGGTAGACTCGAGGCCATACTTAAGAACAAGAATGTGGTGCAGCATTTTAAAAACTGACCTCCTCATTCTAAAACACTTATAGAATTTCTTTGGATCCTTCATCCTCTCCTCAACCCATCGTATCCCTGTCAGCAAAGGCAATCTTCTAGCTGCATAAGGAACCTTCTCATTCTCAGCAATACAGGCCGCAAGCAGAACACACATGTCAAACTCGTCATCAGAATCATCATTTGAGGAATTCATCTGAAATTGGACAAAAAATAATCAAACAACATAGTTCTTTACTAATACAAATAAATAACATAGTTCAGGACAAATAGAAGTTACAGGTAAATAACATAGTTCAGGACAAATAGAAGTTACAAGTAAATAACATAGTTCAGGACAAATAGAAGTTACAAGCAAATAACATCGTTCATGACAAATAGAAGTTCTAAGCAAATAACATAGTTCAGGACAAATAACACTACTTCTTGCTATACTGCTCCCATGTCATCCTAATCCAATCAAGCCTCTGGGCAGGCGTTGCATCCTCCACCAAACAAGCAAACATTTCACGATACTCCTGCAAAAGAAAAAGTTGTGTAGCATAGAAGTACTCCGGACTCCCAGGAGTAGCTCCATCTTAATAGATTAAGGCAACCAACCGCCTTATCTCATCTCTCGAAGATTCTTGAATCGTTCAGGAGATGTCACAGAATTCTTACTCTTCTCTTCCTCCATCATCCTAATCCTCTCCTTATTTATCTCCCTCTGTTCCATCATCTCCATCATACGGTCCAACCTGGAAGCACTGCTACTGCCAATACTCATCTTTGGTGTTCCTGTGGGAGTTGGCGAGTATGGGCATGCTCTCTTCTTTTTGCCACGTGTATGCAAAGGTGTAAGAACAGGGCCCTCCTCGCCTTCACAACCTGACCCTTCACCATCGTCATCAATGTTGATCCTAGACCAGAAGTGGGAGGAACCCTAGCAGCCACATTGGTCACAACATTCTTGTCAAAAAGTATCTTCAGGTCCTCCTCATCTTGCAATGGAGCTATCCGAAACTTGGCTGCCTCTGGACACATCTACATATGAAAAAACATTATTAGAGCATGCCAAAAGAAACACAATTGCAAAACATATGAACAAGTTATCATTACCTGTATCTCATGTGTCCACCAATCGTCGCTAGCATCAATGGTATGAGTGACAGGATCTACACCCAAACCGGATGCGTGTTGGAGCAACCCCTTCCAAACAGTGTAGTCCTTTTTCAGTGTTTCCCACCTATTTTTTATTTGCCTCTTATCGTACTTCCTCTTCGTGCGTTCGTTAAACTTATTAACTAAATTTTCGTAACCAAGACGAGTCAAAACTTGCACCGGTCGATTATTTGCATTCACCTCTTCGATGCACACGTCAAGAAAAACACGATGCGCTACTGCATCCCAACATGCTTTCACCTGATTCGGTTTGACAATCTAGATGCACAACAACACTCGAATTAACATCTATGAACATGGCTAGAGTTTACTAGCAGTGTAGTACCACAGCACAAACACAATTACTGAACTACCAGCTCCTAGGTCAACAATTAAAAATATCAGCATTATGTTTCTTATTGTACTGAATATCACATTGAAAACAATTGAGCAAGTAGATTGGTGACGCATGTTCATTTCAGATTTTGAGGTGTGTCCTGGTGAATGAACTAGTCATGAACACAACTGATACAATGCTGCTATGATGGATAAGCTGCAATCATCATTTGCTATCTGGACTAATGCTTAGGAAAACTGGCAGCTTCTCATGGCTTCTGATTGCTGATAATTGACATGTCTCTAAATTTGACACTGATGGGCAAGGATGGATCAAACTATTATATACTCTATACACATACATGACAACACACATATACTGGAATCTGGCAGGCCACAACACACATATAAAGTGACAGATCCTTCAAGCTCAGCACAAACACAATTCGACCAAAATTCATTTCTAATTCATTTCAGTTTATGACAGACAGGAAAGGATTCCTAATCAACAGAACCAACATTTGTCCAAGTTAGAAATGAAGAACAAATCCATTCAATTTGTACCAAGCTGACCACCAGAACAGGACAAGCATCGTGTACTAGCATCATCTATACAGCAAGATTGTACACAAAAATCGGGGAAAGTGGAGTTTTTACCGGTGCTTGGGACGTCGACATGGAGCTGGCGATGACAAGCTCGAGGGGCGAGGCCGAATGATGCTGACAGCTCACGACGAGCTCAGGATGGACGAGTTCGTGCTTGCTCTGGATGTGGCGGCCGGGCCAGTCCGATGCGGCGGCCGGGGAAGATTGGGGAGATGCGGCGGTCGGGGAAGGGCGGCCGGGATGGGGCGGGAGGACTCGGACGGGCGGAGAGGGGTGGGATCCGGCGGAGGACCGCGGCGACCTGGCGAGTGCGGCCCTGGGCGAGCGGCGTCGGTGGCGGCGGGGGCGAGCGGCGGCCGGCGGTCGGGGAAGGGCGGCCGGGACGAGGCGGGAGGACAGGGATGGGCGGAGAGGAGTGGGATCCGGCGGACGACCGCGGCGACCTGGCGGGTGTGGCCCTGGGCGAGCGGTGTCGGTGGCAAGCGGCGTCGGTGGCGGTAGGGGGCGAGCGGCGGCGGGGCGGGCGAGCGAGCGATGCGGGACGGGTGGAGTGTTTTCGCTAGGGTTGACTACTAGTCGACCGGTTCGATTGGAGAGGTGGAGTGGCAATCTTCTGTAAATATGCAGAAGGATATGTCTGTTTACACAAAAACGATTCAGGGGCTACGGGAGAAACTCGGGAAACCGGGCAGTTTCTCGCTGTACGCACGAAACAGGATTTGCGGTAGGAGGAAGCTACCCAGAATCTGCACCCTTCTTTTCTGCTTCTAGTGTCTGGAATCCATAAGCAGCGTAGAATCTGCAAAAGAAGTAGTGCCTTTATTATTAGGTGGTAAAGATTCATAGTTTCCCCATTTATTTGGAATTAACCCTGCACTGGCAGAAAACCCTATTTTCTATATTTTGATGTTTCAGGGATCCAAACGACGTCCAAATGACCTAATATTTTACGGGCGTCAGTTTTTGGAAGGAACGAAGCGTAGGAGCGAAGGAAGCGAACAAACGGAGACCCGAGGGCCAAAAGAGGTGGGCCTATCCTGGGCCTCGAGCCTCCAATGCCGTCGATCTTCGTCCCCATGCCTTCGTCTTAAGCTAAAACCGACTATAAAAATAGTCCACCAAGGAGTTTCGTAAGGAGGCGGCGGAAAAAACAAAAACCACGAAACAGGAGACAGAAGACTGCCGTCGGAGAAGATCAGAGGGGGGAAACGCCGCCGGAATCACCTCCGGAAGGCTCCTACATCCCCTCCGGAGTCTCCATCAACACCACCGTCAAGACCAGCACCATCTCCATCACCATCTTCGTGATCCACTTCATCCCTCTCATAGTTTGAGATTATTCGAACCCTAACTATTGTCTAAGTACTATTCTATATGCTTGCGAATTGCTACTTGTCATTGTTTTGTGGGGAGATTATATTTTCAGATTGTGTTGTATCACTTATGACATTGAATCATATCATGTCTTCGCGTTGTGAGTAGTTCTCTTATGTTCCTGTGGGCGTAGGATGGATTGGCAATGATTTATATATGACATGTGTTGGTATTTTGTCTAGTGTTTATCTTTTTATGTAATTCTATGATGGTGTTGTGCGAACGTCGACTGCACATCACTTCACCTATATGGGCTCATAGGAGAACACCGTAGTGTAATGGAGTGAGGGAGACTTGGGAGGACATGTAAACTTGAGATCGAGTCATAAAGTTGCATTATGAGGGTATTAGTATCGGGGACCTTAGAGTTTAAGGCTATGGTGGGACTTTATGTCTTAATAACTCTTGTGCAGTCATTTACTTGGCCATAAGAACCATCATAAGGGGGTTTAGTTTATTTATTTAGCTTTACCTAATTATGGCTCCGTCCAAAAGAAGATTAAAACTTGACAAAATGCTTACCTTGTTGTTCTAGAAATATTTATGCCATGAAGTCTAGGTAGCCCTTGGGAACGTTCTCCACTTATAAGAAACACACACTTGAGCTTGTGCTCTTGCTGCATAGAGGATTGAGCTTTCTCTCTTTGAGCGCTTTCACTTGTCATATTTTATTTTCAGCTTTTTACTTTATTGCAAACTGTAGACCAAAAACCCAAAAACACTTGCATCATTTAATCATTTTAGTTTGTCTAGTGCAAATATAATAAGAGAAGTGACACTCTTATTTGAGAGGATAAATACTTATACCTTCTACTCCTCGTGGGATCGATACTATACTTACACATTGAAGATTTCAATGGTCCCCTATACTTGTGGGTATCAGCATGTCCGTTCATGCCAAGGTCTCGAATAATTGATTTTTCTTCTTGCCTACCGCATTTAGTCCTACTCGCTAGAGAGCACCTTAGTTAGAATGGTTTCTACCAAATTTTACGAGCAAGCTAGCAGTTAATTTTTTTTTTACTTCTTGGAATTCTCGGCCAAATACGAGAAGAAGTAGAAAAGCAAAGGTCTATATATCTACAAAGCGAGAAATATCCTTCGCATCCGGCATTTTTCACCGGAGCTCCGTGCATGTCGCTTAAAAGGACTCTTCACGCAAGTTTTAACACATTTCTTTTGAATATTTTTGAATTTTGTTTGGTTCATTTCAAAATGGGTTCAAATTAATTTGTATCTGGGCTATTCACGCCAAAGGTCTCGAATAATCGATTCATCTTCGTGCATGTCTACCGCACGTAGTCCTACTAGCTAGAGCACCTTAATTAGAATGTTTTCTGTCGGACTTATGACCAAGATGGTAGTTTATGCAAATATGAGTTTACATCTTGAAGCGCCCGAACCTCATATACGAAGAGAAGAAGAAAAGAAGAAGAAGAAGCATGAAGGTGTCTATCTACAAAGTGAGAAAATCCTTCACATCCTATATTTTTGTCAGGAACCATGCATGTCGGGTAAAAGGACTCTTCACGCAAGTTGAACATAGTTTCTTTTTAATTTTGTTTGGTTCATTTCAAAATGGGTTCAAATTTGCATGCATCGCCATTCATGCCAAGGTCTCGAATAATCGATTTTTATTCTTGCCTACCATACGTAGTCCTACTATATATAGCTAGAGCACACCTTGGTTAGAGTTTTTTCGAATTTAGTTTGGTTCATTTCAAAATGGGTTCAAATTTGCATGCATGGCCATGCATTCATGCCAATGTCTCGGATAATCGAAATTTTCTTTCTTGCCTACCGCACGTAGTCATCCGGTAGCTAGAGCAGCTTAATTAATTTTATGAGCAAGCTAGCAGTTCAGATCGAAGTTTACGTACTTCTTGAAATTCGGCTGAATCTGACAAGAAGGAAAAACAAAAGGTATGGCTAAATTTTATGCGCAAGTTGAACATATTTTATTTTGTATTTTGTCGTATTTTGTTTGGTTCATTTCAAATGTTGTGGTATTGCAAGTTCATGATTTTTCCTTGATACTAGTACACTCAAACATTCAAAAATTAAAAAAATTGAAAATTAAGAAAATGGGAACCATACATGCGGCATATGTAAAAGGACTCTTTGGGAAAGTTCAAACTAGTATTTCTTTTGAATGTGTTCGAATTTCGTTTGCACTACAAGGCAAACGACTTTTAGTGACAAAATGCTTTTGTCACTTAATACTCCATTTTCGTCACTAATTATGTGTGGATGACAAAATTGGGGCGTCATTAGGTTTGTCACTGATTGACCGTCATAGATTCATGGGGGTGACGAGATGAATTCTTTTGTCACTGATTACGTTGAATCTGTGACAGTAGGAATTTTTGTCAATGATCATTGTTAATCTGTGACAACCGTATGTATGAAAATTTGTCACTATTAGATTGAATTTGAGTGTACGACTGGTCAACAAATGTTGATGTGGCTTCTTACATGTGGGCCCAGCTGTGATGATGTGGATGCTGGTGAGTGGGTCCAGATGGTGTGATGTCACATGATGTCATGTGGGCTAGCATGGTCCTGACAAGTTGGACCCACATTGTATCTGGTGAGACCCACTTAATCCTAAAAGGTGGGTCCCACAAGTTTCCTTTTTCCATAAATAAAATGTATTGCGTGAAGAAAACAATTCAGTGTGTATACTTTTGAATCATTAATTAACCAAAAAGTACACAACTTACAATATTGACTCAATTTTGAATCGCTATCAGAATATATGAAATCATGCCAATAGTACACAGCTTAAATTCTTGATTCCAACTAACTATCTAACTACTCCTATATATATTGCTACTAATATTCTGCGTTCAGATATGTTCAGAGCTTATATTCGAATATTGTATGTCCTTGATGATCTTTTGGTCCTGCAGTAAACAAAACTCCTAATTCAGTATCAAAAGAGGCAAAAGTTGGATGGGTATGAATTCTACTATTACATGGACACAACAAAGAATGAGGGAATGGAATGAAAATGATGAATAATCTGGTTCGATGGTAGTACCAAAAGAAATGTGCAGTCAAAAACATGTTTTGTACCTTGTTGGTTAGGTGCGTTCACATCTCTAATTAGTACCAAAAGAAATTCTTCAGTTTTAGTGCAATCTAGTTATGCTTGAAACAAATAAAATTATTGGATATTATTCCCAGCAAATAAAATTGTTTGCTGCCATCCTGCTGATGTCTGTGCCGGACCCCATGCTTGGCCAAAGGAACGTGCCGATGCGGAAGATGCTCTTCCTTGTCATCATCTTCTCACTTGCTTGGACGACAGTGGCATCTGCTCACTGGCTGGTAACACTCGACCAATTCGAGCCTCGAACCAGCGGCGCTGGCTCCTCCCTATGGACAACACCCTCCTGAAACAAACAAATAATGCGTCAAAAGGCACAGAGTTTAGGCTCAGGCATTCACGGATAGACAACAAGAATTGGAGAGGTTGTGATCTGATGCAGTTATAATCCCAACAAATGACCTATAATACCTAAAAAATGGTATTTGATAAAATTGAATCACATAAGAGAATAAACAGCATCGGTACACACCTGAAGGTTTGGCGTCTCTTGCTCAAGATCTGCAGAAGAGAAAGGAAAATACTTTATGCACTCATCATAACCGTAACCAAAAGAGTATGCAATAGCCATCAAAGACTAGATGCCGCTGAGAGAGCTCACAAAGAGATTACCAGTGGTTCCTCAAGGTTGTTGAGTAAGTTGACGACGATGTTGTAGTTGGTGATCGACCACCTCAAACAAAATGCATAAACGCACAAAGTTCAGGTTCAGGAATTCAATTCTTCAGCATAAACAAAAAAAAGTAGAACGACTAGTAAATTGGAGAATTGACATCTCTGTCCATATAATTGTTGTATACGAGACATGCTATTAACTGGAACAACCAAACAACACAGCAGGCTAAATAAAAAAATTCACATATAGAATTCTTAAGCACAAAAAACAAGTAGACCATCCTGCCAATTAAAAAGGTCTAAGCTACTGATCAAATCAGCTCATTCATCAGTCCAGTCATCACAACATAAAGAGGGTGGTTGCATAAGATATATAATCGAATAAATGGAAAAGTGCATCATACTTTGAAACTATAGGAGCTACAATAGTTTCAATATTGTACTGACTTGTGCTTCATACATAGCATTATAGTAGCAAGCACACGGGTCTCGAAGAAAAGATTGAACAATTCCACAAATTAGAAGATGCGCACATGCCCAAAAATTAAATAGAACAAATAGCTACAAACACTCAAAAATTAAATCTATCAGCATGGTTTGTTCATCGGCCATACTCTACGTAATCATACACAGGGTAGTCCAAGGAAAATAGGGAAGAACCAAGAAAGAAAGGTGCGGCTTAGTATTCCTAAAATTGCAGCATTTTCGAAGTATTAAAAAAAGAGGTCTCGACCTCTTTTTTCAAAAGAGAAACAAGAGAAAAAAAAGCCCTCTGGATCGTCACACGCTTGAGCTGCTAGCCGCTGCCGTGTCTTCTCTGCAGATCGCGTCGTCATCAACCATGGAGAAATCAAGAAACTATAAGGAGAGAACAAAGCAGATTTGAGCCGTCGTCCTGAGGCTGCTCTTCCCCTCTAGCATTGATGGAATTAATGATCTACTCAATTGCTACTGCATGCGACAATCATGCATGCAAGAAGCATATGCCCCGGTGCATGCATCCATGGTCAAAAGGGATCGCACATGGACGCGTAACAATCGGTCAAAGGAATTAAAAAATCAGCACACCCCAAACGCCTTCCAATTTACAGAATACTATGGTTTCAAAAAGACAGAGCTTCCAATCGGAGCCTTACTTTTTCGGAGACGAGGATGGCCAGGGGAGGCCGCCGCACGGGAGATGTAGCCGGTGCAAGAGGGAAGCGGAGGGGAGAAGCTGGTGGTAGCGCAGCCAGCCGGCAAGCACTACCAGGCTCGGCAGCAAACACGGCAGTGGCTTCACCGTCGCCATCACCATGGGATCCCCTGCTGCTTCTTTGCCTCCAGTCAGGGCTTCGCCCAAGGGGCGCAATGGGGCGGCTGCCGAGGGGCTGGGCCGGGCTGAGGTAGCCGGCGGTGCGATCGGATCAGGGCGGTTGGGAGGAGGGGTTGGACAGAGATGAGGAATAGACGGGTGGGGGAAGCCGGCGGTGGCGCGTCTGACCTTGTGCGGATAAGGTGGGAGGGTTGTGGGGCTGCGGCGAGATTCAGGAAGAGGACTGGAGGACGGAGGGCAGAGGTGGCCGGCGGCGGTGCGGTTGGAGGTGTAGCGACCGGAGGAAGAAGGAGGAGGGAGGCGGCCTGAGAAGTCGGGATACGGGGGGTAGTGGTCTTGATCTGGATCTGCGAGATGAGAAAACGAGCAATGCGGGGAAGAGATAAGTAGTGAGAGGAGGCGCGGGACACGAAAATTTTCTAAGTAACAGGCGGGGAGATACGAGTATACGACAGGGGTGAAAAATTCTCAAATTTCTAGATCGGAGCAAGAGATTATTTTTGTTTCTATAACGTACTCCCTCTGTTCCAAATTAGTTGACATGAGTTTGTCCAAATATGAATGTATCTAGACATGTTTATCTATATATACATCTGTATTTGAACAAACTCATGTCAACTAATTTGGAACAGAGGGAGTACTATCAAGTCTGGTGATATCTGAAATATTGTTTCTAGATATTTTCACTTGTAAAAAAAATCATTTTTTGTATATTTCTGACGATTAGTACACACAAAAGGACTTTGTGAGAAAGGATTTCATTTTTTAAGCTTTCTTTGTTAAAACAAAAAGGATCATAATGGCCGACATGGATGATCATAAATAGAGATCAAATCTTATAAAAATCTCGGTAGTTCTCAAATATAAGTACTAATTATGTATCTTAAAAGGATTTTTCGTAATTTATAGAGGTAACCATCACATATTTGTAGTTTAAATTTGATTTGCTTCCGAGAAATAGGTATATAAACATTTAAATGAGTGGAAGTAGTTAAGAAATAGGAATTATCCATCAAATATGGTCTAATTCCTGTGAAGGTTACATTTTCATCATATTCTTTGCGGTTGCTTCCAAAAAAATTCTTTGTGCACTTAAAAATGATAAACAAATTATAACTAATATAAAAAGGATGGCTTTGGCCATGTTGTTTACCATTATCTTGGTCATTTGGCTTGAAAACCCACAAATGTTATTATCACACAATTCCAGTTCCAATTCGAAATGCTTTCAGGAAATCGGCATAAAGCCATTTAAACGGGCTAATTCAGATAGAAAATGATATAATTCATAATTTGGGGGTTAATCCATCAAATATGTCCTACTTTGTGTGAAAATTTGATTGGTGCCATATTGCATCATAATTTTGGTACTTGCTTCACAAAAGAAAAACTTTTTGGCACTTACAAATGAAAAAATGATATTTTTTATTAATAATTTGAAAACCCAATATAGCACTATTGCTCCCATGCCAAAATAGACATATAAAGGGGTATAAATGTACAATAGATTCTTCTGTAACTCAAAATAATTTTTGGAAAAAATCCAGAGAAACTACCGCATACCTATAGTTGCAATTTGAATTACTTTTGAAAAAATTGTCATAAAATCATTTAAATGGGAGAAATTAGATAGAAATCGAGGAAATTCATAATAGTTGGTTAATATCCATGAAATGTGTCATAATTTCTGTGGAAATTTTATTGGTGCCATTTGCATCATATTTTGTGTATGTGCTTCATTTTCTTTGAGTTCTTCAAAAATAAATTGTCAGAAAGTCCAGTATGACTATTCATAGAAAGGCGGTCAAATCTTTCAAAACTATCAGTGTATCTGTGATACAATCACTAATTGTGTATCTAAAACACATTTTTCAGAAAACTTCAGAGCAAATTATTATATACTTGTTGTTCAAATGTGAATTACTTTCGTAAAATCGATATAAAGTAATTTAAACGGGTGAAATTAGATTGAAAACGAGAAAATTCATAATATTTGTGTATTATCTATCAAATATGGCCTATTTTGTGTTAAAACTGGATTGGTGCCATTTTGCATCATATTTTGTGTACTTGCTCATAAAAAATGAACATTTTTTGGCACTTAGAAAATTAAAAATTATAATTTTTAAAATAATTGTAAAACTTAGTTTAACTATATTGTTTCCCATTCCAAGATACATCTATGTGCCAAATATAGACATATTATCATATACTAGGCCATGGATATGACCATGATCTTGCTCGTTGGTCTTGGGACCCATGAATCTTTATACACGATAGTGTTTTCTTATTAAGACTTTTTTTAAGTTGTCACAAGTTTAATTTTTTTTCTAGCGACCGGTACACATGAAATGACTACATGAGCACAAATTCCATTTTTTGAATTTGTTTTTCATTTTCATTGAATTTTTCTAACAAAAATCAAAATGGCTTGTATGGCTATTCATAGAAAGGGGTTGTATCTTTCAAAATTAATGTTGATTATGGATACAATCATTACTTGTGTACATTAAATGATTTTTTGGATAAATATAAGAGCAAAATTTTACACACTTGTAGTTCAAATTTGAATTACTTTCGAAAAATCAGCATAACGTCTTTTAAATTGGTGAAATTAGATAGGTAACGAGGAAAATTCTTAATATTTGCGGATTATCCATCAAATATGTCCAACTATGTGTAAAATTTGCATTGATCTCGCCCCCAGATATATATGGATCCGAATGAAAATAAGCCGTCGAGTTTAGTTCGGATGAAAAGATGATCACTATGGAAGTTTTTCGTATTTTGTAGGCAAAAAACTTTCCTTTTTTATGCTCTCTCAACCTGATATTATTGTTTAATTTCTTAAAAAGGAGTCGGCCGGCCAAATCTGTAGGCCAATGCAATAGAGCTATGTATTATTAGAATAGAACTATTAGTAGGCTGTATGTTGAGCTTAAAGCACAACAAATCGGCTGTCCTGGTGGTAACCGCCTGCCCGCTACATGGTGTTGTTCTTAGGTTCGAGACCCTAGTAACCCACAAGTTTTAATTTTATTACTTGAAAATTGTCGCGATGCCAGGGAACGTACAAATTAAATCAATCGATGAATTAGAACAGAAGTTGGAGCATGGCGTAATTGCTAGCTCACTAGGAAAATGTTGTGGGATCAAGTCACGCTCCGAGCGGATTTTATTTTTTTCATTTATAAGTGGAGTAATAAATGGAATAGAAGAGAATTATTAAAATTCTTATTACAAGCCGTTTGTTGGACCGGTGCTTAGGATCTTGTGATTTGGTGTTTGAGTTCATTTGTTCGAAACCTGGAGAGGACGAGTTTTTTAATGAGCTACTTTTATAACTCACTAGTCCTGTATAATATTAAAAATCATGCGCATTATTTAGTCTCGCGTATTATTTAGTGACGGTTTAAAACCACCACGGTCTCAATTCATCACCTTTTTAGTCGTCCATCCCGACTGGTTAATCCGTGACGGTTCGTCGTGACAAAATATGCATCTGTAATTGATTACCGTACATCCGTGACAAAATAGACAATTTGTCACCAATCAAGCCATATCAATGACGGTTTGGAACTCTGTCACGAGGCATTTTGTCACAAAAAGTCATTTCTCCTGTAGTGTTGGTTCGCTTCAAAATGGGTTCAAACTCTGCCGAATCTCAAAAGAAGGAAAAAACAAAAGGTACGGAGAGAGGATCCTTCACAAGGTTCAAATTCTGCCGGATTTTCCCAAGGTTTTGAATCCTTCACATCCAGTACAATTCAGGGGAAATTTAAGCTGGCAGAGAGGATCCCGCCATTACTAAATTTTCAAACTAGCAGAGAGGTAGATATTGGCGGGATCCCGCGCTCCAATTTCAAACTAGCAGCGAGATAAGATAACTAGCCCTGCCTCGTCTTCGAGCACTGTGCCCACTTCCAGTGGCCTATTCTGCAGCAGACACCCCCTTCACCCTCTCAAAAATTCCAAAATGACGGCAGCGCCTGTACTTGGCGCTCCTCACCTCAACGCATCATCGAGTTTGGCCCCCATGTCTTTCGTGCATGCCGCGCGTCGGCAACCATGACCAATTTCTCGAGCAGCAAGCCACCGGTCCTTGACGAGGTGTTGCCGTACACCATGACACTGAAGATCGTCTTATCGAGGACGTACGAGCTCAGGAGGATGCCGGGCTCCTTCCTAGCGCCAATGGAGGAGGACGATATCGTGATTACACCATGCGAAGAGGAGGTGTTGAATCTCAACATATCTCCGAGCAAGCTGCGCAGAGGGACCAGGGTCGCGTGAACTATGCAGAAGATTCTTGGCTGAGTGCGCCTGCTCAAGAACCTCCATCTCACGGACGAGGAGTGGGGCATCATCATGCCTTACGACATTCTGGACCGGCTGTGGCATGATGCGTGTTTTAGGGTCGCTGGGATCTACTTCGACCTCAACCTGAGGGTGGACTTCCGGCTCATCCTCAACATACAGGCGCTTCAAGACAGTTGGTACCTGGTTGCGCCGGACGATGGCCACAGCATCATATGCATGCAGGCGCTGTCGAAGCGCACAACGGTGCGTCTCCGAGGATGCAACCATCCGTACCACAGGAAGTGCATCTTCAACTGGTTTGATACGAACACCAGTTGCCCCATCTGCCGCGAAACGGTGTTTGCCCGTCTGTTTTGACTCAGGTGCATACCATGTCCGATGTCCGAACCTTTGTAACTTCCTGGGACTTTTTGCCCCTTCTTGTATGAAAGTTGTGTCTAGGATGCATATTAATGATATTCCAATGTGTTTGTTGCATGGAATTTATCTGAACTCGTTCTATGTATGTATGTACGCACTCATGCACTCACCGAATTAAGCTTGATCCAATTTAATGTCCCGCAGCAGTCAGGAAAAACAAACAATGGTTATAATCCAAAAGCAAATAGTCATCAGGTCTAAAGTCATACATTTCCCAAACATAATGAAACAAATCATTGTTCTAGATATCACAACAAATTAAAAAAAAAGTCTAATCATCCTCCTCCTCATCATCATAATTACGTTCAGCACAGATGGGATTCCCATTTTCATCGATGTCCATATATTCAGACAGTGTTGGATCTTCCTCGTCATTGTCATCATCTGCGACTAGATCTTCATAAAATATCTTCTGTTTATGCCTCTCCTTGTCGACTATACCAACCTCGATAGTGAACCCATGATCCTTATCGCATGTATCCTCAAGATTTTCACTGGTTTCCACTGCCCCTTTGGTTCGTGTATGATCCACACGATCATTTTGGTGCCCCTCTACTCTGTTTACCCTCTCATTCTCATCCACATCATACATGTGCCTTGGCTGAAACATTCGCACAACCTGCCAGCCTTTGCCATTACTTCTGTCATCTAAGAACAATACCTTTGAAGCTTGAGGTGCCAAAACATAAGGTTCTTCCTTGTACCACTGAGCTTCAGTATTGATGGATGTGAAATGTCCATCACATCTGGGTTTTTCCCCCTCTTAGCTTGGTCGTACCAATAACACTTGAATAGAACAACACACCGTACAGTCTGCTGATCATTATAGTTCAACTCAATAATCTCTTCTATGTAACCATAATAGTCATACAACTCTGTTTTCTTCATTCCGCGTGTGAAATATTGTCCTTTGGTCGTGATGCCACTATTTTGTGTCTTCCTATTTTGCTCACGCTCACGAGTGATGTAGCGCACACCATTGGAAATGCAAGCTGCAACTGTTTTTTTCCTGTGATGTGCACCACGTGATAGGGCAAAAATGTCATCACTAACTGTGCTGTTGGGCAAGCTCGAGATCTACAGTTAGAAAATAGACAAGGTCATCTCACATAGACACGATTCACAGACAATTAACAATGCAATTGAGCATCTTACATGCTTCTTAAACCAAGTCTGAAACCCACCGCCATCTTTTGGTGCAACATAACCTTCCCCTTTGTCCTTTTCATACAACCTGCAAATTCATAGTCAAGTTAGACATCTAAATATATCTAATTTGCTACAAGTTCATTTTACATGTGAGGATATGGTGCATAAAACTAGTACCTACTCAGCAAACGGATCAACCTCTGCTGCGTTACTCAGCACATACCAAGTGAACTTATTTCGCCATGACTGATATTTCCTAATAGGTGAACATCATGCTTAAAAATAGATCTTCCAACTGCTGTGTCATACCTTCCTTCCAGATCAAATCTCGGTTCCAGACCATACAGGAATGTTGAGCAATATGTTAATGCTTCATCAGCAAGATATGCCTCTGCAATGGAAGCCTCCGGTCTAGCTCTGTTTCTAACATAACTCTTGAAAGTGCAGAGTCTACATTCTATAGGGTACATCCATCCATATTGTACAGGACCTCCAAGTAGTGCATGTTTAGGTAGATGAACAGCCAAATGCACCATCACATCAAAGAAGGCTGGGGGGATATATCATCTCAAGATCGCACATGATTTGTGCTATCTTGTCCTTAATATGTTCGACCTCGACTCTAACCAGAGTTTTACTACAGATATCCCTAAAGAACTTTCCCAATTCTGCAAACGCGTTGTAAATATTCTTCGGAACTAATCCTTTAACGCCAATAGCTAAAAGCCTTTGCAGCAGAATGTGGCAATCGCGCGTTTTCAAACTTTGTAGCTTGTTTCCCTCCTCACTGATACAATTTCCAATGTTGGAAGCAAATCCAGCTGCAAACTTCACACTTTGGAGGAAATCACAAAATAGTTTCCTAGAAGACATTGGCAATGTAAAATCCGTGCCTGGAAATTTATAATGTTTTTCGCTACCTTTCCTCACTGTGGCTTCAGTATTCAGCTGCAAGTTCTTGTGAACATTGTACGTTGCACAGTCAAGCCTTCCATTTGCGCTATCTTTTATCTTGGATGGAATGTTGAGTAATGTGCCAACAATGCTGTCACATATATTTTTCTCCATGTGCATGACATTGACATTATGTCGAAGCTTCAGATCTTTCCAATACGGCAAGTCCGACAGAGTGGCCCTGCGCTTATAGACTATTCTCGGTTCATCAACTTCCGTTATCTTCCTTTTCTCTCCCTTTTTTCTTTTTGGCAACCGCTGCGGCAGCTAGTGGTTTTCCTAGTTTAACATTTCCGACATTTTCTAGAAGCTCCTCCAACTCCTCTGCACTGAACTTCGCCGGCGGATCATTGTTTTTATCCTTCCCACCAATAAACAAATTATTGAGCTTTTTGCTTGCTCGATATGAGTGTTTCTTAGGGAGAAAACAGCAGTGGCCAACGAAACCGACCTTACATATTAGCTTCCGTGACAACTGTTCTTCATCACAACAAACAATTCATCGCAACAAACACATACATTATATCCTCCTGTCACTCTGCCTGACATAGTACCTGAGTAAGGACACCCTTCCATAGTATCTGCAAGTCTCGTATAAGAGGCTGGATGAACACATCAAAATCCTTTCCAGGAGATTTGCACTACAAGAAATGTGATATTTGTTGACGAAAAGTCTGGTAATGAAGTTCCATACCGTCATGGATATGTCTTAATAGGTGACGGTTTTGTTCTTGCGTCAAGCATTTAAGTTAATACTTGACGGTTTCGAATCTCATCATGGTTTACTAGGGGTAAACCGTCACCCACTACCACACCCGGAAGGGCTGCCATAATAGATGACGAATCAAGATTGTCTCTAAACCGTCATTGAATATCATGCTGGACCAACTACTGATGAAAATTATGTGCACAATTTTTAATATCATGCGGAACACACTTATTAGGTATAAAAATAAGTTAGGAAAAATTGTGGTATGTGGACCCACATGTCATATATTTTTCATTTTGATCTCAATTATTAGAAACTCGCAATTACATATAGGACCAGCCAGGCATATATAGCGTTCATTTTGCATATAACATATATAAAAATTTAGTCCAGCAAGTACGAACCAAACCCAAGACCTCCATGAAGTAAGATAACACCAAACCATTGTACCACTTCGCACCATCTGAATCTCTCCTGTCTAAAAAGAAAGTTTGGTTCCGTGTTTTTGCTCCGTCCTTCATCCAACTTCGTCCGTTGCTTCGTCGTGCTCCCCCTTCTGCCTCCTTCCTGAATCATTTCGCCCGTTGTAGAGCCCTCGCTTAGAAAAGCAAGAACGCATCATGAAATGTGCTATTCCCTGGATCACGTATGGATAGAAACTCACAAAAGATGTAATACCATGCATCAATGTCAATTTATTACAACGCGGTACGATTGATCCATAAGTAAAATAATCCATTACAACTTCACATAGCCGAAGGCTAGCTTTAAAAGAGTAAATGGTTCAACATTTTATTCAAATTTCACACGCAGCAATATAATAGCACAGAGCTCCATCATCTCCATGAGCCACTGGCGTTCATGTTGGTTGCAAGCTCGAAGAGACGCCTCACTCATCGTCGTAATAACCTGTAACATTAACGTTGCAGCCCAGAGAATTTGGGTCAATACCTTGTGACAGGCCGGCAAGTGATACTATGGTGGGTTATAAAATGGCAAGACTAATACTACATGCTTATTTGGCTGGTGGAGTTCAAGGCTATCGCGTAAAGCAAAATTTTGTCCTACTTTTCATAAAACATTTTCTTTCTCAAAAAGGATATGAGACACTCCCATGGAATGCATCCAGTGTCTTATTTACCCGAGTTCACCCATCAAATTTTACTCTGAAATTGGAATGAAGAGATTCTCCGACGACTACCCTGCTCAGTTACTCAAAATTGTGCATAGCCGAGGACACGGCTAAGATCTTAGTTTTATTACTCTCGAGAGTTTGTGACACTTTCCCCACTAGACTCAACTAACCCAAACTTCCTAATCACTCATTTAGTGAAAAGGAAAGGAGAGAGTCGAGACGAGATCTTTCAGAAGGGCTTTCCCATACACATGTATGAACAATACCCACCTACATCCCCTACATCTGCTTGTTCGTCCGGTCAGGTCCACTCAACTTACTAAATCAAGACAGAGCCCATATGACTAGTGGCTGCACTGGAAGCAATCTAAACAATGAGTGAAAGTGCATGGTTGATCCCATGCATGGTTTTGGTAATTAATGACAATCTCTATGGACTAATGTTTTGTATTAAGCTATATTTGTAGGCGTGTCCATATGCTTTGCTTGATCTCCATATGTTGGAATCAAGGCTAAGGAAAGAAGAAGATTATATGTTGATCAAGGCTATGTGCAAGTTGATCAACACACAAGGCTAGTAATGTACCATGAGGGATCATGTGATCTCATGGTATGGTAAGCACTCGTCAATATAGCCTTGTGAACTAACCCATGATCTATGTGCTTGGTATATCTATGTTGGGTTAGGTGTCTTGTCATGAGCTTGCATCAAAAGGAAGATCTCGTGTAGCTCATGAAGGACGGTGTCAAATGGTGTGGTTCAAGTTAAAGATGATCAACAAGAAGATGTCATATGCTTGGATCTTGCCAACCATTTGAAGATAAAGGCCATGTGAAGATTTGCCTTTGTGATGCTTCTCCCATCTTGGTGTATGGGAGAGCCATGTGTGAATCTTCACCAAGCGAAGCGCAATGAAGAAAGGTGGTGCGTCTTGAGGAGTTGAAGATCGTCTTCATCACCTCAAGTGGTTTAAGCGCAAGGCAAAGGTATAATCTTGATAGGGTTTCTATTTTACCGGTCTCATTATGTTTAGTGAGAGACCGGGTTATAGGATAGATAGCCGTACTATCAAGAGGGGCTCTCGACCGAGTATCGTGATCGTATCGTTCGTGGAGAGCTCAAACCTTTGCATCCATGCAATCATCTTTATTGGTTCTTATTTGGATCTTATCATGGTGTGGTCTTGGTGCTTGTCATGCTTGTAATGACAAAGCCAAGGTCAACGAAAATGGTTTGCTTTGCGTCTTCTTTTGTGTTTTCGGTATTGGAGATTTTGCCGGTTCATTCGTGCGGAAGATTTATATCTTCCATCTCGTTGCAAAATCTCCATTGCTTGTTTGCCTTTTACAAAGGTTGCTTTTGTTGTCCTCTTTCCAACAAAATTGGTTTTACCTCTTTCGGACTTCAATTGCAAAAGATACGGCATTTCCGGTTTTCAAAAAGGGAGGTTTTCCCGGCGTGTCCTTTTAGAGAGGTCAAACTCTCTCCTTATGATTTCCTCCTCAAATGATGGACAATGATGTTTCTCTGCATGATCTTGTAGAACTCTTCGTTGCGATTCCAACGAGCCCAAGATCATCGAAAACGGAGTCTGGATGATTAAGTTATGTTTTTTCTCGTACCGGTTGTTCTGCAGTTTTTTGTCCGGCGGTAGTACCGCTGCGGCAGCGGTAGTACCGCTACACCTGGAGCGGAACTGCTGCTGCACAGCGCCCGGTACCGCTGGTGGTACCGGTGCGCCCTTTTGCGTACTGGTATCCCCCCCGGTACCCCGGCGGTAGCAGCCACGTTGTACCGCTGGAATCGTCATTTTCAGTCAAAAAGGGTCCCAGTGGTAGTACCGCTGGCGCAGAGGTAGTACCGCCCCAGCGGTAGTACCGCCAGCCTAGAGGTAGTACTGCTGGGTACGATTTTGCACATAACGGTCAGATTTCGGGGGATCTATTTAAGGGGCCTTCTTCCCCAATGGTTCCCCATCTAAGGCAGCACATTTTCCCCTCTCTCTCCCTCCATTGTTGACCTTGAAAGCTTGCCCCCCTCTCAATCCCTCCAATGAACCTTGCATATTTTTAAGGGAAAAGTGAGAGGAGATCTAGATCTAAATTTCCACCAATCAATCTCTCCTCTAAGTGAAGGGAACCTAGTGGATCTAGTTCTTGGAGTTCTTTTGTGGTTCTCCTCTTTGTTCTTCCTCTCTCATTCCCCCAAAGCATTTGTTGCTTAGTTGGAATTTGAGAGTGAAGGATTTGAGCACTTGTGCTCTTGCCTTTTGCATTGGTGCATAGGTTTGAGTTCCCCTCGGTGAAATGTGGGATTGAAGGTTCGAGAAGCTTGTTACTCTTGGGTGCATTGTGTTCCCAAGAGCTTGTTGCCTCTTGGGTGTATTGTGTACCCTAGACGGTTTGGAGGTGCCGCGAAGATTTCGAGTTGTGAAGCTTCGGCACGTTTGGGAGCCCCCAATTGGGTTGTGGGTGTGTGCCCAAACAAGTTGTAAAGGGCTCCGGAATCCGCCCCGAAGGATTCTGATAGTGGAAGGTGAACCAATCCCTTGGGTGAGGTTCATCGGAGAATAGGGTGAGGCCTTTGTGGCATCTTGAGTAGGCCTCTTGTGGCGAGCTCACACCCCTCCAACGAGACGTACTCCCTTAACAAGGAGGAACTCGGGAATACATCCTCGTCTCCGCGTGCCTCGGTTATCTCTATACCCGAGCTTTTACTTATGCACTTTACTTTGTGATAGCCTTCGTGCTTGAAGTTCATATCTTTCTATCCCTTGTTGCTTGCTTTGCTTAGCATAAGTTGTTGGTGCACATAGGTGAGCCTAGTAATTAGGTTGTTGGCTTGTTAATTTAAACACATAGTTTTATTCCGCAATTATCAAGCCCCTAATTAGAAAAAGTGTTAATCGCCTATTCACCCCCCCTCTAGGCGACATCCGGGAATAGCTTGTTCTTTCAATTGGTATCAGAGCCTCGGCTCTCTTGTTGGGCTTCACCGCCTAGAGAGTAAAGATGCCGGTTAGAGGATTAGTGCACAATTCCATGTTTATATTCAATGTCACAAATTTTAATGTTTGGAAAACTCATATGCTTAGACACTTACGGGTCTTGGACCCCAATATTGAGCGTATCTTAGATATAGGTTTTTCTCCTCCGAAGGACTACGAAAGTACAACTTTAGAGGATGAGAAAAACTTATATCTAGATGCTCTAGCTTCTAATGAGTTTTTCAAATTTGTGAGTATTGTAGTTTTCGAGTCAATCATGCCTCTCCGGGATGCTCATGAGTTTTGGACCAAGCTTCAAGATAAATATGGAGTGTCCAACTCTATTGAGGATGATTGCTCTCTCTCCACCTCCGGCCGTGACGAGTTCTCGTCTTCGTCTACTTCAGCAAAATGTGGTAAGCCACAAACTAACATAATGGTGAGTAGTGATGGGTTTTGCAATTTGGATAGTGAGCTCATTGTTGATGATCATTTATCTCTATCTAGTTGCAATGATTCATCTTTGGACCTAAACACACATAGCACTATAAATGTCATACATGCTAGTGTTGATAGTCCTTGCATATCATCCAAAAATTGCATAGATAAATCTAATGATGATATGCTTGCTTTATCTTGTTCCAATGATAAAAATGCTTGTGTTCCCTCTAACTCTTGCATGAATATTAATGTAGAGGAAACTCAATTAATTGTGGAACAAGATTTGAACTTGAGTAGTTCAAAAATTAATTATCCCTCTTCATCCACCTATCATTGCCTTATGGCTAAATCTTCTTCTAGCAATGATAATAATAATGATGATAATGATGATGATAATAATGATGAAGAAGATGATGTGGAAAAGGTTAATGCTATGCTTCAAAATAAAGGTCTAATGATTCTTAAAGCCCTTCCTAGCAATAATAGTGCCCAAGCTAACCTCTTTGAAATCATGAGCACTCTTATTGAGCGTGGGGAAACTATGAGGCCTTGAAAGCAAGCCTTGAAGAAAAGGGTAAGATCGAAAGAGATGATGCTATGGAGAAAGCTTCGTTAGAAGATGCTCTTGAGGAAGAGCAAGAGACTCGAGCTTCTCTAGAGGAGAAACTAGAATCTATCGAGGAGTCTCATAATGAAATAATTGCTAAAATCATTAAAGAACGTGACCATTCCATTGCTAAATATAAGGTCACGAAAATGAAAATGCTAGATTAAATGAAGAGCTTGCTAAGCTTTCTTCTTCTATTCCTAATGTTGATGATGCTTGTGCTACTAACTCTATTTCTTGTGAAGCATCTATGTCGAAGGAGAATGTTGAGCTAAGAGCTCAACTTGAGTTGCTAACTAGCAAGTATGAGAAGTTGGAAGCAAGTCATGAAAAGCTATCTAGCTCTAATGATGATCTTCTAGCATCCTATGGGAAGTTGGAAGAAAATCATGAAAAGCTATCTAGCTCTAATGATGAACTTCTTGCATCCTATGCTTGTCTAAAGTTAGCTCATGAGGCTATCACTACCAAGGTAACATCTGCGAGCCTCATGTGGATAATAGCACAACTTCAACCAAAAATGCTATATTGCCATGTGCTAGTCCTAGTAGTTCATCCACTAAAAATGTTGCTACATCTTGTGATGAATTACTTGCTTTGCTTTGTTGCTCTAACAATGATGGCATCTACCTCCTCTAGTACTTGTGTTGTCACTAACCATGTAGAGAAAAGAGGAGAGCTCAAGGCCCAAGCTAAGCTTCATGAAGGGAAGAGTGCACTTGACAACATGTTGAGTGTGCAACAATCCCCTAATGACAAGAGTGGACTTGGATTCAACTCCAACAACAAGAACAAGTCCAAGGTTGAGAAGAAGAAGAAGAAGGGCCAAGTTCAAGTGAAGAATCCGGCCAAGATCACTTGCTTCAAGTGCAAGGTTGAAGGGCACCACGTTCGGGATTGCCAATGAAGAGAAGCCTCTTAGTGAGAAGCAACTAGGGAAGCGGCCCCTTCCTCAATCTCATGGTGCACCATGTGTTGAACAAAGGCCACCTCCTAAGAAGACTCAAGTCAATGCTCCTCAAGTTGAGGAGCCTATTAAGAAGAAAGAGAAGAGTCGATGTTGCTACCTTTGCCGTGGCAAAGGTCATTTTGCTTCTTCATGCACCGTCGGTAACCTATCCAACCCTATCATAATTAATGATGTTTATTCTCTTCGGAAGGATAGGATTGGCAATGTGTTTGCCAAATATGTGCGCACTCAAAGTGGTGTCAAGAAAAGCACCATTTGGGTTCCAAGCCTATTGTGACTAACCTCTTAGGACCCAACTTGGTTGGGGACCAACAAGCTCAAACTTGATCAATAGGTTGTTATGGAGGACATTGGAGACTCGGCTACTTTTGAAGAATTAAGGGATCTTCATGATTTTATTTCTCAAGCCAAGTCAATTGGATTCTCACATATCTATCTTATATCCAATGTTTCCTCCTTGCGGTAACTTGTATTTAATCATTTATATTCATTGAAAGTTGTTTGCTCCTTGCATGTGTTAGTTTTGTTCCTAGCATGTGCTTGTATGTGATATGCTTCTTTCCTACTTGTCTTGTTATTAAAGGTTGTGTATGATAGTTGTGTATCATGTATGTGTAACTTTGTGTTGAGCTTTATTGAATCTTGTGTGGATTTTATTTGGCTTTTTGAGATATTAATGGACTATCCCATTTTGGGGGAGTAATGTGCTTTGTGCACCTCACAAACCTAAAATGTGTGTACATGAAGCACACCACCTAGTATTGATATTTCAATATTATCTAGTTACTATGTGGTATGTCATATTCATGAGAAATTCAATTTCTACAATGTCCATTAATTTCTCTAGTTGGTTTTATTTGCCTCTTGTTTAAAAATAAAATGAATCATCACATTATGGGGGAGTAATAAGCTATGTGCATATTACAATCCCATAAAAATGTGAACATTTGAGGTTTGCCACTTAGAGTTGATATTGTACATTATCCATTTCCTATGTGACATGTTTACTCAAACAAGTTCCATTTTTCCTTTGTGGTTACCCTTTGGTTCTTGTTTGTGTGAGTTTGCTTGATGTGGTTTTTCTCTAATATGCATTCCCATATATTATGTGAGAAACCATTTGTTTCCTTTTATTCTAACCATGGCTTTGCCGGTTGGTTCGAATAATTGAAACTACCAACAAACCTCTTTTAAAAAAAATGGTGTTTTAATTCCTATCTTTTGCCATTTGCTAGTTTGTGGTGAAGTTGGTCTTGTACATCATTCCTTTATACCACCGAGAAATATCTCTATATACTCCTTGTCCATGACAAGTGATACTAGTAATTGTGGTGATTTTGTAGACCATCTTCACATTGGCTCTTGTGTTGATTTGCTTTATCTATTGCCTTCCTTGCCTTTTGAATGGATTCTATTTTTCAAATTGGTAGTGTTTAGTGTTGTAAATAAAATTTGGAGAGTAATGATCCCTTGTGCGTGCATTTTGTATTCAAATGCAAATTTCAAAATAATGCATGAATCTTGGGGGAGCATTCCTTTTATTTAGAACAATATTCTATCTATCAATATTTGATCCTTTCAATTAGCATTTGATTCTTTATCTTGTTTTGGTACCTTCAATTGGTATTAATTGGAATTTAATATCTCCTCCATAGATATTTGTTCCAATTGATATCTATTGTGGGAGTTTTGATACCCTTTTGCCTTATTTTTCTTTACTTGATTTCGGTCAAGTATCACCCTCTTCTTGGTATCTTTTCTCCTAGTTGATATTTTGTTTTAATTGGTATCTTATTTTCAATTGGTGTCTTATCGATCATTTGTTGTGTTGATTTGATTCCGTTTGATATCACACTTCATGTGTTGATTTGATTTTTCTCAATCATGTGTTGATTTGGATTTAGATATAATTTGGACAATCTTTGTGTGTCACACTTTGGTGTGCTCTCTTCTTGGTTGACTTGGTGTTTTTTGTCTAAATTGTATCTCTTTTTGGTTCTAGAAAGCCTTTGCATGCTCGGTTACTAATTTATATTATTTTAGCATGCTTATCTTTCTTGTTCCAATATATAGGGGATACTCCACCGAATCCTAAATTGGCTAAGATGTGCATGAAATTCAATTTCATATCTATATGCACATATTTATGTGGAGTGTTTCCTATATATTGTAGTTGATCTAACTACTATGGAACCCAATGAGTTTGGGAACCATTTTGTACTCTAATTGTGTTTTAGGTACAATGGAGATGCATTGGATGCTTGCCTCATTTATAAGGAAGGTGTCCTCACCGTGTGATTATAAG